>CM052195.1:6398513-6428442 GCA_028455805.1 Lasioglossum figueresi | reverse complement strand
TGGTGGCGAGTTCGAGGGTGAACAGGTTAAAAATCATAATTTTATAATTGTCAGATATGCATCTGGAGTTGCCCATTCGTCGGGAGTGTGCTCAGACAATTTCTGGTTGACGTTTCTTCGAGAAACACAGTGACGTAAACGATCAAAAAATTGTGGTGACGAGTTCGAGGGTGAACAGGTTAAAAATCATAATTTTATAATCCTCAGATATGCATCTGGAGTTGTCATTCGTCGGGAGTGTGCTCAGACAATTTCTGGTTGATGCTTCTTCGAGAAACACAGTGACGTAAACGATCCAAAAATTGTGGTGACGGTATCAAGGTTGAACAGGTTAAAAGTCGGGCAATGTAGAGACGAGCCTGTGAACGTATTGGTAAAAGAGGAATTGATCCAGCCAAAGACGAAATCGCCGTCACTTTTATCGTAATCGGCTCGGCTCGACGGCAGTCGCTTCTCCTCGGAAGTTCTTTCGTAGGTTTCCACGAGAAACTGACATACTGCGAGAAGAAGATTACATATCGAGTCGAAGCCTTCTCGACTCGCAATTCAATTTACCGCAGGGTCCCTTCGGGAGACACTTTCACGCTGTTAAACGGAGATTAGCCGGCGATCGGCGAAGAAGCAGAAAGGCCCGTTGGCAAAGCATTCCCGTTCGTAATTGCGTTAGCGAATCTCGGCCGAGCCGCCTAGCTCGTCTACCTAGTTCACGCAGTTAGCGTGCCGCCGTTCTCAGGATTTCACGCGATCGCCTCGTCCTCCTTTTGCTTTGCCAGGGAGGATCCCGATCGCTTCCCACACGACCTTACGACCTCCGCCGTCCACACGAAAAACTCGGTTACTCGATTTCCTGGCCGGATAACGTGATCGCCGTCCAGTCACGGCCGGGACACACATGCAATTCGCCGTGCCGGAGAAACGCGTTCTCTCGCGACGTTTCGCAGAAACACGGTAGATAAGATCACCGGAATTACGTACATTGAGCTCCCCCCTCCCCCCGTCAAGGAGCGTGATTTCAAATTCGAGAGAAACTTCCCGGTGATGTTCTCCGGCGCTTTTCTGCTCTGCAAACATGAACGAGGAATTTTTTTCACCCTTGTATATTCCCCGAATCTCCCTTTTAATACACAAGAATGTATCTGGCAAATGTTGCCATATAAAAGTGGCAACCCTAAATTTATTGAGAGAGAGAGAGAGAGAGAGAGCCTGTAATTTTCAATAGAATAACTGCTTGGATAAGAAATGTTATTCCATTATTTCCCATAAATGAATTTTGTTAAATCAAATGAATAACTGTTTCATTAGAAACAACAGGGATACTAACGGACCTACAAGAAGCACCTTCGAAGATGTATTTAAAAACTGCTAAATAAATTTATACGTTGATCTCAAGCACCGGTCGAAGGGTTAAGACGATCTTTAGCGAACAGACGCATCCTGGACGGTCGTTTCTCGCGGTAAAAAAAGCTGCGAACGTCTCGTAGGTAGCACAACGGGTCAAGTGAGCAACGAAGACCACAGTATTGCGAAAACTGCGGATGAAACCGCCCGCAGCGAGAGTTTCCATATAGGATTGTATACCATTATCGAACGGCCAAGGTTTCGGAGCCGACTGGCACAATCAGCCAGAGAACATTTCCCAAGCCAGAACCAGGCCAAAGACATGCCCACGTCGATCGCCCACGATGTTTACCCAATCCCCTAGAAATCCTCGACGATTTACAGTCGCGATCGTTCCCGTAGCCGCAAACGCGGTTGTCGGGTCACGAACTCGACACGCGGACGTCGCAGAACAGACAGGCAATGAAAAGTCGAAGTGCAAAGCGCAATACGCGCAACACCTTCGATTATTGCAAAAGAACCGTTAGTCGGAGCGCGCGATATCACACCTACAGTCGTGGACAAAATTAAGTGGACAGAACATAAATTCTGAATAATCTCTATTCTCATTTATTGTGTTATTTTATTTGAGACGTTCAACGTGAAAAATGTTTATGCGCAACGAAAGAATATATTTAGCGTGTAAAAGTATAAATATAATGTTTCAGTTAATATTTGAACGCTTTTGTTTGTATGGGTGTCTTTGAGACCGTGGACAAAATTATGTGGACGCAGAGGACATTCTGTGTTGGGTCGGAAAAAATTTAAACAACGTTCGACTCTCGCATTGCGCGGTGTCATTCGTCCTCGGTAGACGTTGAACTTTTGTTTAAGCGAGATTAGAAATATAAACCGAACATGTCTGAGAGGCGAGAAGAATTTCCCGTGCATCTGCGAAAATTAATTGTTTCAGAGTGCAAAAATGGACTAATTTGTCGTAAAATAGCTGAAAAATACAAAGTTTCTAAGAGTACAGCGCATCAAATTTATTACAAGTATCTACAGTATGATACTGTTGAAAATTTAATCGGTCGAGGACGAAAACGTAGCGCAAATTCGTACGATGAAGAGACATATCGTAAGAGAAACTCAACGTAATTCATCGATAACACCACGAAGTATTGTTGAAACTGTGCAATTAAATATTTCTTCGAGAACTGTAAGACGAACGTTAAATGACGTTAATCAGAAGAGTTGTTTAGCTAGACGCAAGCCACGCATTAGTAAAGTGCATAAAAAGAAACGTTTAACTTTTGCAATAAAATATGTGAATAAGCCACGATCAATTTGGAAAAAAATTATATGGAGTGACGAGAGCAAATTTGAGTTATTAAATAAAAAAAAGAGAACACGCATATAGAGAAAACCGAATGAAGATCTTAAGAAGCAATTTGTGTTGCCTACCGTCAAACATGGACGGGGATCCGTAATGGTATGGGGATGTTCTTTGGGATGGGGTTGGAAATTTAGCATCTATCCATGGCATCGCGAATGCAGATAAGTTTATTGACATTTTAAATGAAAATATGGAAGAGTAAACCCTAAAAATGGATCTCGACGAAGGATGGATGCTACAACAGGATAATAATCCTAAGCATACGGCGAAGGAAACGAAAAAATTTTTACAAGATTGTGGGATAGATGTTTTCGATTGGCCTCCACAAAGTGCAGATCTTAATCCTATAGAAAATTCATGGAGCTTATTAGATTTGGAAATACCATTAGAAAAACGTCATGATAAAACACTATTCTTAAACGAATTGCAATTAAAATTTCAACAAATTGATCGAAGTTACGTCGAAAAACTTGTGGAAAGCATCTCACGACGGTTAGAAGCAGTAATTAAAGCAAGAGGTTACAATACCAAATACTAATTACTTATTTTATATTTAAATAAATATTTATAAAGTGTCCACTTAATTTTGACCACCAAAAATTGCATACAATTTTGATTAACGATTATATATTCTATTATATTAATTGTTATTATTGATATTCTTGTTTATTTCGTTAACTTAAATGTTCCATACAATTCTGGTTTATTAGAATTGTGTTTTAAATTGCATTGATTTTTTGTTGATCGTTCAACCTGTCTACTTGATTTTGTCCACGACTGTATGCCGCGCACACCACCTGTGCGCAACGCACACCGATCTGTCCGCTTGCATTCCAGCCGGATACGTACGTGGGCACCCGACGGAAATTGCGGAACGTAATAATTTTCCGCGGGAGAGGAGAAAGTGACGTCGATCGCGGTGCACGAGCGAAGAAAAGTCGAACGACTTGCGCAACCGCGCTCCGAACAACAACGGTACCAACCACGTTCCGCGACGTCGCCGACGGAAAAACCGCTCCGTTTTTCCTTTTTAACGTCGACGAACATGCGGTTTCCTTCCTCGTCGAAGACTCGACGGTTCTGCCCATTAACCCTTCCCAGAGACGAATAGTTCCAACACAGTCCAACAACCACAAATGCGATCAAAGTCGAAGAACCATTCTGTTTTCCTGGCCACCGTATTTGGACCGCTCGTTTTTCAAATATAATATCTACATTTCTTTTGAACAGTTCCTGCAATTTTTCATGATAATTATATATAATAATATATCATTTTTCAAATATAACGTGTACATTTATTTTGAAAAGTTCCTGCAATTTTTCATTATAATTATATATAATTTTTTAAATAGAATATGTACATTTATTTTGAACAGTTCCTTCAAATTTTTGATGATAATTATATATAATAATATATAATTTTTCGAATAAAATGTGTACATTTATTTTGAACAATTCCTGAAATTTTTCATTATAATTATATACATAATAATTTGTCAAATATAATATGTACATTTATTTTGAACAGTTCCTGCAATTTTCCATTAAGTCCCATTACAGATTTTACACTTCAAGTTCACCCCTTTGCAAATCAATTTCAACCTTTTACAAATAAAGTATTTTTAAGTAAGTTTCTGTAAAAAAATATCAAACAAATGTAAATTGATTGTGTAGAAATTCAAAGTTTTATTCGTTGCGCAGATGTACATCAAATACATATTTAAAAGTGATTACTAGACTACGGACGTTTATGCAATTTGCAATTTTCGTAGACGAATTTTTTAGAAAGTTGAATATAAAATAAAATCTTATTTCCGGTGGTAGTAACCTATGCAAACTTGAAATAAATAAAGATTGTACTGGATCTGACGAATTTTATATTCTACACTTTTTTGAAAATTTTCGGGAGTCATAAATGCATAAAGAAATCCGCATTATTTATTGAAGCGTATCGAGTGTCGAGTTTTATGTTTCCCTCGCAATAATGACACCGTTTACGTGTGTCGAATGAATACAATCTAAAGAAATAAATAATAAATTTCAAATATTCTTAACACTAGGTTTACGGAGCTGTGGAAATAACTATTTCACATTGTTTTATAATCAACGACCGTGGTCCCGTTGAAAGCACCGGTTCTCATTCGATCACCGAAGTTAAACAACGTGGAACGTGGAATGGGCTTGGATGGGTGACCGCCTGGTAAAAACCCGGGAAGTGATCCCTGGGTGTTTTTTCACGTGTTGTTGGTAAAAGGTGGTTCGGATCCCACCGTAATAAACAGTAGGTCCCGCTGAAAAGGCGACAGGGAGAGTGGAAAGAAGGGAGAGATTGGTAAATGGATTTGAAACCCTGAGGGGACCAAATAATCATATCAATCAATCAATGTAACATTGTTTTATAAACGTAACAAGGATGTGTCTATCCAAAGTTTTGGCTATTTTTCCAATAATATATAACCAAAGAAATAAATTTGGTAAATAATTCCTCAGGAAAGCACTTTTACAGTTACTTTCCTCAGGAAAGTACTTTGTAAATCTAGTGTTAATGGATGAAATTGATTTGCAATAGGGCGAATTTGGAGCGCAAAACCAAGGAAATGCATTTTACGTGGAATCAGCTAAGCGGCAAAATGCAACATCAAATCTCTATCAACGTAACGCGTAAAATCCGTGGTCTATCTACAAGAGATCGATCGATCCTGGACGAACGTCGACGCGAATCAGCTGACGGAATCAACGAGGCAGACGCGTTTACCTTATCTGCCGACCGAGTGAGTCAGTGACTCGTTTTCGTGGGCACGTTCACCTGCCACCTTAGAAAGGTGTGTGCACGATCAAGGATTCTTTTCCTTTGGAGAGGTCGTGCTCGATATCCTTGCTCGACTTCGCAGATCCAGTTGCCACGGACTTTCTTAGTTAGCCAGACTTGATATACCAACTGATAGACTTTCACAAAAGAGTCTCGAACTGTTTCTGCAAAATGCACGCCGGATTATGCACGAAACACGAAGGCACCGGTGAAACGTGAACACGTTTCGAGATTTCATTGTTAATTGACTGGAACGACCGCACCGGCGATAATCGATGTTTATTTCTTCTATGAATACGTGAATTGTAAACGAGGATATGGAATAAATAACACTCTTTGTCGGTCAACAGGTAAGACCCCATTCCAGTTATTGTTTGGAATTAACCAAAACAAAATATAATACCTATATCGGACAAAATACGGGAAACATTAGGAATTTTTAACAATGGTAAAAGAGATCTCCCGACAACACGGAGGGAGGCAGTTAAAAAAATTATTGAAGTCCAACAAACAAACGAACGCATATATAATAAAGGACACAAAAAACTGACTGATTATCAAGTTATAGATTACGTAGTAATTCGCAATACGGATAACACTACAGGTATAAATAAAAAATTTTTATCTAAATTTAAGGGCCCGTACGAGATTAAAAAGGTATTAGCCAAGGGAAGATATATAATAACAGACGTAGAGGGGCGTCAAGTGTCATGTATACCATTTACGGGAGTTGTTGGCCCGGATCAAATGAAATTTTGGATCAGGTCAAAATGGCCATTAAAGAGAAAGCGTGCCGGACGAAAACCAGGCCCAAGGGTCGGCTGGGTTTTCCGAAGACACACTCAGGTTATGGGGATGAGTGCGGGTGTATGAATGAGGACGGGGAGAAGGACATTTTTGTGAGAGAATGAGTCAGTTGTTGGTTGATCGCGAAGAGTGAAGGTCTTAGTGCATTGCTTGCGAGTCAGAATATTTTGTTATGTATTAAAGTCTAAATACCTATTTGATCCCTTATGTAAATATACTTTTAATAAATAAAGTTCAAAAACACCGTTACCACAATAAGTTTGAATTGTATTATTGCGTTTGAATTGTATTATTGTGTTACATTTGCGTCAGCTAAGTTTGAATTGTAATCATTGCGTTTGAATTATATTATTGCGTTACATTTGCGTCGGCTATGCACTGTTTAGTCGATATGAAGTCGTTATATCCTAGTTTTTGTGATGTGTTCTAACCATCGATGACCGAGGACGGCCATTGTGGCCAGGATTGGCCGAACTGTAGGTATTTATTTAAATATCTAGATCTGTTGATGCCGATCGATCGATCGTCGGCGACCAGCTGATCGTCTGCTGCTGATCGTCATTGCGAGTCGACGATCGATTTCCCATTAACAACCGATATTCGTCTGATCAATCACATCGAACGTGAGAATGTAAAGAACTGTCAAGCAATGAACAACTATTTAAATAAACCTCCTATAAATCTCGTACACGGGAGATAATAATGAATATTCGAGACACTCTCCGCGCACAAAACTCGTCGAAATCGGACGCGATTCGAGTAAGGGTTGCAGACTGACTGGCAAGGGAGAGAAACGTTGCCAGACCGGGCACCCTAATTCGCTCGACAGCCACTCGATAAATCAGACGTCGCGTAGCGTGCACGGTCACGAAAATTCGTTGCCTTGGCGATGATCGATCTAACGCGCCCCCGCGATTCACTATCATCGCCAGACGATCTCTCGGATGATTCACCTCGGCCAGTCGAACCGTTCGCACACTAATGCCAATGCCCTGCTTAAAAACCTGTTTCCCGTGAACTGAGGATCGACTGATTAGAGCCGAGTGACAAGTGCGAGAGAATGTCTCGCCGATCGATTCGCTCCTTATCGGGCCGATTTTTAAAGATCCTGCGGTTAGATGCCGGACGAGAAATTCAAGGAATACCGGCGAGTAAATCATGCTTCAGCTGTTCATCGCCAGTAGAAAATCGTGGTTCAGGTACTACGAGCACACTGCACACTCAAACATAAGACTCAAACATGAGGCTCAAACATGAATGGAAACATTGGTCAATTTTAATCGATTTTAGTGCTCGGGAGGTGTTTAGTATGAAGTATGTACTTCGATGGAGAAGTTCGCTAAGAAAATTTCTCGGAGAAACATATTTATAAAGTATTTATGAGAAAGAACAAATCAGGAGCCAGTCATTTAGACTCATCCAAATTTACCCTTTTGCAAATCATTTCAACCTTCTGCAAATAAGGTATTTTTAAGTAAGTTATTAAAATGAGTAAATTACCAATTCTGTGCAGATATATGTACATTCATTATAGCCATGTCCTGATTAATACATTTTAAAAATGTAATTTATTTGCGAAAGGGTGAAATTGATTTGCACGAGGTTGAATTTGACTTGCAAAAGGATAACTTTGGAAACTTTATTTTAATTTTATTCTCCTCCTGCGTCATCTTGCGTAAAGATTTTTAATTATTAAATGGTTCATCGTGTCGCCCGATGCGCCCGCCATTGTGTATAATAGCACGGCATGGCCCTGATATTTTCTAAATAAATATTTGCCATGTTAGCACGTTACCGACCGGTGATTATTGCATAACTTTGAAAAATCTATGGTACATGGCTAAACGCTTTTTAATGGATCCTTCAATGGCAACAGCAATTTTCATTGCGAACTAACAAGTCACTCTCAATAATGTCATCCAGTAGTTTCATTTAACCCTTTGCACTAGGAGCTATTTTAACTTGAAAATCAAACGTTTCTTCTAACCTAGAAAACTTCCATTCCGTATGCTTTTTTAAATTTGGTAGACATGAAATTGATGTGATACCTCATACGATACTTAACTGTTTAGTAATTGGTCATACACCGGCATATCTAATAATGTAAACAATATTTTAAGTAATAGTACAGCAAGGGTTAGAGTGCTAAGGGTTAAGATTGCAATGTAAAAGAAAATTTCTATGCTTTCTTTTGGTACAGCGCGATTATCGAAAATCCTATTGATAGGCTTCCGGTAGGTAAAGTGTTAAGGGGTTAACGAGTTACTTTCGAACAAGAGCAGGTTGCGTACGAGAAAGGAGATAATGCAATGCCGGGCTCGTGAAAGGTTTTTCAAGTAAATTTGAATGGGACTGCGGGGGTGGCGGATGGAAACGACGCGACGCGACGTCGACAAAGGAGACGAATGTAGTCCGCAGTGAAATCGCGTTCCCGATCCGTCGCAGTGGATGGATTTTCACGCGACCCGCGGATCATTTTCGCCCCGTCTCTCTCCCTCTTCCTCTTGCCGCGTATTTTTTCCCTCTGTTCCCGTCCCCTCCGGTGTTTTACGACAATGCCACGGAAACGCGAGCACGCCGCTCGCCGTGGCGTGCCAGATTTCCAACATCCTGCTGACACGTAGCCGCCGCCAGCTCGCGAGCCGCTCGTTGTTGTTGGAAATTCTATCGCCGCGAAATCCTAGGCGCCCCTATCGTTAGATCGAGCACAAGAAAACCCAGCGTATCAACAAAAATTCATTGCGACACTCGTTCATTGCGTTCCTTCGTTCCCCGGGTGAAATCCTCCGGCTGATGCAAGCAGCGCGTCTCGTTTCTAAACTGCGAATTTACCCTTAGCACTCGAGTGGCGATTCAGAATCTCCAAAACACGTTTCTATCTAATCAATTACTAAACATTTAAGTATCGTACGAGGTGTTACATCAATTTCATATCCATAAAATGAAGAAAATTATATATTAGGTCGTTGAAAATTGAAGGTCGTGAAATGTCCGATTTTGGAATGCATACGTTGCATTCGAATTGTACTTTGGGGTACAATTGGTACAAAGCTTACGATCCTATCTTCAATTTTAATTTATTGAAGTCAACGTCGATCGGTGCGATTGTCGCGTGTTCTTTCTGTATGTGTGGAAAATGCAAGATATTGACGATAGCATTATGTGATATTTGGTGAAAATGTCGTGACTTATCAATAGACTGCGGATTTTATGCATTTATGGCAAAAATGAGTGGGTGCGATTTAAAACAGTAGAAAGGTTACAATGATTTAAGAGTGCTGATCTACGTATTTTTCTCAGCTTGATAAAATGATTAAAGTAAGAATAAACAGTGCAAGCAATTTCTATTTTGCATAAAAATCCGCAGACTTAATAATCGACGCACTATTCGTCGATAGTAAAAAGAACTACAAAATAGAGACGACAATCTTGTAAATGAAGGATGTGAGTGAGCAAAAAATTCAATTTCTATCATAATACAATCAAGTAACGTGTGATTCTTTCATCAACAAGAAATAGTTGCGGTTGTTTAACGTTACTGTTAAAAATCGGACATTTCATATGCGACGATAGAATGGAATTATTCCAGGTCGAAAGAAATGCTTAATTTTCCATAATACAATGAGGTAACGTGTGATTCTTTCATCAATAAGAAATAGTTGCGGTTGTTTAACGTTACTGTTAAAAATCGGACATTTCATATGCGACGATAGAATGAAATTATTCCAGGTTGATAGAAATGCTTAATTTTCCATAATACAATGAGGTAACATGTGATTCTTTCATCAATATGAAATAGTTGCGGTTGTTTAACGTTACTGTTAAAAATCGGACATTTCATATGCAACGCCCTAACAGAATGGAATTATTCCAGGTCGAAAGAAATGCTTAATTTTCCATAATACAATGAGGTAACATGTGATTCTTTCATCAATAAGAAATAGTTACCGTTGTTTAACGTTACTGTTAAAAATCGGACATTTCATATGCAACGCCCTAACAGAATGGAATTGTTCCAGGTCGGAAGAAATGCTTAATTTTCCATAATACAATGAGGTAACATGTGATTCTCTCATCAATAAGAAATAGTTGCGGTTGTTTAACGTTACTGTTAAAAATCGGACATTTCATATGCAACGATAGAATGGAATTATTCCAGGTCGGAAGAAATGCTTAATTTTCGACTCACAATAATTCGTTTTCCGGAGGAAATCGTTTGAACCGCGAAGTAAATTTTCCGAGATGAAAGCAATTTATAGATAATATACAAGAGTTCCGTTGGGTGCGATCGAGATGAACGAGAAACGCGGATCGATCCTCGACGGAAAGCGAAACCGATCGTTAATGAAACATCGACGGCAATAACATCCGAACGATATCAGTTTCAATTTCTTCTCGGCGTGCGCACGTTCGATTCGTTTTGCTTTCCATTTCCGCAAAGAGACAGAAACGAGACGCGCGCTTGCTCCGTGCACTCGCGAACCAGAACGACGCGAATTAACTCGTCCGAGTGCTTCGCACGCGACACCACGGCCAGAGATTTCTCTGTGTCGCTTCCCGCTTCAACCGGGAAATGGCCGATCGAGCGATTGCGCACAGGGAAATTATCTTGGAAACGCGGTCGAAAGTCTCTGTGAACAGGCTTCTCTCAATTACCGTCTCGCGTTTATTCGTGATGCTTATTCTATGCATCATTTTCCTTTCCCTGAAATTCTATTGTCATCGTTTTACGAGTTGAAGCGGATCTCGCAACTGATTTTCGTTTCGCTGGTTCGTACTTGCGCCGATTCTTCGTTCACGATAAACGATTGATTATTGTCAACCTTTTGCCTGTATCGTCGAATTTTTCGGGACGATTTTGTTGAAAAGCTAAATACATATTAACGAAGTTTTAATCCGAAGTTTTGGTCCTGTTTACCGGACACAAGAAATTTCTGATAACGAAACGAAAAATTGCGTTGTCTCGAGAAATAAGATGTTTAACCAACGTCTGCTACATCTTAAACAAAAATTATTGTAATAATTTCGATTCATGTACGAAGGGGAACATCAATTTTATTTTTAAAAATAAAGTAATACTGGATACTTCACGTTATTTTATTAATTTCTAAAAACGTTGTTTTGTGTCCGATAACCAGGTGGGCCACGGTAAGGGTACCTTTACCCTATGTGTTTCGCATAGAAAAAATAAAAGTCACGAAGTTTGAGGGCTAAACATTTTACCAATCAGGCAATTTCACAGGTTCAATTTTGCTCCTCGCTAAAAAAAAAACGCTTACGCTCGAAGAGAATGGAATAAAATTGATTTTTGGATCGTTGAAAACGAGAACACCCTATTTCGACCAATGACTTTATCGCCGTACTGTTTCGCTCATTCCCGTTGTTACGTCGATTCGATTCGACACGCTGCCGGTCACATTCCTGCGAATTGTATTTCCCTCCATGTACGGTGTCCGTTCCTCCAACCAGGAAGCTCCGAGTTAGGAAGCCTCGGGTAACAGGGAAACGTTCGGTTATCGTGCGGATTCGCCTCGCGTGAGCAAAAGTAACGGTGTACCCGCGAACGCCAGCGAGTACCACTCGGCAATAAAGCAAATTGAGAATGATGGCACAATAAGATACACGCGGCGAATCGACTGGCCGGCTGCCAGTGGAAATAGACGACGCGACGGCAGATCGTGAGCAACTTGGAAATCGATCTTGATCGCGTTCAACCGGGGTTCGATCCGATCTTTACGAGGAGACTTCGCAAGTGGAGCGTCCATGCGCCTCTGTAGAAGGATCCGATTGCGGCGAAACCCGGCTCGGTGTCGTTATCCGCTTCGTGGTAACTATCGGGATGCGATACTGACTCCAGTTTTTGCTATACGATCGTTCTCGATCCCGAAACTTCGACCTGGAAGCGTAATTCGTGGATCCTAAGCTAGATACGGAGATCTTAGCTACAGTGAAATCGAGAGCATCCTGACCACGCCTACCCGGGCTCTCTACATGGTAGGGACAACGAAACCGCGCCCTCAGGCACTCTACATTTAAGAACCAGTGGAACCACGCCTACTCGGGCTATCTACATGGTACGGCCAACGAAACCACGCCCCCAGGCACCTTAAAAAAAAGGAGTAAGGGAAAGACACTACTCTCAGGACATTTTACAGGCTAGGAGCAACGAAATCGCATCTCTCAGCATTCTACGTCTGAATGAAACCAACGAAACCACGCCCCTCGGGGACTCTACACGCAGAGGAACGTTTCGTGGACATAGAATCGAAGTTGCACGAGGGCACAGATTGTCCCGTGGAGCACTGACCTAATTCCATCGAGAGCAGCGCAACCACGCCCCTTCTGAACACTTTGCACAGCAGGAGCATCGAAGCCACGCCTATGCAAGGCATTCTGTACGGCGTCGTTATTCAAAACATAAACGAAGCTTTAATAAACGATTGATCCAGCAGACCGTTCGAGTAGTCGAGGGAAGATTAGGATCAAGGGGAAAGAATGTCGGTCGCGTCGAGGCCCAAACCGCTCGTAGCAGAGAAAGGCCTCCGGTGGCGGAAAGAAATGGGTTAGATTCGCGATTACGTTTCCTTCTGTTTCATCTGCGACCTCGGTCGCGCTGCGCTGCGTCGAGCTGCGTCGGGCTGCGTCGAGCTGCGCGTCCTCAAGAACTCGTTTCGAGCGAAAGAGAACTCGCTCTCCGCGACACAAACACGGATAGAGGATACCACTGCTCCGAGTGGTGTGGCGTTAAGTCGAGTCGAGGGCTCGCCTAGTTCTCACGGCGAGCGTTTCGTCACATCGGGCTTGCGGCTAATTGCGCGGCCCGGGACCGGATCTCGGCGCGCGCCAGCCGCGATACCGATAAACGCGAACCAGCGCCTCCTTTTCCACCTTTTCCACCTTTCCCGTTACCTCCTCGAGCTTTCATCGAGGCGGCTCCTCTCCGCGAGGTCCTGGGAAGAGTCAAGGAAGATCGCCTACGGTCAATTAACCGAGAATCGCCAGGCCAGACGAATCTCCGCCGTTTCCGGCGCAGCGATCGAACTTGCTGGCTTCATCGATCGTCTAGATCTCGATGGTAGCGATAACGTCTCTCTTGCGCCGCAGTATGACGAATTACAAAAAATATTAACCCACTGACATCGTTAACGTACTTTCCTAGCCACTGTCGAAGGAGATTTTGTACTTAACACATTACCGACCGGTGATTATTGCAGAATTTTGAAAAATCTATGATACACGGCTAAACACTTTTTAATTATGAAAATTTTCATTATGAACTAACAAGTCACCCACAATAACGTGATCTAATAGTTTCATTTAAGATTGCAACGTGGAAGAAAATTTCTACGCTTTCTTTTGGTACAGCACAGTTATTGAAAATCCTATTACTTAAATCCTAGGCTTCCGGTATAGGTAAAGTGTTAACTGGCTTTACGACAACTGTATACAGTGGGTGTACGAAGTGTTCGTGCAACCTTTAAAAACGAATAACTTTTTCAAAATCACACCCAGCAGCTTCAGTTTCTTTTGAGACGTTGGAAGCATTAGTTTGCAAGCTAACGCGTAAATTTCATCGGAATCGATCAAGGTCGTTATGAAATATAATTGATCGAAAATAGCGAAGATTGTAAGAATCTGCGATTTAAATGCCCATAGTTCTTTTTATGCGTCAACCAAATTCAACGAAACATTGTACTATAACTCATTAAGATTCAAAAATTTATACATGCTTTAAATTTTCATTACAGGCACCGATAAAAAATTTAAAAATCTTAACCTATACTTTTTCCTTCGCAACTGCGACCAATCACAATTTAAAACAAAACATATTTACACATTATCTAGTAAACTAATCCTTCTTACGTCTCAAAACAAAATGAAGCTGTTGGGTGCAATTTTGAAAAAGTTAATCGTTTTTAAAAGATGTACGAATATACATTGTACGCATATAATTTGTACACACCCACTGTACATATTACTGAAACATATCGAAATATCTTTTTACTGTTTGAAATTGTTCCTTTTGAATATAATTGCAAAATTGATGAGAAACGATGTGCCGCACTAAAAACGATCAGCGGAAGATTGCAGAAATTAGAAACATCTTCCACTCGCGTTAACGCGAACGCATATTCGGTATTCTTCCCGTCTCTCGTGTTTCTCGTATCGCACGAATCTGCGGACGCTATAAATGGCTAAAGATCCGCGGTCCGCTATTAATTAGACGGCCGCGTTTGTACTAGTAATTGTACTGCGGTTTTGTTTTACGAGAAACGCAAGCTCTTGTTGAATTAAAATAGATCCTTTCGTAGCCAGGAAGAACGATCGAAGATAGACGAAGAATCCCGGCATCGCGAATTATAATGAGATGGAGGAAGAAGAAAGTGTTACGTGTTTTCAAACACCGAGAAAAGAGAAGCGATAATGACAAGTTCGACTCGACTCGAACAGACTAATTGTACGCGGCAGATACGATAATATTTGTTTCCATCGGTGCTCAACCCTTCGGGGATCGAGTGATTTCTAATACCGTCGTCGTTCTAATAACGCTTTCACCGTGCACCGTGTAACGTACATTTTTTTTCTCTTTTTTTCCGATTACTTTCGTGTCGAGCAACACACTTAGAAAGTATTATTATCGCGTCTGACATTACTGATCGGCATAGCAATTTGCAGGAACGTTCGCCGCGTCTCGGCCAATCCGCGGACTGTCAATGCTCGAGAATGCGTGAACTTGTTAACCGAAGAGCGCGTGCAACGAACACTATCTTGATTTCCGTTAAAGACGATTAACAAGCGTTTATGACAGCACAGATTTACGGAGACCGGTACACCGATCAAAATGAATAGCACTTTCATTGGATTTTTACGAAAGAATTATTACTCTCGTCACGTCTGTGAACCGAACGTAAAAATTTGGGTAAAACTCCAGTCGCGGGAATGCGGGGAACGATTCGTTACGCGAGAAAGCTTGGCATGATATAATACACCGGTCTAGATATTATAATAGAATTTGCAAGGCGAAAAAATCCTCGGATGCATAGACAGGGAAATCAGAAGTTATTACAGGATGAGGACTGTTAGCTCGTTTCCGGTTGGCAGATAAGGAGGTTCGGCTCGCAGTATGCGATTAGAGGAAAGCACCGATCACGTTAAACTCTCGATTGATTTATTACAGTGTGCGTGCGGCAGGCTGCCGCGTTAAACGTCCGACGTGTACGCTACGCTAATATTTGCCTGTGCCTTTGCACGAAAACAGAAAGTCAGTTATGTATTACCGTTCCGCGAAATAGAAACTTACGCGAAAGGAACGCGATAGTACGTGCCTCTCGTTTGTTGCCAATCAAAATCCGATGATAGGCAGACCGCGGAATCGCACGTAGGTACGGCGAATTTAACGGATGCGAGGAAAGGACACGGATCGATCGTGGACGTCCAACGCGAACGAAAGAGTAACGTGAGATTCGTCCATTCTCTGTCGGAGGAAACATCGCAACCCGCGATCTCGTGTTTCAACCTCTGCCCCGGCAGCGGTCGTCTCGCTTTTCAGTGGAAAAAATCGCATTTCAAGTGGAAAAAAGTCATGTCAGACGATAGATATAACTTTCAAAAGAATTAAGGGATCACCTCTGCGAACCCGAGAAATTGCTACGAGTTTACACGATCATAAGTCCGGCCAAAATTGCTGTATCGATATCGTTGAACAATGGTTTGAAAGCGTGAAACGTCTAGTTTTAGATGCCCTGTTTTGAATTTTTGCTATGCTGTTTTCTTACAAAGTTATAGCGTGATAAAGACATCCAGAGTGTCCTGGAATAGATCCAGGGATTCGGAAGAAACATTCGAGGCTGTAGAAACAAGGATTTAAGAAGAGGTCCAAGGACTTCGTCGACGCCGTGGAAGTGGATCAATGGGGCGTCCGGGAAAAGTGTACGAAGAGGTCCAGGCGATGATCTCGAGGAGACAGCAATAAATCGGCGGTTCCATTCTTTCCGGAGAGAAATTTCGATCTTTGATCCTCGTCGCGATTCCCCCTGCCCCGGGAGGATCCTTTGTGGATTGGACGATCGACACTTTCACCGTTTAAATTTATTGATGACGAGCCGCAACTGTCGTTAGAGGATTACACGCACTTTCACCGAATTCTGCGGGCAAACGGCCCTCCGGAGAAGCTGTCTCTCGGTCGTTGTTCGTTACGCGAACGGTACACCGAAAGGGTTCGTTTACGGTTGTTCGAACGAGGAGCTTTCGCGCGTGGAAAATCCGGTCGACGCGACGCGCGACGAATCCGTAGTTCCTGGGGCTTATAAATATTTAAATCGCGCAGGAACGGAGACACGTAGGCCCGATAAAACGGCAGCTGACAAGACGGAGTCAACGACACGACCGAAACACGACTTTTCGGCCCGATTTCCACTCGAGCGATTCCTTTTGTAACAAACGTCGTCGAGCAAACGATTGTCAACCGGATTCCGCGATTCGCAAGCCAAGAATTCGTTCGATTCGCAGTCGGTGGATCAAGAAATAGATTATTAGGGATACAGTAAAGTCGAGATTACTGTCCTCATTCAACACCGCGTTCTAAGTCCAGTGCCTACTCATCGCAAACACCACATGTTGACTCGAATCAATCGAAATGTTCAACTTTCTTAATTTTTATTATTTTTTTTATGAAATTTCATTATCGTATTTCTGGCATTTCTCTGATTAATATAAGACCAAACACGATATAATTCCTATTGTATTTAGCGGTTAAATCGACGATTCAAGTTTCGGTCGCAAGAAAGGACAGCGTATGGGAAAGAAAGAGACACTCATTCTGTCCTTCTCTATGTTCGGCTTGTCCTTTGAATTTCATTCTGTCCTTCTCTATGTTCGGACTCTCCTTTTAATTTCTCTCTGTCCTTTTCTATGTTCGGCGAGTCCTTTGAATTTCATTCTGTCCTTCTCTATGTTTGGACTCTCTTTTTAATTTCTCTCTGTCCTTTTCTATGTTCGGACTCTCCTTTAAATTTCATTCTCTCCTTCTCTATGTTCGGACTCCTTTTAATTTCTCTCTGTCCTTCTCTATGTTCGGACTCTCCTTTTAATTTCTCTCTGTCCTTCTCTATGTTCAGACTCTCCTTTGAAGTAACAAAAATACGATCACAACACCAGTATTACTGTCCACCAAAAATACGGCTGTATTTGGACAGATGTAGGACAGTAATCTCGACTTTACTGTACAAGCTATGGGATATCGTTCCTCGGGACGGACGGAAGAAGGGACGTGCTCACAGATAGAACGTCGTCGCGCTTTCCGTTCTTCCGGTTGAACGAGCTCCGTGAATCTTCCTTCGCACCCACGTGTTCTAGTATTCAAATGCACCGCACGCTTGTGCCTTCCTTCGAGCGATAGAATTTATTATAGAAACGTACGAGGTGTGATCAAAAAGTAAGGTGACTTTTTGAATTTCGCGAGATTCTTTTTTTTCTTATGCTGGTACACTCGTCCCGAACATATGTTCACAGTTTCAGCTATATAGCATTTTTTGTTTGTTCGCGAGAAGCATAAAGGTTTGATGTGTTTTGTGTGTTCGGCGATTTTCTGCTGTCAAAAATAGCGGATCAAAGAATTTGCATCGAATTTTGTGTAAAACATGGAATGAAGTGCTCCAAAACACTTTAAATGTTGACAGTGACACACGGTGAGTGTACTGTGAGTAAAAGAAATGTTTATAAGCGGTACAAGCTCTTCCAAGAAGGCCGTGAAGATGTTAACAACGAAGCTCGCCCTGGACGCCCCGACACGTCAACAACCGATGAAAAGGTTGAAGAAGCGAAGAAAATAGTGTTGGGGAATCGTCGAAATACCATTAGAGAAATTGCCGACGATGTCGGCATCTCGTTTGGTTCGTGCCAAGGAATTTTGACGGAATTTTGGAAACACAATTCATGGATTTTGCATCACGATAATGCAGCACCTGCTCGCTCGAAGTACGAAGTATTCGTACACCTTTTAAAAACGAATAACCATCGTCATCGTGTCGATCCCACAGTTCCTATATTACTTTGATTACAAGCACCGATGCAGAATTTGAAAATCGTGACCTTTACATTTCCTCTGAATTGCGACCAATAAAAATTTTAAAAAATTACTTACAGATTATCTACTAAATTAATCCATCTAAAGTCTCAAAAAACAATCAAGTTGTTGGGTTCAATTTTGAAAAAGTTATTCGCTCACGAATATTTTGTACACCCACTGTATGTACCCAGGCGATAATAATGTTTCGCGTAATGCGCATTAGTTATTCAGGTTTAAGCGATGGAGGATCTGTGGTTGAAACGTCTCGGATTCGAAAGAGGAAGAGAAGGAAGAGAACGAGAGCCGGTCGCGGCCGTTCCAACGAGTGCGCTGGTTTACTGAAGCGAACGAAGAGGAAGTACATACGAGGGATGGAGGAAGCATGCTAATTTCCATCGTCGGCTCGTGCCGACATCGAGAGTCGTTTATCTATCTTAGAAGCGACCGATCGATCCGGTCTGATTCGCGAACGCGGTGAACCCTTTGCCGCGGGATTTGCTACGGGCTAAGGGACGCAGCCATCCGTGCAACGATGCAATTGTTGCATTCGGACGGAACCGTGTTTCCCGAATATCGTTGCCATACCGTGCGTCGCCGTGCACTTACTCTCCGACGTCGTTTAGAGAGACCGTTCGTCACGGACCGTGTTCCGTGTCCCAGATTTTATTCGGCGCAAGCTATTCGTCTTGTTAACAAGACAGGTACATGATTGAAAATTAAGGACGTGCGGGAACGTAGGAAAAAATCTCCAGGCTCTTATCACACCACGGTTACCAACTCGAGAAACGCAGAAAATATTTGCCCACCGTGCGAAAATGTGCTTTCAAATCTGCTCGGTGTATCACGTAGGAAAAGTACTTATTCGATGCTACGAATCGATCGGAACAGTGTTATCAGAAAGAAAGGAAACGTCGGAGATAGTACAAATTTTATTTCGAGGCACTCGAAGTTTTTCATTATCGAAGTGTACATTATCTGCGGTTGATCACATAGGTCTGTAAATAAATTCAAGATATGAATTAATTTTGACAAGCTCATGGCTTTTTTAACGGATCCATCAACAGCAATTTCAATTTTTAATCGACGATTTACTTCCAGCAACGTCATCTAAGAATTTCGTGTCAGATTATAACGTTATACCGCACCTTCTGGTACAGTACAACTACTGGAAATCCTATTATTCAAATTCCGGTAGGTAAAAATAATTTTAATGGACTTTTGTGATCCAATTTTACTCACGAATCCCTCAGTCCACTTCGAGAACCAAGACTTGGAAGTGCAAAACTCTATAAACGCTACTTACAATCGATATTTCTATACAAATATTTTTATTTCGTCAGCTTATTAACATATTCCATTCGCAATATTCATGCAGAAATTACTGCGAATATCATTAGTATTTCCTACAACAAACTTAAGAAACGAACTTCTTAGAACCTCCTTGAGAAACATTATTTAAACCTTTCGAAAAATTGTTCCCTTTCATCTTTATATCTTCCTAATGATTCCGAACACGACTACTGTAATTAGAATCAATATTAACGTTCCGAACAATGAATAATATGTGAAAAAGATATTTTTCATATTCTACTTTCGACTCTGTTCATGCTTAACAATAATTGATTTGAGGAGTAAAATGATCGATTTTAACTTCTACAGGCAACAAACTTAAGAAACGAACTTCTTAAAATCTCCTTGAGAAATATTATTTAAACCTTTCGAAAAATTGTTTCCTTTCATCTTTATATCTTCCTAATGATTCCGAACACGACTACTATAATTAGAATCAATATTAACGTTCCGAACAATGAATAACATGTGACAAAGATATTTTTCATATTCTACTTTCGACTCTGTTCATGCTTAACAATAATTGATTTGAGGAGTAAAATGATCGATTTTAACTTCTACAGACAACAAACTTAAGAAACGAACTTCTATAAAATCTCCTTGAGAAACATTATTTAAACCTTTCGAAAAATTGTTTCCTTTCATTTTTATATCTTCCTAATGCTTCCGAACACGACTACTATAATTAGAATCAATATTAACGTTCCGAAGAATGAATAACATGTGACAAAGATATTTTTCATATTCTACTTTCGACTCTGTTCATGCTTAACAATAATTGATTTGAGGAGTAAAATGATCGATTTTAACTTCTACAAACAAACTTAAGAAACGAACTTCTTAAAATCTCCTTGAGAAACATTATTTAAACCTTTCGAAAAATTGTTTCCTTTCATCTTTATATCTTTCTAATGCTTCCGAACACGACTACTGTAATTAGAATCAATATTAGCGTTCCGAACAATGAATAACATGTGACAAAGATATTTTTCATATTCTACTTTCGACTCTGTTCATGCTTAACAATAATTGATTTGAGGAGTAAAATGATCGATTTTAACTTCTACAGACATGCGTGTTGACGTAATGTTTGGTTTTCAAAAATTTTGCACTCCTAAATCGGCCGTATTGTGCGACGTGTCAAGAATCGGGTTTGCAAAAATCCGAGAGCTCGAATTCGAATAAGTACTTTTCGGGTTTGTCGACACTGTGGCAACTTGCCGATGGTGACACTGGTCGAGACGGTTCTTCAAACGGCACGGAACGAATCTCGCAGCACTGTTCACTTTTCGGAGAGACACTTACGGAAATTCGCGTGCGATCCGATCGAAACGCTGGCTTCGACTGAGCCGCCTCGACCTTGATCCGATCCGAGTTGGTGATCGATCGTGGAGAACTCGCGGCCGAGGGAAGCCCTTTCGAGCGAAGCCAGGGGAGAACGCGATAGAACGAAACGGAACGGAACAGACAGAAATGATAAGCGAGTCGGGGTACCGCGCGTGTCGCGCGCGGAAAACGCGTCGTTCTACTGGCGAGTTGCGAGCAATGTTCCCGCTCGGTGGCTCGGCGGTTGGCCGAGACGGGTAGAAGTGGCAGAGGCCACTGTTGCCCCTCCGTGCTGGCAGCGCAGGTGACAGGAACTCGGTCGAGAGCCACCTAGCTCGATCCTCGGATCGGATACGATCCACCAGGGGCCAACCGATGCGAGAGCGAATCCGGGAAAC
The DNA here is from genome assembly GCA_028455805.1 of Lasioglossum figueresi. Classification (NCBI taxonomy): domain Eukaryota; kingdom Metazoa; phylum Arthropoda; class Insecta; order Hymenoptera; family Halictidae; genus Lasioglossum; species Lasioglossum figueresi. Next base: position 6,406,972 of record CM052195.1, on the reverse strand, counting down.
CGGCGATTCCGCGATCGTTTCTATGATTCCGCTTGAAAACGAGGCTGCTGTCGCGTGACCACTGACTTTCCGCGTGCGATTGTCCTCGGCACGCGGAACGCCTCGCACACTGCGCCATTGTTGTTCCCGCTGCGATCGGCATGAAAGTTTCGCGCCGAATCTCGCTCGGTCGAATCTCTATCGCGGTGCAATAACAATAATATTTTCAAGAATTAATTGTTAATTTTTTATCAAATACAAATGTAATCCTTCCCCGCTTTTCGTAAAATTTATAATGAACCCATTTGCCCCGCGTTCGACGCGTAGACACGCCATTGTTTGATTTTAATTCCGCATTCTGTGAGGGATTTTTAAAACTAAATTCCGCAGTTAAGAGGTTAACCCGTTCGCATCCAAAACCTTTCCGAACCAGGATCTCCATTGCCGCAGGACATAGTTCGCTCAATAAACAGCGGATTTTATGTATTTAAGACAAAAATAAGTAGTTGGAACTTAAAACAGTGTAAAAGCATTAGAAGAATTTTAAAATTATATCATATTATCATCAACTTATTAAACATATTAACATTTTATCCACTGGAAGGCTATTAACAGGACTTTCAATAATTCTGCTGTACCAAAAGAAAGCACAGAAATTTTCTTTCACATTGTAATCATAAATGAAACTTTTCGATGAAAAACTTCTTTAACCCTCTGCACTACGGATTATTTGTCCAGTCTACTGCCAACAACTCCCTACTATTTTAAGTGTTTCATTTGAAATTTACTTCCAAGGGCAGTTCCTCGACTGTTAATTATTTTAATCAATTTCGTTTACTAATTATATTAACACTTTACCTACCGGAAGCCTATCAACAGGATTTTCAATAATTCTGCTGCGCCAAAAGAAAGCATAGAAATTTTCTTTCACATTGCAATCATAAATGAAACTATTCGATGAAAAACTTCTTTAACCCTTTGCACTCCGAATTATTTTTCTATTTTGTTGCCTACAACTCCCTACTATTTTAAGTGTTTCATTTGAAATTTACTTCCAAGGGCAGTTCCTTGACTGCTAATTATTTTAAACAATTTTGTTTACTAATTATATTAACACTTTACCTACCGGAAGCCTATCAACAGGATTTTCAATAATTCTGCTGTGCCAAAAGAAAGCATAAAAATTTTCTTTCACATTGCAATCTTAAATGAAACTATTCGATGACGTGATTGAAGATAACTTGTTAGTTCACAATGAAAATTGCTGTTGCTATCGAAGGCTCCATTAAAAAGTGTTTAGTCATGTACCATAGATTTTTCAAAATTATGTAATAATCACCGGTCGGTAATGTGCTAAGAAAGAAAATGAATGTCCACTTCACCCCAGATTGTTGCAATTCGGGTAGAAAATTTCTATTTTGCATAAAGATGTTTCACTTTCTCGCAATGTCACGAATGTTCTCGTTATTCGCTGTACTCCGTAATAAGAGATTTCCTAATTTAAAAAAACCCCATTTACATTATTGGCGTGTATATACTTAACGCGGTTAACAGTGTGCATAATAAACGCATGCAAATTATTGAAATATCTTTGCCGTTGTTCTTCAATCTTCCTTACGACGCAAATGGGTTAATAGCTGGACGCACAGGTGGAACGCGTGTAACCAGACAGCCGGTCTTTACGCGAAATAAAAATTATTTGCGGTGACTATGATGAATCGAACAGGCTCTCCCACTCGAATCATCTCAATAAACTGAAAGTAGTACATTCAGGTTCGTAAATGCTCGTACCGTGCATTCATTTTCATCGTAAACGCATAAAAAAAATCCTATAAATCCCGATTAAATTAAAAACCGAACATCCGTTATCACGTTTTCATCGTCGGTTGTTGAAATGTACGAATTGTCGATCGTACTGTGTATTCATTTTCATAAGGCATAAAATCCTATAAATCCCGATTAAAATAGACCGAACACCCGTTATCAGGTTTTCATCGTCGGTCGATGAAATGCGCGAGTTGCCAATTCAGACGAGTCTCCATGGAATATTTCACGTTTCAAAGAACGATTTTGTAGTTGCGATGCGACACGGCTTTAGGTAACGATCCATCCAGTGCACCGATCGAGCGTGAACGCGATACCGGAGAGGATCCGAGCTCTGGGAGGCCTGGTTTTTAGAAAGCAACGCATTCCGGCGAAAAAGGCCGGCGTTCTGCTACGTTTTCGCGGTGTCGAAACGTTTTGTCAGGGCGAAGTGAATGTCTAGGTAACAGGACAGTCGCGGGGAGAGAGAGAGAAAGAGCGATTAAGAGAGAGAAGGAGAGAAACGGGTTGGGGAAACTGCGGTGGGAAAGGGCGAGGGTGCGGGAAAGAGAGAGAGAGAGAGAGAGAGGAGAGGTTTCGAGCGATGGAGCTCGAACGAACAGCTGGCAAGCACAGCGAGATTGGTAGCACCGTTACCGCGCCGGTTGCTTGTCCGATTCCTCGTAGATCAGTCTCCCCGATCGTACGTCGTCCCTGTTTCTCTGTTGTCAGGGGTCATTAGTCTTCGGCGGCGTATCGGTACAACGTTCCCTGTTCCTCCGCCGGAACGGCTCTTGGTCGATTCCTTCGATCGTTCGACGCTTCGATCCTTTCGAGCCTGCCGGACACACTTGCAATCTCGTTGGCCAATTCCCCCGGGCTATAAATACTCGGAATTGGAGCGACGCGATTTCCAAATTGCCCTCGGAACGGGACAACCGTGACGATTTTCGACGATCTCCCGAGCCTTTATCCTTTCAGTGAGATCCGTCCTTCGTGGCGTCGCGTGGTGGCGAAAACGGACGATTTAGTAGTGAAAAATACGAAAAATCAAGGAGCTGGCATTGAATACTGTTTTTTTTACGTCAACACACATATCGGTAGAAGTTAACGCATTACCGACCGGTGATTATTGCATCATTTTGAAAAATCTGTGGTACATGGCTAAACACTTTTCAATGGATACTTCGATAGCGATAACAATTTTCATTGTGAACTGACAAGTCACCCTCAATAACGTCATTAAACCAGTTAACCGCGTTCAACGTGTATACACGTCAATCCAAATCTCAATTTTTTATCAAATAAAAATGTAATCCTTCCTCGTTTTTCGTAAAATTTATTATAAAACCATTTGCCCTGCGTTCGACGCGTAGACACGCCATTTTGTTTGATTTTAATTCCGCACTCTGTGAGAGATTTTTAAAACTAAACTCCGCAGTTAAGTGGTTAATAGATTCATTTAAGATTGCAACGCAAAAGAACATTTCTATGCTTTCTTTTGGTACAGTAAAATTATTGAAAATCCTATTAATAAGCCTCCGGTAGGTAAAGTGTTAAAATCGACAATTTTAATTCTCAAATCAATCATTGTTAACCCTCTATCCGTCCCTTACTTCACGAACTGAATCTATCACTCGACGTCAAATTGACGCAGTAGTAAGAGATCAGTTACTTTTCCCCATTTTCCCTTTATACCTTATTTCAAAGTAAAATTCGAACGGTTACATTGGAAAATATAACAGTCTTATTAAACAATAATTTATAGTTATCGCTGTCTTCTAAAATTGTCTCCGAACAATTTACGTTCCGCGTTGCAAACCTCTCTAATTGTTAGACGCGTTTCAATCCTCGGAAATTCTAAACGCAGACGTCCTCGCGCGTTCGTCCTCCGTCCTCGAGGCAGGAAGACCTTCGCGGACCAGTCGCCAACGACGTTTCGGGTGCCGTAATCGCGGGGATAGCTGGTTTCGGTGAAACCGCCGCGAATTTCGGAATATCCTGTCGCAACCGCGAATCGTGACGAGCCTCCGTAAAAATCCGAGGATTCAATTCTCGACGGGAATATCGGACCTAGCCACTTTTGTATTCAACCCACTGTCTCAAACTTGAACCTTTCACCGACGAAATGGGAGAAATATCCTGACGAACTTCAAAATTATTATTATTATTATTATTTATTATAAACGGGCTGAAGCCCTTTTTACACATGAGAAAGATACAGACTACTCGTATAATAACAAAGAAGGGACATGCACAGAGACGAAAATTTTGATTGTGGTACAATCGATATGGTATTATAATATAATCCCGCGTAGTTGCATTTTAAATTTCAATAAAGAATTATTGAAAAAATCAATACGATTATAAACAGTGCATGATTTTGCAATAATGCGATTCATAAAAAATCATAGTTTGTCAAAATCGAGCCCACTTTCCCTAAAGAGTTTCTTCGCGGACCCCTTGAATAAACTCGCGAGAAAGAAAGAGGTTGAATGAAATGGCAATAATAACGTACCGGAGTATAGTAGAGAAAGAGATAATGGAGGATGACTAGGAAAATGAAGAGAGAAGAGAGTCGAGTGAAACTGGTTTCGCGGGAAGCTGGTACGAATGTCACTGTAGAAGATGGATGAAAAATGACAGTGCCAACGGTGCCTGTATTGTTCTTGCATTTTCTACATTGGCATTCGACGTTGCTTATCGGATGAAACGGTTCGTCTCGGTGTCATGAAAATTCGAAGGACCCTCGATCCTTTCTGAGAATCGCGCGTCAACCATACCAATTTATTGGATAAACAGTGGAAGAGGCGGTTTCATTGGTCGCTGTAACGGTACACTACCCCGGCGAGGATTTCTAAGGATTCTCCGGCCTTGCTGGCATCTCGCGACGAAAGCAACGCAGTGCAATAAATGCCAGGCAAATACCAAACTGGCTTACAGACGACGCTTGGTCGCGTCGCGTCGCCTCGGCTCGCCTCGCTTCGGTACATCGGCGAGCAAATGTCAGAAGCCGTGAGCAGATAGGCGATGCGCAACCGCTCGCAAATCTTCCGCCAATTAGCTCGCCGATACGAGATCGATAGGCCTGATTCGATCGGCGATTAATGCCGTGCGCGCAATGTCGCGTCGTTTTGCGTTATTCGAAAGTAGTTTTGTCAACCGGTGGTCTTTCGCGGAGAAGTTACAGTCGGCATTAAGAAAGGCATTTTTCCTTCCAATTATCGATAAATTAATTATCGACGTGCTGCTGAAGTCGACTGCTTGAGTCACGCGTTTCCGAACATGATATTTTTATCTAACCCCCATTCGCCGAAAGGTAAAAGGAAAACAGTGTAATTTAGAACGGCAGAGAGGCGAAGAAAGTTTGAGTGTCGATCCAATATTTTCAATTTGTTCAAAATTGTTACACTATGATGCGATACATTCATCACCAAATTCGTTTGTACTTGATACAGGTCTTTTGCAATAAAAATTCACCCTTCTGTTAGTCAAATACACCCTTTCGCGAACCAATCTCAACCTTCTGCAAATAAGTATTTTTTCACTTTACGAAAACTTATTTAATAATTTATCAATACTGCGAATAATGGTACAAAAAGTTAATAATTTTTAGCGGTGGCTCAGAGTCACCCCTCGACTGCTAAAGATTAATAACTAAATAAATTACTGTGATTTTATAGAATTTTTCAGGCTGCTAGTTGGACATTTAAAATGTTCAAGAATAGAAACAATAAAAAAATGAGGAATGGAGGTACAGGTTTTGCACTCGAATGTCGCCATTTTGCAAATAAAGTTTTCGTAAAAAAAATCAAGTCAAATGTAAATTAATTATTAAGAAATTGAAAGTTTTATTTATCGCAAAGATGTACGTGAAATACTTATTTAAAAGTAATTACCAATTCATTAACTTTGTAATGTATGAAAACTGTATGTAGTTATGTTTATTCATTGTAGCCATTTTCTGATTAACAAAGACATGTTGGCTTCCATCGAATGGAAGCAAAATAAAAAACCAGAAACCGGTCAATTGACGGTGGTGGGTTTAAATCTTTCGCGCGGTCGACTGACTATTGCGTCAAGATTACCGTCGATCGTACTACATCTGGAGCGGTTTGTAAAAAGTTTATTGTAAATCGGAGCGTTTTCTAGTTACACAAGCGTTTTCTCGCTCGAACGGACCGGCGAACCCCCGTCGTGCTCTTGTCAGTCTTTTTACGTAACGGAAGAAGAAAGTCCTCTGGCACGAGCCACGAATATTTCTTGCGATTTAGAAGACGCGTTCGGTTTCCATTCTTCTCTCGTATCGATGTAGATTTCAACTTCTGCATGCTTGATCGTTCATCTAGCGGAAAAACTATACTTTCTTCGGCAAAGAGATTTTCTAATTTATATTTAAATTTTTGACGAACGCGTGGATATTAAAAAAGTGAACAGAGTTTTTAATCTTCGCATCTAATGGCGATTGTGAATGATTGAGCAGTGAGGTCACTGACAACTGTTGACAGCAACACCTGAACACGTTTACGTTCGGTGTCGAGTTACAGGCACCTGTACTCTCTCTCTGTTAGTAAGCTCGCAGAGTTGTTTTACCGACACAAGCCACTACCAACTTGCGAAAGGAAATAAATCCGATAAATAACGAAAACACGACAAGTAAAATAGATCATTCGAAAACTGATCATTGGAAAATTGATCAGTGTAAAATAGATCATCTGTGATACACGGGTAAGATTGATGTCTCTTTGGATAAGAGTGTTTGTATCGAGCGATGGTTATTACCGACCGAGTTCCGACGAGCTCCCTGGGTAACGTATTCGCTGCATTTTCAATGCATTTTCAATGCAATTTACATGCAAACGTTTGCAGATTGTACAATTTTTACATTCCAACCGTAGGTTTCTTAAATTCTGAGTATACCGAGCGGCGCGTTATGACGTTTCGCCGCATCGGTTCCTTAATGGTACCAAGGATGCAGCATTGATCAAACTTGCAACAAGTGGCTATAAACAAGACCTTGTTTCAAGGCTGACAGGAATAACGAGTGAACGCTTTCTAGAGGAATTATTATTAGATGTGGTGCCTTGGCACTTAAGCTGCGCGAGGTGTCCCAGCATTAATTACACAGAAATTGCACGATCGTACAGAACCGCAGAATTGAACTGTTTGACCGAGTCTGTTCGTGGCTAGCCAATTCTACTGATCACCACCTTTACTTCTTTGAGAACCTCAAATGATATTCGATAAACAATGTATTGTACATCTCCAACTCATTTTTCTCTAAAGAATTACTTTACACCATAGAGAAGCTCGAATTTAAACTTTTCGAAAAAAGCATAAGGTGTCGCAGCATTAATTACACAGAACCACAGAACGAAATTGTTTCACCGAGTCTGTTCGTGGCTAGCCAATTCTACCGATCAGACCTCCACGTTTCTCTAAGAATCTCAAATGAAATTCAATAAATAATGTATTGTATAAATACAACTCATTTTTCTCTAAAGAATTACTTTACACCATCGAGAAGCTCGAATTTAAACTTTCCGAAAAGCTGCATAAGGTGTCCCAGCATTAATTACATAGAACCACAGAATGAAATTGTTTCACCGAGTCTGTTCATGGCTAGCCAATTCTACTGATCAGACCTCCACGTCTTTGATCTCACGTTTCTTTCAGAACCTCGAATGAAATTCAATAAACAATTTATTGTACATCTCCACAACTCATTTTTCTCTAAAGAATTACTTCACACCATAGAGAAGCTCGAATTTAGACTTTTCGAAAAGCTGCAAAGTTGTCCCAGCATTAATTACACAGAACCACAGAATGAAACTGTTTCACCAAAGTCTGCTCATGGCTAGCCAATTCTACTGATCAGACCTACACGTCTTTGATCTCACGTTTCTCTGAGAATCTCGAATGAAATTCAATAAACTATTTATTGTACATCTCCACAACTCATTTTTCTCTAAAGGATTACTTTACACCATAGAGAAGCTCGAATTTAAACTTTTCGAAAAGCTGCTTAAGGTGTCCCAGAATTAATTACACAGAATCACAGAATGAAACTGTTTCACCGAGTCTGTTCATGGCTAGCCAATTCTACTGATCAGACCTACACGTCTTTGATCTCACGTTTCTTTGAGAACCTCGAATGAAATTCAATAAATAATGTATTGTACATCTACACAACTCATTTTTCTCTAAAGGATTACTTTACACCATCGAGAAGCTCGAATTTTGACTTTTCGAAAAGCTGCATAAGGTGTCGCAGCATTAATTACATAGAACCACAGAATGAAATTGTTTCACCGAGTCTGATCGTGGCTAGCCAATTCTACTGATCAAACCTCCACGTCTTTGATCTCACGTTTCTTTCAGAACCTCGAATGAAATTCAATAAACAATTTATTGTTCATCTCTACAACTCATTTTTCTCTAAAGGATTACTTCACACCATAGAGAAGCTCGAATTTAAACTCTTCGAAAAGCTGCAAAGTTGTCACAGCATTAATTACACAGACCACAGAATGAAATTGTTTCGCCGAGTCTGTTCATGGCTAGCCAATTCTACTGATCAGACCTCCACGTCTTTGATCTCACGTTTCTTTGAGAACCTCGAATGAAATTCAATAAATAATGTATTGTACATCTACACAACTCATTTTTCTCTAAAG
>CM052195.1:6383573-6398413 GCA_028455805.1 Lasioglossum figueresi | reverse complement strand
ATGAGCCGAGACAGATGATCGTCCAATTTTTGTTCTCGAACAGCTACAGCGACTTGAATATCAAGAATTGTTCAGTTTCGCGCGAAAAGTATCCTACACCGCGAAGAATTTTCAATTCGTTTGATTTTCTCTTTGCAAGAGGATGGCTCGCGGTGTCGGCGAGTAGTCCGCAAGACAGCCACGAAGACTCGCGTGTCTGTAAACCGGACCGAGGCTCGATATCGTGGATGGAATCAGCGCGATTATTGCCGCCGATGAAACAATATCCGGGCAAGGATCCGTGAGAGACGGCCGCGTCTCGTTTCCACGGTAAAAACTAGAGAACACGGTTTTCGACGTGTATCGAGGATACGCGTATTGACGTGTACTAATGTACATCCGTACTTTAATCCGTGTACTTCTTTATACACGGGTACCGAAGTAAACGTGTACACGTGTATCGAAATACACGGATATCGATACACGTGTATTATCCTTGTATTGAAGTTCAAGGCTACGCGTGTGCCGACATAAGGTTTTATGTTATCTTTTGCCGGAAAATGCAAACACTTAGATTTTTCTTCATCAAAATAAACAGTTAATTGATTCAGATTTATTAACGGAAATGATGCTGTTTGTTCATTTTCGCAACGTATCATTTTAACTCTTGTATATTTCAATGTACGCAATCTAGTACAAATACACGGATAATACACGTGTACCGGTATATTCAAGTTCACAGTTATACGTGTATTATCCGTATATTTTGATACATGTGAACACGTGTGTTTCAGTACACGTGCGTCCGTGTATTAAATAGTATCCGGACTTCTGCACGGATTATATTAATTACGCGTATACACGTGTATTAAAAATACACGTGAAATCGGTATCTCTGGTCAAAACACAACGGGAAGAAAATAACGTTACCGATTGAGAGCTCCGGTCTCTCTCTCTCTCTCTTTCTTTCTCTCGGTCCCTGATGAACCGAAAGCGAGCCTACCGCGAGCCTCGAACACCATTCGACGGCTTGATCCCCGGCTGTAAGCAGGCTTCGGGCCAAGTAACGGTAAACTCCATATCGCGTCGTTCCTACGGTGTCCTATTCACCGTGCACGAGCGCTCACTCTCGAATCTTTTTTCACAAGTCTACGTTCCGAACGGTTGTTTATTCCGCCTCCGCAATTCCGAACCAAATCCCCTACAACTTCATTATTCCCGAACACGACTTATTTTTTAACTCCTCGCGGTATTTTCAAATATGAATGTTTCGCGTTTCTTTTCCGTTTACAGTAGACCGCGGGTTTTATGCACTTACGGCAAGAACGGATGGGTAAGACAAACATTAATAATATTGCAAGATTTTAAGAGTATAAACGTATTTCGAAAAAGAGAAATAAATTCTTTTTTTGGTCCCTGTGATTTCCAATTGATGCAAACGATTATTATTTTGCAGAAAGATCCGCAGTCTAGTAGTCAATATTTAAGCATTTAAATAGATGAACTAATAAACCATAAGATTTTAAAAGAATTTGTTCATTGAGTGTTCTATCGCACTGTTTAATAAATAGACACTGGATTTTTTGCATTTATAACGAAAGCGAGTAGGTGTAATTGAAAACAGAAAAAAACATTAGAAGAAGGTTAAGGTACTGTTACATTATTTTCCACTTATTAAACGTATTAACACTTTACCTACCGGAAGCCTATTAATAGGATTTTCAAGAATTGTACCAACAGAAAGCATATAAATTTTCTTTCACATCGCAATCTTAAATGAAACTATTAGATGACGTTATTGAGGGTGATTTGTTAGTTCACAATGAAAATTGTTGTTGCTATCGAAGATTCCGTTAAAAAGTGTTTAGCCGTGTACCACAGATTTTTCAAAATTACGCAATAATCACAGGACGGTAACGTGTTAATAAGGAAAACGAATGGCTATTTCACTCCAGATTGTTGCAATTCAGGTAGACAATTTTGATTTCGCATAATTATCCGCTGTCTAGTGATTGCTGGACTTAGGAAAGAGAAGCGAAACGATTAAAGAGATTAATGTCCACGCGGCTCCTGCAATTAGTGAAGACAACTTTGATTCAGAAATCCGCAGCCATTGTCAACGGAATGCGGTATCTAGGGATTGGAATGTATCCATCGGAAATGAATGTTAGTCCGATGCAACAATTTCGCGGAGGCGGGCCGGACACTCGAGACGCAGTCTGCGCGGGTTTTTGCGAGCACGGTTGAATCAGATAAAGCGTAACCCAGTTTTCTGCGCGCGGCGAGGAGCGTAGGAACGTTCGTCGGAAACGTTTTCCGGCGGCTCGCGCGCTCGATTCGCACAGAGCTGAGCATTGTTTGAACGATTGTGTCGTGTGTCGCCAAGCGCGCGCGCAGGCGGACGGGTACAAAAAGAAAAGAAAAAATAAAAGAGTAGCGAGGATTCGCGACGGAGAACGCAGCCGGAAATAATAGCGTCGAGGCTCTGCTCGCCTCACTTCGCCTCGCTTTGCCTCGCTTTGCCTCGCGCCGAGAAACGGAGCAGATCGGCCGCGGAACGGCCACGACAACGAGAACACGCCCGTAAAAGGGACGTAATACATTCCGCGGCTCGAGCTTCTGTCCCCGGAACGATTTTACTCGCTCACAGACCGCGAGCGAGACATCTCTCCACTCGAATGAAGTCGGCCCTACAAACTAACGTTCGCCACGACTGCCGCTTCAAGACGATAGGTTCGTTCATAGTGAATCTCCCGGAGATTCATTTTTTCATTGTTCACGTGTTCACGAAGTGTCGGAGATTGATAAAGTTCAGTGCGTTCGACATTTTCACGTTCTCGCAAGGCGTTCGACGACTCGTGACGAAGATTTTAACAACGTCGAACGAATATGAACGTTACGCGTTTATTTTCCGACGATATTGAACACAACGCGTCTATACATTAACCCTTAGCACTCGAGTGGCGACTCTGAGGCGCGACTAAAAATTGCTGTAACATTATTCAAAATATTGTTTAGATTATTAAATACGTTGATATCTAATCAATTGCTAAACATTTAGGTCTTGGAGCAGGTGTTACATTAATTTCGTATGCATAAAATGAAAAAAATAAATGGTATAGAAAGGAATTATTCTGGGTAGGAAGAAATGTTTAATTTTCGAGTTAAAATAGCTCCGAGTGCAAAGGGTTAACACACTACCGACCGGTGATTATTACATAATTTTGAAAAATCTGTGGTACATAGCTAAATACTTTTTAATGGAACTTTCAATAGCAGTAGCAATTTTAATTGTAAACTAACAAGTTATCTTCAATAACGTCGTCTCAGTTTCAGTTAAGATTGCAATGCAAGAGAAAATTTTTATGCTTTCTTTTGGTACAGCAAAATGATTGAAAGTCCTATTAATAGGTTTCCGGTTGGTAAAGTGTTAATAATAGAAAATATAGTTTATTTTCCGTTGTACGAAAAGCGTATATGTATAATCACAGCAGAACAAACACGACGCGTCGGTTGCCTGGTCAGAGCTCAAACTGACCATCGATGGCATCGCAAAAAAAGAACTGCAAGGGGGTTAAGGTAAGCTAATTGCAAGTTACACGCTATAAGTCATGGTGTAACATAAGCATATATTGTATAGTTTATAATGTATCTGCTATATAAACCTTATATGACTTAAAGCAATAAATAAATACTACCACTCCCCAAAATGCCGTGAAATCAAAATTGAAATCCCAAGATTTATGACGAGTAATCTTCCAACCCTCCTGCATCTAGCAGGAACAGTCCAGAGTTGTGCGTTAATTAATTCTTTTGTAATCGACTATTTAATGTCATCGTAGTAGTAACTGTAACCATTAGTCAGTCAATCATCGGGAAAATGTTAATTTCCTTCTAATAAATAACGAACAGCTCACGCAATTAGCTTCCGTTCGCCGCTCGTTTTCCGAGCAACGGGATAATTGATATATTGGCAGGAAAGCATTTTTCCCTGGCGTCTGTCCGCGAGAGATCAACCGGATCGTTTTTCCGAGTCGTTTCCATCGAAAATAACTCCCCAACATGTCGCAAAATCAAAATTAAAATCTGAAAATTTACGATGTGTAATCTTCCAACCTCCCTGCATTTAGCAGGAACAGTGTAGAGAGTTGAACAGTAATTAATTCTTTTGTAATCACTAATCGGTCAATCACAGAAGAAGCGTTAAAGTGCGCTATAACTGAATGGACGTAAATTTCCTTCTAATAAATGACGAACAGTCGCCGCTTATTTTCGAGCAACGGGATAGTTGATATATTGGGAGGAAACCATTTTTTCCTGGCGTCTGTCCGCGAGAGATCAACCGGCTCGTTTTTCCGAGTCGTTTCCAGCGAAAATAACTCCCCAACATGTCGCAAAATCAAAATTAATGTGTAATCTTCCAACCTCCCTGCATTTAGCAGGAACAGTGTAGAGAGTTGGACAGTAATTAATTCTTTTGTAATCACTAATCGGTCAATCACAGAAGAAGTGTTAAAGTGCGCTGTAACTGAATCGACGTAAATTTCCTTCTAATAAATGACGAACAGTCGCCGCTTATTTTCGAGCAACGGGATAGTTGATATATTGGGAGGAAAGCATTTTTTCCTGGCGTCTGTCCGCGAGAGATCAACCGGATCGTTTTTCCGAGTCGTTGCCAACGAAAATGAAACAGTGCGCGCGCGCCGGTGGAAACCGACGAGAATTAACGAGCCTTCGTCGGTCGCCATTCGCCACCTGTTGCCCGCAGAAATTCGCCGGCTGATACTGATTTACGGGCTGAAATGGGATGCCCGTTAGCGACCGCGTTACGGGACCGTTTGTTTGCCCCGCACCTTCAGTCTATTGTATTAGGACGAATGGCCAGACCGACGAAGCTTCATGGGGGTTGCAGGACTCACCTTGACTTGGTTCTCCTCCGAGTTTCTCTCCTGGACATCATAGCAGACGAATCGATTCTGAAAAATTCCGACACGTTAACATCGTTATCCCACTTTTCTAATCGATATTTGATTGAACGATTTAGCTACCGGACGCTGTTTACGCTCGTTGCGCAGCGTGTCAGTTGCATATTTAACTCGCGATCGTAAATTATTTGGGAAACCATTAGACAATCGCCGGTGGCTAATGCGTTAATCTGTCTGCTACAGATTGGTTTTCTAGTTGCACGCAATTGCGTCCGCGAAGCCCGTGATGTTAATTTCGAACTGAGGTGTACGTGTAATTCGTTTCTGATCAATTAAATTCCGTTTCTCTGTCGTCGATATATGTGCCCAGAATTATGAAAGTGGACTGAGTTACAATTTTAAAAAAAATCGAGCTTATCAATCATTGCACTTCTTTATTTTCAACTGAATTAATCCAATGTAATTTTTACGATATTGTGAAAAATGAACGTTAGATAGTACTTGTTATTTCAACATTGTGTATATGGAATTCATTTGGTGTCTATTGCGAAGGTGGTCTAAGTCAAAAATATTAAAAAATGAGTTCATCAGTTATTACTGTAGGATTTATGTAAAAAAAAATTGACAAATAAACAAATTTTTGGTATCTGATCATTCCTTTCTAAAACTCGTAGATTTTTTATGGCTTTAAGTCGTTTTTATAGGTGATTCTGTTAATTAAGTCAATTCAAACTTTAAAACAACAGTTTTACATTCATAATCAATTTTTTTTTAATCAAGACCAATAAAATTCTGAATTGAAATGTTCTTTTAATTCATTCAAATGTTAATTCTTTAAATATCTCGAATCAAGAAACGTATGACTTACGCCACTTTAATAATTATAGGCACATTTAACTTAATTTTTTATTTAAAATGCAATAATAAGCTTGTGCAAAAGCGATAACACTCGTTTACCTAATTTCTGTTCAACCCGCTTGAAACATATTTTTTAAACATATTTCTCAATATTGTACAAGTTGACTGGACTAACATAGCGTTTAACCCTTTGCACTCGGAGTTATTCTAATTAGAAAACCGAATTTTGCTTCGGACCCGAAGTATTTCTATTTAATATGATTTTCTTAACTTCATCGATATGAAGCTGATATAAATATCTCAGACAATACTGTTGGTAGTTTATTAAAATATTACATACGTTTATTAATTTATCGAATACAAATTTAATGATGCAACAAATATTTGATTAATGATATGAGAAGTATTAATGGCGCGAGTCGCCACTCGAGTGCAAAGGTTTAAAGTGTTAACCATTGACGGAAATGCGACTAAGAAGTTCTAATTTCTTTAGACGAAAGAATATTATGGTCTGTCTAATTGCAAGTCTGGATCTATTTGCAACAGAGAGTTGTTAGATAGGCTGAAACGGAATAATTGCTTCGAGATGCTCGCCCGACGCTATCGTTCGAAATCGAACACGTCGCATGCAACGATCCGACAGAAGGAACGCGAGCGAAAACGCAGGTGTGACGTAACGAATGAAAGTAGTTAATAAACGAGTGGCCGGGCCTGTAAATATATCTTTTCGACACCTGACGGAGAAAGTCTTGGATACACCGTGCAACGAGTTTATTCCGTTTTACCTGTGATTTCTGCCTAAAAAATCTCATGGAATCGGTCACCGCCCGGATAACTCTGCGCACTATCGGTTTCATCAGCGGTTTCGGATTCTCCTTCTCGTCCGCCATTTTGGTCCCGTAGCGGACGATTTCACCGTCGAGGAATTTCTCGATCACATTTGACGCGTTTCACGAACGAGACAGAGGCTTTTCGATCGGCGAGACCGATACTAAATCGATCCGTTCGATTATCGTGCTCGCTGCACTGTTGATTTTGTGGACGGAAACATCGGAACGAACGCGAGCACACTGTGTCGAGATAGACAGCTCGGCCGTTTCTTGCGACAGAAAATGTTGATTTCGCACAACAGTCGATCGCGACGAGGAAATCGGGGATCGATAGATCGAGAACATCCGACCAACACCGGTTCGACTGGATAAGTGCGCGCCGCGGACTCGACTAATCGCTCGGATCGCGTAGCGCAACGCGACGACGCGAAAATGTGTTCACTGTACTATCTTACCTCGGCGGTTTCCTGCTGATAACGTTCACCGACAGCCTGAAACGCAAAAACGAAACGTGTCATCGGATATAATTAAACGACGCTGGGATAAGGGATCTGTCGAATTTGAACGTTCGTCGTCGACCTCTTCCCTGAGGAGGATTGTTGACCTCCGGGAACTTTGTTCACGGGAAAACAGCCCGAGACAAGTTGTCGGACAAGCGTTTAATAAATTCTCGCTTCCGAGAGAGTTTTAAAAAGTTCATCTCGATAGAAACTTATCGGATGGAACGTTGATCTGTTAATTTATAAAAAGCAAGAACCGACAGCGCGATCGGTTGTTTGTAAGAGCATTAGCCATGAGTCAGGAGAACAGCTGTCACGCGATCTAAACTTTCAACTGGCGGTGTACGTGATACCGAATAGGAATCGGATAAAGTCTGACTGTCCGTCCATCGCGTACCGTTTCTACTTATTCTAATGGATCGCGGAAACTTTGAATTGGTGAAACGATGGTGTCGCTTCTCGATTTAGCACCGGCCGATGCTTCCGTTTAATATTTACAGTATTCGCAACTGAAAAATCTAGATAGCGATGTTATCTGCTGTGCGATAAAACTGCTGCTCGATATCGTTCGTACAATTAGAGAGCTAGCGTTTAATAGATCGACTCTGTCATTTAAAACGCATCGCTATAAATTCAATATTAGACATGCTCGAATATTTTAGGTGCGTCGAAGCTCCGAAAATACACGTGAAGAAGCATGGAACGGTGGCGGTGATGCAATCGTTTAATATTTCTACGCGCTCGAAGGCTACGAATGTCCGCGTCACTGGTAACCGCAACACAAGCACGCGCGCTAGTCATGTGCACGAATATTATTCACGTTTTAGCCACCGACGTTTAGTCGCGATGCCCGGAGCGTTACGAATTTCTACTGACATGAGAAGCGACAGATTCGCCATAAAACTGCTCCGCGGTATGTGGTCACCAACGTTGGTTTTAACTATTCGTCCAGGACTCTAAGCTTACTTACGTAATTCTGTGTGTCTTCCAACATTTCGTTATTCGTTGATTCAACGAGATCGAATACGAGATCGAATACGAGATCGAATGTTCCGAAGGTGGTCGGAAAACTTTATTCTATATCGATCAAGTTTCAGGCCGAACGTTATTTAAACATTTCTTCCGACCTAGAATATTTGCATTCCCTAGGATTTATGAAATTTTATGGATACGAAATTGGTACAATACCTCAAACAATACCTGAATGTGTAGCAATTGATTGGATACCGACAAATTTCATAATGCAAACAATGTATTGAATAATGGTACAGCAATATTTAGCGGCGCCTCAGAGTTTCCATTCGAGTGCTGACGGTTAAACAGCGCAATTATTGGTAACCTTGTTGAAACGTTACTTTTCGTAACTTTTAGTTTTTCAGATATTCGCAAAAATATATTTTAAGTTTGAGTTAGGTCTGGGATAGGTTCAATATAAACAATATAACTGCACTTTTTAGTACATACTATTCTCAATTATTGTTAATAGAAACCGGAAAAATTTCAGCCGTACGTCGAAAAATCCAACTGTTCTTGTATTGTTGAGAAAAAAATTCCACCGCTCGACCTTCGATTTCGAGGTATTTCAACTACGTACGCTCACTACAGCGAATTCTGCCCTTTCTAATCGAAGGAGCACGTGTTGTACGACAGAAGGACGGAGTCTTTCCCGCTGCACCCATCGCAAACCTAATCCGAACCTAACCAAAATTCGTCTATGACGGAATTCGCTATAATGTAACTAACATTTTTGTGTAAACATTTAAAAAAAAAAAGACTAAAAGAGACCGCTTGTTTTCTACGCTACGCTACAACGTGGACGAATAACAAATTAATGTTAGCAATGGCAGAAATAGCAATTGGCAGAAATGCAATTAGAAGCACAAGTTTATAGTCGAATCACGTTGGCCTGTGAAGGGCGCAGGGGTTAATCCGGTTCAAGGGCATTTCCTGGCATTTTTCGAGAGCTTTTACTTAAAGAAAGCGGTTCTAATTTTAAATGGCAGGACCGAGGAACCGTTTCTCGAGACGAGCCACCCTCTTTTTGCCGGGGTTAATACCATTTTCGCGAGTCTGGCTCCTTCTCGTCCGGCGTTCGTTTTGGATCGAGATAAAAGGTTCGCGGAAAAATTGGTCTGTCTCGTTGGGAAGAGGTCAACGAACGAGAGGCAAAGTTCGAGTCCACCGACGGGCCTTTATTCTCGTCGGGTCGGGACGGACGAACGGACGGATGGGCGAACATCTAATTCGGTGTGTCCCGATACTCACGTGTAGTGTGCCCGCGGTGTCCGACGAGGTCGCCGTGGCCAGCTGGTTCCGGTTCTCTATGACCGTCTTTATTTGCTCGAGCACCTGCAAACGAACGAACGAACCGGCGTCTAAGTACACGCTCGGCAATTATCCACAATGCCGAGCCGCTGCCCGTAATTATCGTTTCTGTAAAACCCGGCGTGTCCCAGATTTCAGCGCGGCGATTCCCTCGCCGCTATTAAAACGGTAGTTGGATCGAGACGAGCCGGGAGAAAGAAAGGAAAACGAACGAAGCCGACACGCCGCTCCGCCGCGGGAAAATATGGTCGCGAGTCCTTGGCGAACGTTGTTTTCGTTTCGAACACCGCAATTCCCGACGAAAATTTCTTTAATTACCGGACATTCATGAGTCTCTTTAAAATTGAAAATCAGCAGGCGAGAGTCCCTCAATAAATTGTGTAAAAGCGACAGCAATCTCAACCCTCGTTCAACAAATTTGTAGAATTAACGGGGTCCAACAATTTCTTCTGGAAATTTGTATTAAAAGGAAATGATTAACCAGTTAATTGCGTTCGGCGTGTAGTATACACGTCAATCAAAATCTCTATCGCGGTGCAATAACGATAATCTTTTGAAGAATGAATTGTTAATTTTTTATCAAATGGAAATGTAATCCTTCCTCGTTTTTCGTAAAATTTATAATAGAACGCGCATACTCGTCATTGGTTGATTTCAATTCCGCACTCTGTGGGGGATTTTTAAAATTAAATTCCGCAGTTAAGGGGTTAAACTTCTTTTAAATACAGTTCACAGTCGTTGAACAGCTTACTAACAGGCTTCCGGTAGGTAAAGTGTTAAGTCGAGTTTGCGCGATTCCGGTTCAAGACGCGACTCCGTTCGCATTTTCTCGTTTGGGACACCCGGGTGGTTCACCGGCATTAGTCCCCGAGGCTAATTCCCGAAGGATGAAAACCGTTTGATGCTTTGTTCTCGCGTTACTACTTGCAATGCACCGAGCAACTAAATGTATCGCGAGCAGAACGACATCGTGGCATAGGAGACGTTACCCGCAGAGATATCCTGTGCCTTTGTGCAACGTGCTGACTGTAGTCCTTATGCTCGATCTCGTTGCTGTTTCTCGCTTGTCGACGCTGTAAAACAAGAGAGAAAAAAAGAAAATGGAACGGTTCACGACACACTCACGTCCGCGTCACGTGCTTTTCCATAAACGTGAAAACAATTCGAGACTTTCCTCGAGTATCAGAACGGAACGCCGAGCTGCGCGGCGCGCTTTTTTTCCCCGTCGCGAATAGAAAGGATCTCTTTCTCTCTCTCTCTCTCTCTCTTTCTCTTTCTCTCTGTCTCTCCTCTCCTCTCCTCTCTACTCTCTTGTTTTCGCCGGGTCCCTCGAATCTCAGGGCGAAACGACTGGTTCGCTTTCGAACGCGATACGAATCTGCCCGCGTTATGGATATTCGAACCCCACCGTCGCTGTCTGCGCAAATAAACGGAGTTATGCGATTCGATGCGCGCCGAATAATAACTCCATCGTTACTTTCGCTGCGTGTTCCATTGACGTTTTGCTAAAACCATTCCGTGCGCCGTATCTTTTCCCAGATCGCATCTCGACCAGGGATCTCGGCAACGTCTTAATGTCCGTTACGCGTCGGTCAGTTTAGAGTTTCTGGGTCAGCCTCATTTTACGCGGTTTAGGGTAAATCGCGGCCGAACTTGAACTTGACAGGCGATTCAACTCGCCGCTTCGAATTGGCGTTACACGAAGTACTCTTACTGTTTCAGTTACAGTTTCAGCTACACCGTGGATTTTATGCGTTCGTGACAAAAACGAAGAATTATTCAAGTTACCGAACGAACTGTTTCCCACAGCGAATGTGGATGATTTTTATTTTATAAACGCAATTGGCACACGTTGCCATATGACAATGACAAAATTGCATCTATTCGGATTTCCTGCCAGTTTCGTTTAAATATTTACTTCAATGGAGAAGTTCGCTAAAAAAAGATTTTAACATTTCCGAGAGAACAAGTTAGGAGCAAGTCATTCTGACCCATCCGGTAGATAGTTTCAGTGTTCGAAACTGTCTCACTGCTCCTCGAAACGATCGAAATACAGTTCAAAACGTTGTCGACTCTTGGCGAAGAATTACGCGACAGTTCGAGCCGCTTTGCAGAACGATTGTAGTGGTCCTTTTCGGAAGAAATCGAGAGGATGTTCAGAAACGGGCACCGAGTAATTACGTGGGATTGCGAAGACAGATATCGTTGACGCCCCGAGCGACCCGAGGCGTTGTTCTTCTCGTTGTTCGTCGAGGAAATTGGAAGACGAGTCACGAGTCGATCCTCGACACGTGTAACCGCCTTAACTCGATTCACGCGTGCTTAGAATGCCGTGGCGGGCATTACGCTCATTGGATAACGAGAATAACGCCTCCGCCGCGCCTCTGTTTACCCTTTCCCACCGAGGATCGCGATTTACATCGATCATCGCTCATTTTCGCCAACAGAATAATTTCACCTACACCGGTTCGCACCGAAACCGAGCGCCATTTGCATTCCGAACGTTTCGCATTTAAAGCACCTCCGTTAACTTGCCGAAACGATCGTAGAAAGCGATCTTCTCTCTTTCCTTCGCGATTCGTCGCGATCACGATTTTCTCCAAATTTCTTTCGCTCTCCACGTATTTAGACGCGTACATTTAACCTTCTGACGGCTATGCCTGGGTCTATTCTCACCCGAAACATCGAAATTGTCATTTAAGTACTCAATTTGTGGCGATTAAACGAAATAAATGGCTGCGCATTGAAGATATCGCAAAGACTAATGTGTCCACGCTTTTGTCTATGTTTTTTAATTATTTGTCAGTGCTACGAACGGTCCTAAGCACTGCTCCAAGCTTCGCAGAGAAGCTGGATCACAAATTTCGAATAAGTTATTCCGTATTAACGCGCGCCGATGATGCAAGTTGTGGTTGCGGCAGACTGAATCGAAACGGGACGCTGTTCGATTTGGTGGAGATTCGAGAAACATTCGAGCGGACGTTCTCCCGGAGGAATCTCGACGGCGTTTGACTCGTGAATAAAGAAGATACTGACCTCGAAGGTGGCCAGGCTGGCCAGCGACGAGAGGGGCCGAGTGTGCGGAACCTCCCCGGGGAAAACGCTGTCGTGCGACACGGACAATTTCCCGGCTCCTCCACGCAGCTTCACGAAGGACTCGTCCGCGCCAGGCCTCCTGAGGAACACACTGGAAAAATAAAAAGCGTACGTCAGACCAGTCGGAGAGGACTAACTACGAGTCTCGTTTGTTTGCTCGAGACGGCAGCGACGAGGAAAAAGAGCCTGCACGATTAACGTCTGCGGACTGCGTCGTTTTCAGACGCTCCAGCGAAAAAATCATTGAAAGTATACGAACGATCAATTATTTATATCGATAGCCAGCGGATTTGACGCGTCTATCAGAAAAATCGATCGATCGAATACAAACCTGCACAAAAACTAGAAGAAGTCGGTGTATTATTCTCGACTGACTGAAATCGTTGGATCAGGAAATGCGCTTTTATTTAACTTCTGTTTCATAGAAAATTGGCTTGGACAATTTCTCTTTTCCATATATTTCGATTTTGCGCGTCACATACTTTCACTTTCGTGACATTGCCGTTTTAAGGTTCCGATCGCTAATTTTTCACACCGGACGTCGGTAAAATTGCATCGTTTCTTCAGCCTTTCGGATTTGTTTTCATAACTTTTTCTTCGGGTAAAGACGTAAATCCTATAAATAATGTCTATAAACTATAATTTGTTGGAATTGTGACTGTAAACTATAGCTGTAAACTATAATTTTGTGGAATACGTGCGGCGTTTTCCCTTGCAACCGCAGAATTATCGCTAATGCAAAGCCGCTGTCTATCCTTTCCCGAGTTTATTTTCACAACTTGGAAAATTGACTTTACGACGATTGGCGTAGCAGGTGCCACGGACTGAATTGATAGCTTTTGAAAAAGGAAAAGAATGGCCGACGAAAGCGGCAGTGAGCAAATCGAGGAACGTTGTGCAAGAGGGAAAATAATATCGCGGTCGTCGGACAGCTCGCATAATTTAAGTAGTTCTGGTGTCACAACAGTCGAAACGCAGTTCGCGGGGTTCGGTCGACTCGGTTCCGTTGCGTCTACCATGGCAACGATTGGTGTAGAATCTACACTGTAGATTACTGGAATTTAATTAAGCTATTGGCTCCGCTACCTTATCTTTCCTTTTCCGTTAGGCTCGACAGCGCCGTGTCACGAGAGATCACGTTTTCTTGCGTGTTCACCCGTCGTCCGTCGTTCGGACACATTCGATACCTCGCGCCGTGACCTACTGTCCTTTATTTTCATAATTCGATTGCGACCATTCGAGGATAAAGCCGACCGACGAGGATTAATTCGATCTATGCGTCCCGAATGTAATCAACCCCTCTATTTCTCTTTCGATTATCTGCCGATTCGCCGATTGGTGAAAGAACAAGACAATCGGTCCAATAACCGTTTGTTCCCTTTCGATGCGAGGAAATTTATTATCTTGGTAAAACGCCGTCGACCTGATAAGACAATAGCTGCTCATTTCCCAGTTAATAATCCCGACGATTCCCATTACGAAACGAAACAATCGCTTTCGTTATTTAGTTAACCGTCTCATTCTCTTAGTTTCTTCGAGTCTTATCGCTTGTTAGACTTCGGTATCGCGATTGTCATAAAATATCCTGTGCAGTAGAACACTCGATAAACAAATTGTTTGAAAATCTCGTGGTATGTTAGACTTCGCTATCGCAATTGTCATAAAATATGCTTTTTATTAGTAGACAGTGGATCTTTATGCAAAATAAAAATTGTCTAGCTGAGTTGCAGCATACTGGAGTGAAACAGAAAATTATTTTCATTTTTAATATGTTTAATAGATTGAAAATAATATAACGATATGTTTCGATTCTTCTAAGTTTTTACTGTTTCATGCATAAAGATCCACTGTCTATTCATTAGACTTCAGTATACCGTGCAGTAGAACACTCAATGAACAAATTGTTCGACAATTTTATGGCTTACTTAGATTTTAGTATCGCAATCACCATAAAATATCTTGTGCAATCTTATGGTCTTTTATCGTATCGCGATCTTTCTGAGCAAGTATAGCGTTCAGTATGAATTTATTTTATCTCCGGAAGCTACCAACAATGTTGACTCCTATTCGTCGAAGGAACGACGAGACGTTGCTCGAAAGTGTGCCTAGAAGTTTCATTACGTTCCTTCGAGTTTCTTACTGTCAACAGAAACAAAGGGTGGGCACGATTCACATATTTCCACGACGAGCACCGAGTTTCCTGGTAGCAAAACATCGACCAGCGTGTTGATCCAAGGAATCATTCAGTCGCCGTCTTTACGATTTTCATTCATCGAGCTCCTTTAAAGCAGCATAAATTACTTCGCGAGACCGTCTTGAACTTTCAG
>CM052195.1:6362481-6377341 GCA_028455805.1 Lasioglossum figueresi | reverse complement strand
TGCATTTTCATTTGTTCCAGCATTTCTTCTCGCGGCTCCGCTAAATTCTGTCGAATAATGCGAATATCGCCTTAAAAAAACGCAAAATTAGGCTTTCTGGGATAGTAAGCGCGCTAGATTTATCTTTTATCTAGCGATTGCGACTATGGAGAGGTCCCCAATATGCATAAGCGAGGCCCAATTTTGTTAATACTGGACCCTTGCAATTCTCGTGTACGTACATGATTCTAGCGGTGTATGGTGTACCACACAACTCATCGATTCGTCAAGGCCAAATTCCTTCCTACTCCCTTATTGATCCCGATCGAAACTTCGTACTCTTGGTCGAACCATTTTCATGGTTTCCCACCGGAGGCCATACAAATTCCATTTTCACCATTTACAGTCTAATTTTCCCAAGATGAAGAGATTACTCGTAGACTTTAGATGATTCAGCTCGTAGCCAAAACTATGGCACGTTCTAAAGATAGCGTGCGACATGACACCATTGTAACGAGCTCGAGAGCAGAAAATAGGGTGAAAGTACCCGGCGCGACGCTTTTCTGCGAGCGTTCCCGACGAACGAACAGAGAACACGCCGAGGGTAATCGAGCTAAGTTCGTTAGATAAAGCGGAGAGATTGCCACGACCTTGACATAGCTGCCACAAGCTATCCCGTCGGTGGAATGACTTCGTTCGGCATTAGCGTCTCTCGCTCTAATGGAGGCGCGACCCACGCTTCTGAATTCAGGACCTCCTCGCGAGAGTCTCTCGGAAATGCTCGTGTCATCGAACATCGAACATTAATCGCTCTTCCAGCGAGCTTCCACAGCTATATTTACCACGTCAATTTATTCCACCTATTTGTTGCTCTCAAGCACGTCATTTGTTTCATCTCTAACGAAAGCAACCAAAATTTTAGCCGTAAGTAGACTGCGGATTTTATGCATTTACGACAAAAATGGATACGCACAATTTGAAACGGTCGAGGTATTAAAAAGATTTAAGGCCATCAGTGTATTAGTTTCAGCTTAATAAGATAATTAAAAGAAGAATGATATTGTTATTTGGCTCCTTTGTCCTGCGATCAATGCAAACATTTTTTATTTTCATAAAGATCCGCAGTCTAGTCGTAAGGAATCGTATACAGTCTTCCCTCGAATAGTGTTACGAAATCGTGGAGGTACTACGTTCTAAGTTTTGTATTTGCGTTTCCATTGCGATTGGCAACGAAACAAGTAAACACGATCGCAATTCTATCGTGTTTGGTCTCGTTTTAATCAGAAAAATTTCACCAATCCGTTGGTAAAGGTTTCCTAACGAAACAACCAAAAGTAACAAAGTTTCATCGTTGCGTTGCTATTGCCTCACCGATGTCCGACCTCTGATGGCGTTACATCGTGAAAAGTAACACTATCGGTAGAGACGAAAATCACAGAGTGCGAGGGAAGACTGTACTATACGAACCAATTAAAATAGCGAAATAAATGGACAAAGTAAATTGGCAACTACGTTGATAAAAGAAATTGGCAGAGTGAATTGGTCGAACGTCTCGGCGAGATAAATCGAGTATTTTCGAGGCAGAAACACACTGTAAAAGCCTCCGGAGCTTTCGAGAATCCGCCTCCGGTAAGATGTCGTCGCTTCGATAAATGTTCGCCGATTAATTTTTTATTAACCCCGGCGGAACTTTCACGGCGGCTTATGCGCCCAGGATAGGTCTTGTCGAAACGTCCATTAAAACGTCACGGGCAATGTCTCGAATACTCTTCCACGGACGACCGAGAGACACCGAGCAGCGCAATTAACGCCGTTTCGAACGGTACGTCCTCCCCCGTGTTACAAGAGAAAGCGCGAGCATGATTCGCAACGTGTCGGGCCTTTAATTGTTTCGTCAAACCCGAAATGCGAAACGCTGCTGTTCACGATTCGACGATTCACCGTTACCAATAGGCATCTTTCTCTGAACCGTTTTGCACCGTGTGCTTCCTCTCCGATGAATTTTTCAACATCCGACAGACATATTTTCCTCCGAGTGCTCGTTCAACCGATCCTATTTCTTTAGGCTCTGTTTTATTTTTCATACGTGGCCCGACGTTGCCCGTTCGCGAACAGTTTATTTTCAAAAGGTCGAAGAAATTCTTGAAAATCGACGAGAATGCGGTTCTTGTCTCGAGAATTCAAGGAAAGCGTCTATAAAACGACGCTGCTCTTACATTCCTAACGTTTTATATTTCACCCGCTCGACGCATCAAATCTGCAGTCCATCATCTTCGAATCACAGTTTTAGTTTTATTTCTTGCAAATGCACGAAAACGTCGAATCTCACAGTCGATTAAAGATAGAAAGCGTTTCCCATGAAGATTACAGTCTCCCGGGAATTCCTCGGAATTCTTAAAAGACCAGGACTATTGTTTCGCGAATCGCTTCGATCGTCCACGAGAGAATTTCGCGAGTGGTTCCGATCGGTGACGATGGAAGAGCTGAAACATTGTTGGATTTTCCGTCGATCCGCCGTGCGATTACTCACTTCCGGTTCCGTCGAACAATTAGAGCCGCGCGCAACCGATTATAGCGAGGCATCGAGCCATCGATTCCCTCATTGGTCGCATTTACGACAATGATGGCTCGATACCCAGGCCTCATCTGCTGCCTTTTCCATTATATTGCGTTATTTCCTCTCTATACCTCCTCTTAACCTTTTACCTGCCTCTTTTACCTATCTCCATATTTTTAACATTTTCCTTCTGCCGAACAGAGATAACAAAAACAGTCCAGTATGTTCCCCTTCCGATCGTTGTGTTTATTAATGAAAGTAAAATTAACCATTTCTTTTCTCTCACAGTTCTTTCGAAATTGAATGTGACGCATTATTTAAATGATACATGGAAGAGTCTATTTTTAAACCAAATTCAGCAACAAAGTATGCAAACGGAGGAGCTGACAGAGATTACAAGAAGCAATTGTTGAGAAAACAATCAACAAGTTAGCTCATTTTCCAGGTAACAGGTTAAGAGCAAAATCTGATACAATTAATAACCGTGCAATCACACGACGAACGTTATCGGTGCTGTCTCAGATAAGAGTTGCACGAAGCTCTCCAGATCCCGAGTACAAAAATCAGTAGCTTTTCGGAGACCGTTGAAAATGTGGATCAGGAGATACAAGTTCGTTCGTTTCGTAATACAGATAACAAAAGTGAGCGAGCAGGAAGTTTGACGTCGTTACTAAATCAAATATGTTCCCCAAAGGAATGCGAACGAACTTGTTACTCACCCGTGCGTTCAACATACGGTTTCGATCGCGGTACTCGGGCGACGGACGCTTAAATTTTTCAACAAAAAACCGCGTCGTTAGAGTACGAGCGGTAGCGAGAACGCGTTAAAACGACTAAAGATAGGAACGGTGGGAGCGCTATTGAAGCGAACGCGGAATCCGCCTCGAGAGCGTTGAATAAAATTGAACCGGACCGTGACCGTACACCACAATCGTAGCCGCTCCGCGGGAATAAAGCCTCGTTGTGTTTGCACAACCGCGATAAAATCGAAGACCATTGCCGCTTACCTTAAATAGGAACCGACATGATAGATACGGTTCGTGTTGCCGTGCCCCGAATATCTGCAAACAGAACGGACAGGAATTAACAAACGTTCAACAACAAACGAAAAAGCAGTATTCAAATATAGGCTCGCAAATCGGTCTTCGCAAATATATTTTGCAGAGATCATTTCCGAATTCTCTGCAAACGCTGTGAAACCTTCGCACTGTACCAGAATCTCCGCAATAAAATTCGAGTTTCCCTCTCGAGACTTAAAATTTTACGGTGTACCAGACGCTCCGCAATTTTTTATTTAAACCTCGAGAAAATGCAAGGTTCTCTCCAAACAATGTCAAACTTTCGCACTGTACCAGCCGCTACACAATAAAATTCGAGTTTCTCTCTGAATACTATCAAATTTTTACAGTGCACCAACGCTCCGCAATTTTTTATTTAAACCACGAGAAAATGCAAGGTTCTCTCCAAACACTGTCAAACTTTCGCACTGTACCAGCCGCTACACAATAAAATTCGAGTTTCTCTCTGAATACTATCAAATTTTTACAGTGCACCAACGTTCCGCAATTTTTTATTTAAACCACGAGAAAATGCAAGGTTCTCTCCAAACACTGTCAAACTTTCGCACTGTACCGGGCGTTACACAATAAAATTCGAGTTTCTCTCTGAATACTATCAAATTTTTACAGTGCACCAAACGCTCCGCAATTTCATTTACACCGTGCTAAAATTGGAGGTTCTCTCCAAACATTGTCAAACTTTCGCACTGTACCAGCCGCTCGGCGATAAAATTGGAATTTCTCTCTCGAGACTTGAAATTTTACAGTGTACCAGACGCTCCGCGAATTTTTTATTTAAACCACGAGAAAATGCAAGGTTCTCTCCAAACGCTGTCAAACTTTTTCACTGGACCAGACGCTCCGCGATTAAATTGGAGCTTCACTCTCAACGCTGTAAAATTTTTACAGTGTACCAGGCGCTCCGCAATTTCATTTCAACCGCGATAAAATTGGAGGTTCTACCCAAACACTGTTGAATTTGTTTACGTTACCAAAAGCACAATAGCTCGAGTAAAAACGCGACGATATCGAACTCCTCGCCATCGACGATATCGGAACATCTACGCGCGGTGCGATTCTGAAAAAGCGAAAGCGAAATTCTCTGCGGACTCCGACAAATATTTGTTCGATATCGAACACGTGCAACAATTCAATCTGTCGCGATTTTTACTGTAGAGAGAACGGAATTCTTGTCGGATTATGGGTCTCGGAGAGAATCGCGACTCTCCGGCGGAGCAGCGTTTGCCCGTTTGTCAGCGGACGTCCAAACAACGAGTCTCCTGATAACTGGGAACAAAGCTGTTGTCGGGCGTAGAAACCACCCCGCTAAAATATCGCGTTCCCCGGGCGATAATTCGCGTCTGATTTTTCAGTTCGCGGGGAACCGCGTTGGAATATTTATAGGCGCTCGAGAGAGCAGAAGGGACACGACGAGAAATATTCTCTTTTTCCTTCCCTCGGATTTTTTTCCCGTTAATCCAACATCCCAGAATTAACCGGATCAACGACGTAGGCTCGCGTTTCCCGTTCGCCGCCTGCATCCACGGGGCTGCATCCGAGCCGTTCGTTCACGCTTTATAAATAGACGGTTGAAATTCTGTCGCGTCCGGGCGTGGCGGCGCCGGGTCCACGGCCGATGGATCCTAGACGCGGAATAGATCACTCGTCGCGATCCATTCATTAGGGGACGGAGCTAGCGTTTTCAACGACGACGCTCCTTTTCAGAGAAATCGCTTCCTCGAAACGCACGCTCGACGGGAAAACTACGCTCGGCTTCATCTTGGCGGAATTCCGATCTCGCGAATGGGAAAATTATGGCAACGTTTCGGTACCGGTGACCCTAGGATCGTTTATCTGACACTGCGAGGAAACATTCACAGAACTTTTCTAGACGAAGAGCTTGCGGAAGAGCCGACGATGATCCGAGTTCGCGGATCTTCCGTAGAATCTTGTACCAATCATCTTCGTCCGGTGAAAATGTTACGTATGGCGGTGCAATTCTGGATCATCTATTTTCGAGTATAAGTTGTAGTCTGAGTTGAGGCCTATCTAGTTTGAGATCTATCTATTTTGAAGTCTACCTAGCTTGATATACATTTATGTATTTATCATCTATCTTGAAGTCTGTCTGTTTGAAAGTCCACCTAGCTTAAGGTCTACGTAGTTTAAGATCTATCTAGCCTCGGATCTGTCTATTTTGAAGATTACCCACTTTGACGTCTATCTAACTTGCGATGATTTTGAAGATTATCCATTTGCAAGTCTACCTAGCTTGTGATAATTTTGAAGATTACCCATTTTGAATTCTGCCTAGCTCGAGATCTATATCTTTCTTGAGGTCTATCCATTTTAAAGTCCACTTAGCTCGAGATCTACGTAGTTTAGGACCAATCTATTTAGCAGCTCGAGATCCACCTACCTCGAGGTCTATCAATTTTAAAGGTTATGTGGAGGTCTACCGGAAGTTTAACTTGCAGCCTAATTCACGATGTACCTCTCAAATTTCTCGGGTTAAAAGGCTTCTTCCCGAGACAAAGTTCCTCTATTTTAGGGACGCCCGATAGGAAAGGTAGGTTAGAGTCTAGTAGACGAAGCGAATACTTTGGTTTTTCTCGTTGAAGTCGCTGGAAAAGGTGACGCATGCATCGCAGCCCGGAAGCGACGGTGTAGAAGAGGATCGTGCGCATTTCTCTTTCTCGAAGGGAGCGTACGGCTTATTTAAGAAACGTCTGCTCCGAAACGAGTAGCACCGGTTGTATTTTCGTCCCGCGATACCGAGACCAGAGTAGAAAATAAGCTGTGGCCTCGGTGTTGGTCAAAGGACCCTTTGATTGGATCGAGTGGGTGCCGTTCAATCTTCCCCGCCCTTTTCTTCCTCGCCCAGTCATCGCGCGGCCGTCTTCCACCCCAACTTTAAAAGACCGAACTGAATCGGCTATCTTTCCACGGAAAATCATCGTCCCGAGGGACCGAGTTTTCCATTCGAAAGTCTTCCTTCTAGCGCTATTCCACACTCCGAACGGAGAATCATCGGTTCTTTCACGGAGCCGTCAAAGCGATTCAATTGTATTCGTCCGATATCGTCGGCGAGAAAATTGCGAGACTCTCCGCAGATTCAATCCCTCTTTTGTTCAACATTTATTTTCTCCTTTTTTATTTTACAAACATTGAAATTATAATGATGATTTCGCTGGAAATGATTAAACACATTTTTGTGTCCGAGCACATACGCGGCCATAATTATGAAAGTGGTAAAAATTTAAAAAAAAAAAGAAGAAGAGTTATTTTTCTATAGAAGAACATTGTTTCAGACTAAATTAATTCGATGTAATTTTTACGATATTGTATTGATTTGGTGTTAACATCCTGTTCCTTTAAATATCTCGAAAGAGAAAATACATGTATAACTTGGTTAGACCACTTTCATAATTATCGGCACACGTTGTAACAAAACTCGCAGAAAATCTATAAAAATTCAACGTCATTTTTATAAGGCGACGCGTGCCAGCAACATGTGCTTTTGTTATTTGAGTCGTGTATTTATCGGCACCAATGTTTCAGAATAAGTGAAAACAACAACATTCGTTAAAAGGAACTCTATCCGAACGTTTTAGGATCGACTGTTTCGTGTTTAACCTTTAAAACAGTACTTTACACCGAGCTTGTAAGTAGTATTTCCAATCCCCGCAGGCGTGCACGGCATTAAGATCGCACGGCGACTAGTCGAGCTCGATGAAACGGCGATTCGCGAGGAAACGCCAAGCCCGGGAAGAAATGTTGCGTGCAGATTTGAAATTGCGGGACGAGAAACAATGCGATGATCGAGGCCCGTAGCAACGGTTAATCCCGTTCGAGGGAGACTGAGAAACGCATCGGGAAAATGAGAAAAATCACGGGACTAGATGTAGCAACGGCGTGGTTTTTTCCACGGTATTCGTGATTATTCGCCGGAAGGGAACAAAGGGGCAATACGCCGACGTTCGTCCGGTTGTTTCGCTGCGACGGCAGACGGAAATATTTCTTTCAACGTGCACGAGCGAAACGAGAAGTCTAGCCCGACAGAGTTCCATTCTTTTTCTATTCCTCTAGGTTCGCTAGAGGCTAGGCGCCATCAACCGCGTTGCCATTGTCCAGACACGGACACGCGTTCATGACGATGCGATGCACGCGACAGCGTTCTCTGAAACGCGGCTTAATTGTTGCCTATCGTTCCCCAAAGCGAAACGAACTCGCTTGATTGGCCGCAGCCATCGCGTTTGATCGCTTCGAGCTTCATTGGACAGCCGACTCTCGCGAAGCTGCTTCCGGTTAGATGATGTTTCTCAAACCGCTGCTTCAACTTGACTTTCTTGGTGACTACTCGTGATGAATCGACGACTACCGGAAGATTGTGATCAGGCTTGTGTCAGTTGACGCGCCGTTCATAAAACCGCGGGATAAGGTTGCAACGGATTCAACACTAAACCCACCGAGCATTAGAATTGGTTAATATGTATCGGCTTGTTGAAATAACAAGATCGAATTCGCTCAGATTTTGGCATCTTTACAACTTCGACAACTATGAAATAAAAAGTCAGAAACAACAATTCTGTTTGCGCATCGACAGGTCGTTAACGCTAAATCTGCAGAGCATTAAAATTGATTGGTGTGGATCAGCTTGTAAACATAACAAGATTGAATTGGCATCTTTATAACTTCGGTAACTATGAAATAAAAAATCTCGAGAATGAAAAATGAAATGGGCCGGGACCCCTAAAATTCGTCGGAAGGTCTTCGACCCGCAAAAGGGCACGGAACAGCATAGCGCCCTTCGTTCCATTCCACTCAGTTTCCCCGGGATTCACACTCGGAAAATGAGTCACCGTTTTCGGGACAGCTTGCACATTGCGTGCACAGGGTCGGGATAGAATGGAGGAAAATAAAAGAGTCGTTTCGGAAATCGACCGACAAGGGAGTCGCGTGACAAGAGACGTGGCGGGACGAGTGGAGACGAGACGGTCTGGTAACACGATCCCCCTTGAGAGCACCATAGAGAGAGAACGAGGAGAGGGGGCTGGCGATAAGAGCAAATTAAATTAGAGCCGCTATCGTCTTCGAGCGGGAAGTTATTCGGTGCACTTCGACGCCCGGTGCGTTGACCTCCGATCGAACGTCAGCACGAGAATGCACCGACGAATTATTTTCAGATTATATTGCCCTGCGAAGGGTTTGGGTTAGGTTGTCCAAAACAGCGAACGTTCGTGTCTTTGTTAATTATTTGTTACCAAAAGATCAGTCTCGGTCTGGTCGAACTTACCCGGGTTGTTTCACTTTGAAGGAACGAAAGATCAATTCGGTTAGAATGTAATTGGAGCTCAATGTGCAATTGCAATTGTCATAGAAGCTGGAAGTGTTCCAACTTTAAGTGCAAGCTTGCTTCGATGAGAGAAGCTTCTTAAATTCTGACGATCAACTTTCAATTGAAGCATGTATGTTTTGTTATTTGAATCATGTATTTATCGGCACCAATGTTTCAGAATTAGTGAAAGCAACAACATTCGTTGAAAGAATGCGTTGACCTCCGATCGAACGTCAGCACGAGAATGCACCGACGAATTATTTTCAGATTATATTAAATGCGAGGGCTTTGGGTGAGGTTGTCCAAAACCGTGAACGTTCGTGTCTATGTTAATTATTTGTTACCAAAGGGTCAGTCTCGGTCTGGTCGAACTTACCCGGGTTGTTTCACTTTGAAGGAACGAAAGATCAATTCGGTTAGAATGTAAATTGGAGCTCAATGTGCAATTGCAATTGTCATAGAAGCTGGAAGTGTTCCAACTTCAAGTGCAAGCATGCTTCGATGAGAGAAGCTTCTTAAATTCTGACGATCAACTTTCAATTCAAGTATGTATACGTTTTAGAAAGAACAAGAAATTATGCTCGAGAGTAATCCTAAGAAGTAGACAGCGGATTTTGATGCAGAATAAAAATTGTCTACCTGAATTACAACATACTGGAATGACATAGAACTTTATAGTCTGTCTAAACATGTGTAACGGGTTAAAAATAATGTAACAGAATCTTTAAATTCATCTAACGTTTTTACCGCTTTGAATTACACCTACTCATTTTTGTTATAAATGCATAAAGTCCGCTGTATACTAATAACATTAATTAGATTACACTATTGTACGAGTTGACCATTGTGCGCGCCACGTGGAAGGGGAACGGAACGAGGCGGCTCGCTCTTTTGAAAATAACGAGCGGCGGAATCGGCCGACCGAAAGTTATCGGTCGATTGTGTCCCCTCGGCAATGGCATCCGAGCTGACACACCTCGATCGGAAGTCAACTGAGACGGCCTCGGGACGATCCGAGTCGATCCGCCTACGCAGTCACCACCATTTTATGGAAATCGACCAGCCACCCACGAACCCAGCGAATCCTCTCTCTCTCCCATCTGGACAGTTTCAACTGAAAAATTCGTGTATCCTCGGCTCGCCACGGCCACGACACACTCCGACACTCTCGTAATATCGTTTACGAGGTCTCCACGCTGGAATAGCTCGCAATCCAGGCTCATCCCTGCATTTACGCGCTCTTCGACCGTGGCGATCCGCTACCGTACGATTCATTTATTCATTCGTTCACCTTGCCAATCGCTAATTTATTTATCGAAGGCAATCGTCTTCTTTAATAGATCGTCAACGTTGCAACCTTCTCCGGTTCGACAATTATAAATGCCTTATTCTTTCAATTGAAAATATTACGGCATGAGAATCAATTATGCAGAGCTTGTACTGTCCCCTCTACAATCCTTTCCGAGAAAGGTACAAGAGTTATAATAGTAGCAAGAATCTGCCTATCAAAACTTTTAGCCGTTTTTTAATATGTATCCAAAGAAATAAATTTGTTGAATAATTCCTCGTGGATGCATCTTCACAATCTCGATAATAAAAGATTCAAATATCGGAACTCGTCATTGTGCAATGTGTTTTTACGTATAACCGCCCACTCCTCGGCTGTACCAGCAGTTTGTTTACCCTGTACATCCAAAGAGATGAACGTATCGAATATCTTCCCCCGAACGCGTCTCTGCGGTCTCAGTAAATTTTTCTGTAGAACTATCGAAGTAGTTAAACGGAGAATTGTCCGCTTTTTGAAAAATTTCTTTGGCCAATCCGATCAGAAGTAATTACGAGCGAGACTCTCCTGAGATTAAAGAAACGCGGCAGTTTTCGAGAGAGAAAGAATTCCGCGGAGAACGAGTCCCGAGGCTGAGGTCGAACTAATTAACATAGCCTAGGTCTGCAGAGAGTCTTAACGGATCGCTTCTGAAACGATCCGAGCATAAAGGAAACGAGTGGTCGTCGGCTCGTGAGTCACGTTTATTGTTCACCGTTTAGCAGCCCACGACGAGACGAAGCGCGACGCCTTTCTCCGACTGAATTAACGCGCCTGCTGTATAGCCTGTCCGTGGATTTTCGTCGACGAGATCCACGGCGATCCACGTCGATCCACGTCCGCGTGAGACAAATGCGTAATCGCTTCTGTTACGGGGACAGCGTAACACTTTCGATATGTCGAGATTCATCGCTTGTGCGATACCTTTCCACCTTATCGCGACTCGAACTGTGATTAAATACGATTCACTCGACATCGATGTCATGGCCGATTCTTCTGGCACTGAGCTGTCGCGTGGCCTTGATAGAGCTCGTTTGTGCCTTTGTCAATTAATCTGCGGGAATGTCTGAATTTTTGAAGGCCTCCTTCTGTTTCATTGTTCCGAATTACGGATTAATCGCGAGAGACCGCGGTCGAGCCTTTGCGAGCTTCTCGTAGATTTTCATGGAAAGTTGCTCGTCGTGTTAGGAATTTTATGACTGATGAATAGGAGCTAGTTAAGACAGCGAAACTATCAGAAGAATTTAAGAATACTGTTACAGTTACGCTGCGTAACTGATCGCGCACACTTTACGTCAGAATTACTTTTTCATGAATGAGCCAGACGACTTCAATGGCTCTGTAAGGCTAGAATATGTTGAAAAAATGCATTTGATCGGAAATTGTGAAAAGCAATAGTAAAAGTTCGTTTTTACAACCTTTTTTAGCTGGGCCAATAACGAAAATTTAAGAGGTGTGTTTGTAAACTCGTATAAATTATATACATGCTGAAAATTTCATTGAAATTGGTTGATTGGTTTACGAATTATAAACGATCAAAAGTGGTAGAGAATTGCAGTTGAAAAATAGCAATTTTTTCCTTCTAGCCTTACAGAGAAATTGAAATCGTTTGGTCCATTCATAAAAATGTTATTCTGATCTAAAGTGTGTGTGCGATCAGTTGTGTGTAACTAGTTTGTTTCAATTCAGGTAGAAAATTTTCATTTCGCACAAAGTTTCGCTGTCGATTTATTACGTTCAAAAAAATATAAAAACAAATAGAGTTTGCGATCATGATCGAGCGTCAGGCATAATTCCGACACCGGTGAACCAGGAAGCTGTTACTTGGTGGATGAGGAATAATAATATTATAACTGGATAGAATTTAAACGAACTTATCGAGAAGAAATAGAGTCATAGTCGAGGATAAAATGTACCTACTCGACTATAAATCAGGATCCGCGGATGCAGATTTCGTACGACAAAGAGCGAATGCACCGACGCGCGTCGAGGAAATCTCGAGGCTCGCGTCGCGTCGGCGCATTCCGATTGAATTGAAATAAGAAGGTCAGTGGTCCGCTGGGAAAGTATCCGAGCCCGAATCTCATCTTGGAAACCTTGGGGAAGACAATAAGGTGAAATTGAATCGCATTAGATGCTCTGATTCTTCATATTATTAGCGCGTGCTATGGATTTTCTCGTTTTTGGAGCCTGCGCCGAGTTCGTAACTCGAGCTCGACCTACTCGATATGTTCGAGCACGTTTTCTCGGGTGGAAAGGCGATTAGGCTAGATAAGAATTTGTAACAGCATAATGTAACAGCGCCCTCGGGACAGTAAAAAAGATTAAAAAACCATTGGACCGCGTATCTTGAAACGATAAGTGTCAAAATGACCGCTTGACAGTCCTCGATAAACGAAATAGTCCGAGCTGAAACTGTTCGGAACACGCTTCGACAAGCTTTACCTTGAACAACAACCAAAAATAATTGTTTCTTCTGGAAACGGACTTGCCGATTTTTGTAAAAAATCGTTATTACAGCAAATATTAACTCGTCGAATAATATTTCTAAACAATTTCACCATTTTCTTATGTCCATAATGCTCGCAACGCACTCTTCGAAAGAGAAAAGATATCGAGTTAGAATCATTTGGAAAACTAATTCCCAGGAAAATGTCAGGCTGTCATTAAAAATAAAGACGGTTTTTCAATGAAAGAACAATTTGAAAAAAATGTGCATTCCTTGATAAAAAAGATAATACGCAACGTAAAACATACTACTCGTAATTTCCTTGACAAATAAATTTTGCTTGGTTGTCCTAAAGGCATTCAGATTTTCTGAATTTATAATACAGGCTCGTCCATCGAGAAGGGTTACTTTAAATTATAAAAGAATACTGTTTTCCTAGAATTAACAATTCGTTAAAATCTTAAAGCGATCGTAGCGGCCGATAACACGAGAACGCGGTCGTCCATGGAATTTTCGTTGACTCTAGGTTGATCGGGTGACTCACTGACAATCGAGGAGGAGCGTCTCGAGTTATCGCGGCTCGTTTGTCCTTTGTATCAATCAACGAAAATTAGATTGTCCCGGCCGCGCCGAGCCACCGATATAAAAGAGGCGCAGCCTTTCTCGAGTTAATGACAAAATGGTCGCGGAAATTGGATCGTCGTGCGCGCGAGGAGCCAGCCTGACGCGAAATTGTTTCCTCGTGGAACGAGTAGAACGAGTAGAACGAGTACATAGAACGAGCCCGCTCGACGGGGCGCGTTGATTCCATCGGTGACGAGCCCAAAATGCCACGTGATTTCCTGTCATCCATCGGGAAAAAACCGAACATTCAATTAATTCTTTCGACGTCGCATGACTCGCGCGCGTAACTCAATCTTCGCGTCAGCCGAGCACCAGTCTCTACGTTCAATTAATCCCCGAACGACAGGAAATGTTCCTAATTAAATTTAACTATAAACAATGTTTGTATCTAGGAAATTGATAAAACTGTTGGAACAAAATGATGAAATGTTCAGCTCATCTTAGAACAAAGATCTGAAGTGCCTGCACGATCGAGCAACGAGATCGCAAGGCTCCGAAGCGATTGGACACATTCTGGGATTAAGATTAGGCGATTAAGGATCTTGTAGAAACTCGTGGCATGCGCGAGGAACGATGTAAGGGGAAATGAATGAAACTCGAAGAGGTTTACAGGTTCTCGAAGCGAGATTGTAAGTAGCTTATGATTGCCCAGGTCCTGGGATTAAGGTGATGGGTTTACAAGGCCTTTAAAAACTCGTGTCTCGCGCGAACTGCACGTACACCGGTATTGGTAAATTAGCGATGGAGATTAAAGCCGAGATCGAGGAAAGTGAGACAACAACGAGGATAGACTTTGCGACTCATCGTCGTTCATCGACGAGGTTCGCGTCTCGAAAAAAGACCGTGCGAGCTGTTCAGCGAAAGTGATGTAACGGTACGAAGCTTGAGGGAACCGGGTGAAAGAACCGAGCAGAGCCGAGACGCGCTTATTGTGAGCCGCCTAGAGACTAACGGTGTTTAACCCTTTCGCTACGGCCATCTTTGCGGCCTACAGTTCAGGTCAATTTGCTACTACGCTCTTAGAAAGCTGATCTCTGCTCTATTACCTCTGAACCGCGTTTCGTGCTGCAGTGGCATGCGCGACTTTGCGGACTGCAAGGAAACAGGTACGTAATGTGTCGAGTGGGAACTGCATAGCGCATCGAAAGCGATTATGTTACCCACGAATCCACAAAATCCGCAGTCTAGTGATATCACCCAGGAGCATACAAATTTGTAAAAAACGATCGCGTTTGTCATAAATGCATAAAATCCGCAGTCGTTGATCATCCACGAAGACAAAAGTCTCTAATCATTTTACACAAGTGATGTTTCATGGGAACACAATTGCATCCGGTTCGACGAAGAATATGCATAAATCGATTATCTAGCGAACCATTCAAGAGCACAAAACTTTCTAATCATTTTACACAAGTGATATTTGGGGGGAACACAATTGCATCCAGTTCGACGAAGAATTTGCGAAAACGATTGTTTAGCGAATCGTCCAAGAGCACAAAAATCGCTAATCATTTTACACAAGTGATATATG
>CM052195.1:6231420-6353122 GCA_028455805.1 Lasioglossum figueresi | reverse complement strand
ATCGATCCATGACACCTCGATTGGGACGAAGACTTTCGCTGGAGAACGGCGCAGCCAGGATGTTTTGCGTCGCGACCGCAACTACGATTGCGACGTTATCGGTTATCGGAACGCAGCGGCCGCGGGTTTTTGCACGCGACCACGCGTACAGGTGACGTGCGCAGGTGTAAACACCTCGAGCAGGTGTTGGGGAGTCGCGTAACCCCGTTCGGCTCCTTAGCCAAGAAGTTGTTTTCACCGTGACTCTGGATTTCCCTCTCGCCGGCAAATAGGCTGAAGAAACGGAAGAGATAGAGCGAGAAAACATTGCTCGCCGGAGCAAGAACATCTCCATCGGTTAGCGAATGTTTTTCGATCCGTGATCGCCGTGATCTCGTGGGCGAAAAAAAAATTGCTCGCACGAGAAAAAGAATTTTTCGCCGACGTTACGCGTTGGTATTCCCAAGCGGTCGCCCGTCCCGATGCAGCTTAACCTCTTGCACTGCGATTTATTTTACCGGTAGAACGACTTTTTCTGGTGATTATTAAAAATCAGTAATTTTCAACACGCTGCTGCAATATTTTCCGACGCGCTGTACATCGCGGAGAACTGTTAGCCTGTAACTGTCTGGTAGCAAACTCTTCCTCATTCCCCATTACAAACTCATTGTTCTCCGACGAGCAGAAGCTGTTAGTTCTACAGCCAGTGAACGTGCTAATAACCACGTGGGAACGCAACGTGCGTTCGGGGGTCAAGCAATAAAGCGTACCGCTCGTTGTGCTTCCGAGACGCCGGCCTATCATCTTCTCCCGTTAGACTACGGACTCGTAGTCTATTTACGGTTTTTCGGTTCGATGCCGAAAAGGCACTTCGTTAGCGCTCGTTCCTCGACATTATCAAATAGAAAATGTTTGGGAGCGGATTCTGTAGAAATACGGAATTACATAATGCGCATAATTCCACGGTGGTCCCGAGGAACAATCAACGGCAGTTTTTCTTGTTAACGGAAAAGATCGCGAGACAGCTTACAGGCAGATATTCCGCAGCTTGGTGATTCGCGAACGGATACACGACACGAAAAGAAGAAAAAATTGAAAAAATGGAACGAGCACCGGCGCGCGCGCCGCTATCAGAATGCGAACATAGATTTTCTGGCTCGCACGGATTCCGCGAAGCGTTTCCGCGCCCGTAATTACGGACGAGCCCGGTAACGAGAGACCCTAATTAGCCTAATGAAATCCGCTAATGAAATACACTCGAGCCACGCCGGGGCTGGCACGATCGCGGTGGCAGAGCCGATCGCGACAACAGAGAGACATCTGCAGAAAATATTCGATATCCGCGACCGTAGTCGCGGTTTCCTCTTTGAACCGCTGGCGGCTGGCTTGTCCAACGATCCACTTGCTCGACAACCATGCAACCATCGCGGAAGCGGTCAGAATCCTTCGTTGCACCCGCCGATTGTTTATCCGTTTCTATCTCCCGACGGTTTACTCGTTTATTCCCGTACACGAACCGAATCCTAGCATTCCATAACCTATTCCGCCATTAATCCCTCCTAGGACGATATTTCTATCTTCCTGTTAATAGAAAATTGCTTAACATTCCCAGTCTGTAGATATCGTTACACAGAATCTCCATCAGAAATGTGAAGTTGACGGCGAAATATTTTTACATATTTGAATATCTAACGTGTACAAACTCCGGAATTTCTTTCTCTTTGATATTCATTTTTTCCCGTGCTGTAAACCTTTGCAAGTATAGAAAACATAGTGGTCGTCGCCGTAAACGACTCGGTACACAGACGGAGGGTTGAAGACAGCTTCGAATAGTATTTAGCTTGAAAGATAAGCAACAAAATCGAATCGGACTCGCCCGTTAGATCCCCGGCCATTTTGGATGCGCACGCTTGGTAAATTGGGCCAACCGCGCGATAATAAATCACGTACAACGCGTATCAAAGATCTTATCCAACGTGCATTCGCTCGTTTCCCTCTCGCGTTCCGATGATAGATTGCCGGACCGTGGTCGCTCAGGGAACAAAAAAAAGATGAACACCCGGTGCATTATCATTTAGGCCGATCGACCGGCTCGTCACGGAACCACGGCCACTAGTCGGAGCACTGAAATATTCTCTTGTTAAACGCAACAATTTCGAGGGACCTCGCGCGAATCCTCTAGTCGAGAGTCCCATCCATCGTCCGTAACGATGGCTTCTGGTTGCGGGTTAGGCTTGAACAACAACCTGCCAGTTCCCAGGGGACTTGGATTAACACCTATTCTAGAGGAACGATCGTTGAACGACAAGTATTTCAGCATCGTCAGAGTACGTTTGTCTGCGATATAAACACTCGCTGCAGTGCCATTTTGTTTGCGAATGGAACACGCAAAAATGGAGTTGTGTAGCTCGAGACACGTAGAATGCAAGGATCGTAACAGATTTCCTGTCTTCCCATTGGATTTCTTTGAAAAAATTAGAAGCTCTGATTTTTCCGATTGTAAGCAACAATGTTGAAGGACAAGTATTTCAGGATCGTCGGAGTGCGCTTGTCTCCGATATAAACGACCGCTGCGGCGCCATTTTCTTGCGAATGGAAAATACAAAAATAGGGTTGTGTACCTCGAGACACGTAAAATGCAAGAATCGTAACAGATTTTCTGTCTACTCATTGAATTTCTTTGAAAAAATTAGAAGCTCTGATTTTTCATATTCTAAGCAACACTTTTGAACAAATATTTCAGGATCGTCAGAGTACGCTTGTCTCCGATATAAGAAGTCGCTGCAGCGCCATGTTTTTTGCG
Organism: Lasioglossum figueresi; assembly: GCA_028455805.1. Classification (NCBI taxonomy): domain Eukaryota; kingdom Metazoa; phylum Arthropoda; class Insecta; order Hymenoptera; family Halictidae; genus Lasioglossum; species Lasioglossum figueresi. The sequence continues at coordinate 6,350,340 of CM052195.1, read as the reverse complement.
AATGGAAAATACAAAAATAGGGTTGTGTACCTCGAGACACGTAGAATGAAAAGACCGTAACAGATTTTCTGTCTACTCATTGGATTTCTTTGAAAAAATTCGTAGTAGCTCTGATTTTTCAGATTCTAAGCAACACTTTTGAACGGCGAATATTTTGGGATCGTCGGAGTACGCTTGTCTCCGATTAAACAGTCGCTGCGGCGCCATTTTTCTGCGAATGGAAAATACAAAAATACGGTTGTGTACCTCGAGACACGTAGAATGCAAGGATCGTAACAGATTTTCTGTCAAGTTATTGGATTTCTTCGAAAAAATTAAGAGCTCCGATTTTTCAGATTCTAAGCAACAGTTTTGAACGACGAATATTTCAGGATCGTCGGAGTGCGCTTGTCTCCGATTAAACAGCCGCCGTATCACGAGTCGCGTGCAATGCAAGGATCATAACGGATTGTCTATCAAGTCATTGGATTTCTTCGAAAAAATTAGGAGGAGCTCTGATTGTTCAGATTCCAAGCAACAATGTTACAAGGAAAGCTTGTTTGCTCGGAACGAGCTTTGGCGTGTCGGAGTTCGCACGTTCCAAAAAATGAGGGCACGGGCGGAGCGAGCTTAAAAGGTGGTGTTCGCTCGTTAGGAGAACTGTTGGAACACGGAGCGAGATTCAAAAGAGGCGCGCGCCGCGCGCGGAAGCGAAAGTCGGAAGTCGGAAGGCATATCGCGGGACATCGGAGTAGCGTCCCTTTGTTTTCCACGGGATCGATGCGATACGTGTCGAGCCCGTTTCACATCGCGAAGAAGAGCCGCAGCTATTAATACGGAAAACCAATTGAAGCGTTCCTTGGTTCGCGCAAAATAATCGGGCTCGGTTCGCGGAAGCGGTTCAATGGGATCTTCGGTTCTCGAAACGCGACAATGGGAAAAGCGGACGAGGGAAACTGGGCCAGCAACGATGGTAACGACGTTTTCACCGAACGACTGTCGATCCCGACGGCTGGGTTCCGCGATTTACGGGAAAATCGGTCTGATCCACCGGCGCGCGAATATTTAACTTATGGCGACCTCTATCGAAAAGAATGTGATTTCATCGTGTGGTCGCAACGATTGCTGGGACGTTGGAGGATTTTGACCGTGTTGACCATTTTTGTGCGAGTTGTATGTAACCATAATTATGAACGTAGGCTTACTCACAGATTTTGTTGTTTTGAGATATTTAAGGGACGAAAATGTGAACGCTAAATGAATTCTATACATACGTAACTTTATTGGCCCCCTTGGGGTTACGATTCTTTGCAACCTCAATTCTTCCTCTTCACCACCTCTCATCCTTCTTACGACTAACCTTACTTCTAACTTACCAACTAACTTATATCTACCCTAACCTAAAATAGCGAGAGAGAGGAAGTATTTACAAAAGATAAATGAATTCTATATAACAAGATGTGTTAGTGATATCGCTAGCTTAATTAGACTTTCAACGTTTCGATCCCAATATGGATCCTTTTCAAAAAAGAAGAAAAAACTGCGTCTGTAAATTTCAAATAGAGGTTAGGTTCTATATAATTCTATGTAATGTTGAAATAACAATCGCTATCCGAAGGTTCATTTTTGACAACATCGTGAAAATTACATTGAATTACACAGGAAAATAATGTAAACAAACTCACATGTTCTTATCCGATCTTCATTTTACTTTTGTTTTTAATTTTTCAATCGGGTGAGCAACAGCCGCCCTTCGTAGAGGAAACCGAAAATGTTTAGAGGTCGATGGCGGTATTTTCGAACATTTATTAAAATACGACTACGATAACCGAAATGTTAATGCATGAAACTTTGTTTAACTGTAATCACGCTATGAAATGCAAACAAATGAAAATCGGATGTGAACGTATCAGTTTTTTTACATTATTTTCCTGTGTACAATCCATTCCTGGAGTTTGGTCCGTTCATCCCGACTCAGCCTGTATGTATACTCAAAAATGTTGAAAAATGAAACTGCGAACGATCCTCTTCAGATTCCGATTGAATCTCCAAGTGTTTCCTCGTAGAAAACAATAAAGTATTGTAGCGTTGCTTCATTTCACTTCTGGTATGCGTTTCGCTGACAATCCATGACCCATATCAGCAAACACGATCATCTCAGCTGCGATTACGATCGTCCAGGCATTCGGACTCGGAAAGTCATTTAGTTATCGAGTTGGACTTCCTCGACGGTACACGTGGCCTATGAAAAACCACTCGCTCGGTCATTAACAAGAGCAATTAAGCGTCGTTAGTACCTATCCGTGCGTCGCGTCGTAGCTCGGCTACGGCTCGTTCGAGATGATCGTTTGGAGTGCACTGGGCGTTTGTACGACTCGTTTCGAAGCTTAGCAAGGTCCCAGCCGTATATTTCGATATATTCTCATACTCCGGTTCATCCGAGAGTGATTTATGGTTCGTTGTACGCTGGATGTGCGTTCATGTCGGTTCAAAGTACGTGCACATTATTGCACTCGAGGAAGATTGTGTTATCCAAAGCGGTGACATTCCTGTCGCCTTCGTAATTGCGCTTTGTCAGCACCGTGGTACATAATGCTGGCGCAACGGGAGAGGTTTCGAGGTGGGAACAATTACGATAGTGGTAATAATCTGTTTGTTGCACCTATTCGAGAGGCTATGAAACGCGCTTACATCACTTCCCGACAAGCTCCAATAATTTTTCACGCGTTCCACCGTGATAACGCTAGGCCACGCACATCTTCGGTAGCACGTGAAAAATTATTGAAGCCAGATGGATCGGATTGCCATTTATTTCAAAGTTTACAATACTATTTGAATGGTAAAACATTCGCTAACGATTACGACCTGAAATCACGTATAAACGATCGAAATAGCCGAGCGATATTTCAGAAACGGGCGAAGAGAAAAACGAGCACTACAAAAGTCTTTGCTTTCAATTCTTAACGACGCTACACGAGTACATAAAAATAATCAAACTGGTAAACTGTTGTTCGTATATTCCAATAGCTCGGACGAAAAATCGTATTCTGACCAACTTTTCCCGCGGATCAATTGCGGCGCGATTGCTAGAACGTCGCGTAAGCTTCTCTTACGCAAATACGAGAGTAATTCATGAGAGAACGAAGAACAGATAAGCACCGAGGAGGAGTAATTGCGTGTCGGGAGGGAGCGAGCACGTTACTCGATAAATGGAACTCAGAGGACGAGATAAATCTCGGAACGAGACGGTTTCTAAGGACTCGGAAACACAGCTGTGTCTTTTTCGTTTTATTCGTTCCCACCGCCAAGGCTCTCTTCTTCGAGCAAAGTATAAAATGCTTACTGTCGTATTATTATCTGGAGGAATTGATATCTCGGCGATCTTGTTCCGTGCGCGGACCGTTCGCCGTCGCGTTTAATACGTCCATTGTCCACCGAAATGCATTTACGTTGGAACTGTAAACAATGACTTCCGCGTCGCAATTGTATCAAGCAACGAATTCAATGAAACCGTCGCGTCGAAAGGAAATTTCCCCTCGTTGCGGTACTCTCTGTGACTGGAGGACTCTGAATTTTGCGCTTCCTGCCTGTTGCGTCGACCAAGCCGGTGCGCGGTGGCATGAAAGTGCGCGATATAATGATAATAACGCGTCTTTATTATACGCTCGGCCCGTAAGCACTGCGCAAAGAAAGAGAAAGAGGATGAAGAAGAGACGGTGAACCTGTCCGTTCATTTATATACATATATAAATAACGACTCAAGGCCATTTGCAGAGATGGACAACGCGATACCGACACGAACAGGTGCGCCGTGAAAAACGAAGGGAAAAGTTAACGCGGGTCGACTCGATTAAAAAGTCCCACGACTTCGAAATAGCTCGGTCAAACGAAACTAACAAGTTGGAATTGCTCGCAGCGGTTCTTTAAACTTCTCGCGTTCTACAAATCCGAGTAAAAGTTAATCTCGCGTTAACACGCTCCAATTTCGCGGGGGATCGCGCAACTTATTGCGTGGACGACCGCAAACGAGTCCGATCGAGATGGGAATCTCGGTTCCGTTTGACCGTAGACGAGAGGAGGGCTTGTCGAGCGAGGGAAGCGCAATTAAAAAGAATTAACTCCATGGGAGGCATTTTTCTCGACGGATTCTCACAATCGAGGAACCCGGACGCCTGTCGCTTCCGTTTCAAAAATCCCGACTGTTTCTACCGCGAAACTATCCACTGTTTCTCAGAAATCAAAATTTGTCGCATACGAAGTCTGCCAGACATCGATAGCAGAGAAGTACAATTTTATTTCAGTTTCGCAGCGGCAAACAGCGTTGTCCCAAATAATTAAAAAATATCCCCGTTATCCGTTCGATCTCAAACTTTTCTCAGATATTTTTTAATTATTAGGTTGTTATTAGCTTTTATTGTATCATTGTAACCTCGTTCGATGACCATTCCTTTTGAACTGTATATCATTGGAAAGCTCTGAATTTTGCGATTAATTTGATATAAATTACTCGTGCCTAGAAAGTGTATATAAATGACTTTGTTTGAGAAAATGTGAAGGTCGCGAACTTAGTTGCCAACCTAATATTTGGAATATTCCTGGGAGATGCCGTAATAGAAATTTTGACAAAAATTTCTGACAAGAGTAAGTAAGAGCCACTACAGTGATCACGCAGATTTGATTCGATCGTGCGGCCGACTCGATGTCACGGGGCAAGAGAGAACAGGAATCACGGGCAGATTCGCCTATGGCGTGTTGTTTTCGTTGATTCCTCCTATCGGGCAGCCGACAGGCGATGTTACGTGTGCACGCGCCACTCGTCGGTTTATTGCGTTAGACAGGAAACCGAGAAGAGAGTTAGTTCTACCAGATCGACCTGGTTTAGGCGTGCCCTACAGGCGCCTCGTGTATGGTGTATAGATCCAAAGAGAAAGAGAGGAGAGACACCGACAAACGAGCCGCTTTCAAATGTCACGGGCCCCGGAGAACGGATACCGCGCGGACGCCATAGCAAACTCCGTCCGAATGGCGACTCGAATTCGGCTTTTCGCTTTTGACGAACTCCTGTACGAGGTGTGATCAGAACGTAAGGTGACTTTTTGAATTTCGCGGGATACCTACAGTCGATTTTCGTTTTCTTTTTTTTATTATGCTGGTACACTCGTCCCGAACATATGTTCACAGTTTCAGCTATATAGCATTTTTTGTTTGTTCGCGAGAAGCATAAAGGTTAGATGTGTTTTGCGTGTTCGGCGTTTTTCTGCTGTCGAAAAGAAATGGATCAAAGAATTTGCATCAAATTTTGATGCAAATGTTGAAACGCTTTAAATGTTAACATCGGCGTACGGTGAGTCTACTCTGAGTAAAAGAAATGTTTATAAGTGATACAAGCTCTTCCAAGCATCGTCAACAACCGATGAAAACGTTGAAGAAGCGAAGAAAATAGTGTTGGGGAATCCGCGAATTACCATTAGAGAAGTTGCCGACGATGTCGGCATCTCGTTTGGTTCGTGCCAAGCAATTTTAACGAAATTTTGGAAACACAATTCATGGATTTTGCATCGCGATAATGCACCTGCTCGCGCATCGTTGCTTGCGAGTAATTTTTTGGCCAGAAACAACACCGCAATCGTGCCTCGGCCACCATATTCACGGGATTTGGCCCTCTGCGACTTTTTCCTGTTCCCAAAACTGAAGAGACCCATAAAAGGACGGAGATTTGCAACGATCGAGGAGATAAAGACTGCATCGATGGAAGAGCTCGAAGCTATACCAAAAAGGGCTTATCAGAAGTGCTTCGAGGATTGGAAAAAGCGCTGGCACAAGTGTACAATATTTGAGGGGGATTACTTTGAAGGGGACAACATAAATATCGATGAATAAATAAATATATTTTGATAAAAAATAAAAAGTCACACAGATCGACTGTACTCTCTCCGAAGTTTATCTACCGAGTTCCCAAATTAACGGTGATTTGCGGAATCGAGAAATATTCGTGAATCATTTAGACATTGCTACCGGAGTTGATCAAATTTTGTCGGATTCGGTAGACTCCCTTAGAACGCGATAGAAAAATTCTTTTAAAAGACTATTTATGTGTGTCTGTTGCGGTAGTAAGTCTAGGATCTTTTTGAATAATCATTTACTGTACATTTATTGCCATCCAAAATACGTATAAGCAGTATCTTTAAATAATTTCTTGGATCGCGTTCCAAATCGCAACCAATGATCAGGATTTGACGTCGCACGAGTTAACCAATAATTCGATTAGAACCGAAAGTGCGAGTGGAATGACCCAAACGAACGGCTAGCTGCCGCATTCCTTTCGAATTCCTCCCAGGAGACTTATCGTGTTGCACGAAGACTGCAAGCGTCTCTGTCCGAATGCACAGTAATAGGTTCTCATTGATTTTACCTGAAATCTGTACCTTAACCCTTTGCACTCGAATGGCGATTCTGAGAGGCGCCAGTAAAAATTGCCATACCGTTATTCAAAACAGTTTTAACATTATTAAATTCATCTGTGTCCTATAAATTGTGAAAAGCCCAACCGTTGTATGAGAAAACAGGTTCAAGGAATGTCTAGATTTTGGAATTAAAATTGCTTCGAGTCCAAAGGGTTGATTGCACACCGATTTCGATCAAGGCCGGGGCTCAAAATTTGAATTTGAATCTACGAGCTTGTTCTACGAAGGACGAAGAGGTGGATAAAAGTGAAAACGACAGGAAAGAAAGGCCGGGTGGACGCAGATCGGTGGCCGTTCAAATATTTGCGTACACGTTAGCCGTTCGTGGAACGTCGGAAGGCGAAGGCGGTGATCGAAGGGCAGGAAAGCGACGGGGCGGAGCGATTAAGGACGATCGCGTGCCCGGCTGTTCTGAAAAATTGATCGCAGCACTGCCCACGGACAGGTAGGCAGGATCTAGAGCCGGTTAGAAGTCCGCAAGTCCGCAAGTCCGGTGGCGCACGAGGTTCTGGAATGTCGCTAATGACCGTCGCGACGTAGGTGTTACCTGCGACGCTCGATTCGGCTCGGTTCTGTTCTGTCGGTCTTGTTGTTCGCTGAGCTCGGAGGAAACTCCCGTTGCTAGGCAAAAACGAGACTGGAAAAACGCGTGGGTGCGGGAATTCCGACGCTCGGAACAGCGCGCGATCATCGGAGAGGTCAGCGAACCCGAGAAACACCGCGCTACGCGAATGGGCAAATTAGTTTTCCGAGGGAAGTTTCGGGAGCGGACGACGATGCCGTGCCTAATCACGTAACCGTGATTCCGCAAAGTTCCGGGTACCGTAACGGGGGCTATCATTGTACGCGGAGACTATTTTCGGGCTGCTAAGCACGCGTAGCATTAGGCGGATCGCTCGAAACAATTACAGGATGCGAACGTAAGATATCTCAATTGTAATTCCAATTGTGCGCTGTGTGGAATTAAAGGTCGATTTATGCCATCCGTACAGACACGGGGGGAATGCGTACGTTCGGGACAGACATTCTTCAATGCATGTCGAAATGCATCTCGCACATCAGAAACAAAATGAATCTATTAGAAGGAACGATCGGTTCAACGTCAATTTGTTTATAAAACTTGTTGCGCGATCGTTTGCGCGATCGTTTGCGTGATCGTACCTCGAAATTCTGACCCGAGCGAGCCTCACTTGACGAGTTCCTTTCAAACTGTAAACGCGTGTTCCGCTTGTGCGTTTCTCGCTTCTGAATAAACTTCGTCGATTGGTTTATGTAAAGTGCGGTTTAAAGTAGTTTGCAATCTGATATCATTTCATTTGAAGTGTTAATATTCTTCTTTATCATTAATCTTATCCTTATTTTTAACTTCCTCAAAAATGTAAATACTCATTTGCTAGTAACTAACGAACGCTTACGTCATCAATAAATAAATAAATAAATAAATGTAGAGTCTCACATTTTGGAGGCGAATGATATCATCGTACGTTTCATCCCATCAGACTCGCACCGCCGAGCAACGTTCGAAAGTTTCGGCTGTTTGCTACGAGTAATCGATGCCTCGGTTTCGAACGAGCAGGCAAGACCAATACCAAAATTTCAGCTAACAAATACCAGGAAAACGGGTCGGCGCACAACGGTACGCTTATTACCGATCGCCCACGCACACGGCGTATCCGCCGGCGAAAGAAAGTTAGTAGTCCAGGTGTGTGGTAGCAGAAGCAGAAGCAGAAGCAGAAGCTGCGGTTGGCAATCGGCGAGAGGCTCTCGGTTCGTTACGAAATCGAGCGAACGAGCAAAGACGCGGAAAAGACGCTCGGTGCGTTCCGTATATAGCGAGGTAGAAGAAGAAGCAGCAGCACAGCCTAACCTAACCGGTCGCTCGCGAGCCCCGAGCAAAATAGAGCGTACACGGTGTGCTAGGAGCGGTTTTATCCAGCATGGAGTCTAGCCGAGCCGATTCGACGATCTGCGAGAGGCAGAGCGTCGTATCCACACGTGCATGACCGGTGCACGAGGTATGGTGCACGGTGCACGGTGCACGGTGTACTGTGTACGGTGCGCACGAGGCCCCGACGTTCGTCTCCGCGGCCGCGTCGAGTTTTCTCCGATCGAAACTGGTTCGCGGATAAGGTCTTTAACCTTCCTAGCCTCGTCCCTCGATGTCGGGATCGGTCTAGGAAGAACGCCGCCGCAAAAACAAGGTAAACGACCAAGGTAACGAAGCCGTTCTTCCCCGTCAAGCAGACGGTGAGCCCCCGTACTTTTGCCACGTTTGTCGTCGGTCGTCATCGTTACAATCGCAATCGCGCCCGACAGGCGCCGCGCTCCTTCCACTTTTGCTCGCAAGCACAGAAGAAACTAGGGTTGCTACTTTTCCGAAGCTTCGGCTCTTCGAAGATTCAAAGGAACGAAGGGAACATCGAAATTCGAAGCTTCGAAGCGTCAAAATCTTCGACCTTTGAAGGAAAGTAACACCGCTGACCCTCCGCGAGGTAAACAAATCTCATAACGAAGTGACAAAGACCGTAATTGAAATGTTCAATTGAACGCAACGTACCTTGTGTACGAAATATTCGAAGAATTCATTGGGAGAAAGTCGGGAACAGCGGTAGCGAACGTGTTAACGACAGAACGGGAGAGAAACGGTTTGCAAAACTAGAGCTGCGTAGAGGTTTATGAAGGAGCGGAAAATATGTACCAGAGCCAGGTAGAATAACTTTGACGGTTTGAGGGTCTCCTTTGGAATCTTGTTCCCGAAGAACCTCGGGAGCGTGGACTTGGAAAACCGGGATCTCGATCTACGTTTTGCTTTTAAACTCTGTCAGGGTCTGCCCCGGCCAGCTGACACCTTTGTTCAGCTCGAGTACGATTTAATCAGCGTTTCGCCGGAGCGTATTTAGCGGTTCGCTCCGATCGAGAGACAAAGGAGTCTTTCTTCGAGCTTCCACTTCTGTTCGACCGCAAGAAAACTGCCGGCGTTTATTCTGTAACGACGCGTAACGGAGCAACGTGGGTTTTCCCGTGCGTTCGCGTCGAAAGTGGCACGCGCTTCTGTCGCCGATTGTTCGGACCGGCGAGCGGCTTTTTCCGCGAAACACGGAAGCGCCGATGATACCGTGAAATCAGGAGAACAATGGGGCGGAGTGTGCGTACGACGAGCTAACTCGAGTCCGATCGCTCGGGCGGAGTTTAACCAGTTAAAAGTTAAATAAATGAAAAGCTGAGAGGCGCAGGGGTCACCAGCCTAGAACGATTCCGCCGCGCCGCGCCGGTGCCGCAATCGGAGAAAGTTTCCAGCGATAAGTCAGCCGCGCCGGAAACGGCGATCACCGATGCCCGGTTTCGAGAGATCGCGGGTTTCACTGACGGAAGCCTCGGTGACACGCTGGTCCAGCGTACCTCGTGGCGTTCCTGATCGCGATCCAAGTGAAATCGGTGCTAAACGTTACGACACGTCCCGTTTGCCAATCCATCAGCTGGCTCCTTTCGAACCGATCCTGCACGTTTACTGCGCTTTCGATGCTTTAACGCTCTACATACAAAAATCATCAACACGATCCCCACCGAATTCCTCGAGAATCCTCCAACGATCCAGGAAAGCAAGTAGCAGAAGAGATGCTCGCAATTTCTCGAAGATATATTGAAACTTTGCATTGTATGCATCAGCGGGCAACGCTACCCGATGATCGAAAATTGGAAAATTGTGGGCAGGCAACTCGTCGGTAATACAACCACCTATTTTCCTCGAGTGGGGTCAACGTGGTTCCTAGAGAGACGGTCACACATTTGGCGAGTCCCTAAAATTTGTGTGGTTTAAAATGTTTGCGACGCGTCAATTGCCATTCACATGATAGAAGCCAGAACCCTACTGGAGCACGTATTTTCACGATAAAAACAATAAGTGGTACCGTATTTGTTTTCAAAAACTGTTTTTCGTGCGGAGAATATCGGAGGTGCACATGCACCCCGGTACACAGTTAAGCACAAATTTCTTTGGTATTACATTCAAATATTTTGGAAATTTTCCATTCGTTTGCCTTTTATTTCCATTTTTATCAGCGTCCACAGAAATTCTATCTTCACTGTGCTTTCGATAAGCCATTTGAGAAGATAAACAAAGCTGTCGGTCGCAGCCGAAGGACACCAATGGTTCAACAGGAACTCGGGTCCTGTTCTAAGCGCGACCGGAAATTAAGAAATCCTTCTTTCGAGGATGTCACGGAGGTAATGGCGGAGATAAATCCTAGCTTCAGCGTGGGCGGCGGTATTTACGACGAGATGTACCTGCAGCGGCGCGAGACGCGCAAACCGGTCCTAGGAAAACGCTAAGCGAGCCCAACGAGCGACTCGGAAAAGCAAAGAAAGCCTCTACGAATTCTGGGAAACTGGTCTCGGCGCGGCGCACCGCGCGTTTGGTGGTCCATAATTTATCGTCCTTTTCGGATCAGGAATAAAGCGCGGAACTAACCGCGAGAAAACCCAATCGGCTCTTTGTAAACAGTTCGCTTGTTGGTATCGTTGTCCGAATTCATATCGTGGAATTATTGAGTCTTCCTACTCAGAAATGTTTTGAAACATGGATCAAAAGTCTGTAAAAGAGTCTGTAAAAATGGGTCTACGATAGACCGGATCTAGAAAACATTCTTTTCGAAATGGAAAACGCTCCACACGGGAAGAGTTGTGGTTGAACGCCCTAACTACAGGATCAAAATCCTAAAGTTGTGCGATGACACTTTCAGGCTGCGCATTGAGAAAATATCGACATTTTTAAGAATATGAAAAACTATGATTAAGCAGGATTAAACATATTTTATGCGTATGGCCGTACCTCGGAGACAACGAGCGAAAATTCTGAACTTCAATATTTGCGCTTCATTGTCGCCATAAACTGGCCATACAGTAAAGTCGCGTTTACTGTTCGCGATCGTGTACGCGATCAATGTCCAGTGCCTACCCCCTCCACTGTCATGGTGTCCTTCTCTACGTTCGGCTTTCGCGGTAGACAGTCATAAAAATATAATATCGGTATTCGATCACTGTCCGAGCAGAACACATGCTGTCGGACAGTAAACGCGACTTTACTGTACTCGTAAAATATGTGTTTAATCGTGTGTTTAATCATACTTTTTAGCTGCCCTTGCGCAGTCTGTAATAGAATGCGCTTCGAGTTTGATGAAATCATGCCGACTCGAAGAGATAGTCGCAATGTCTAAAAAGATCGGTAGTCTTTCCTGCGGCTATTCACGTTTTCTTCTCGGAAACGTACACTTTCGAGTGTCGATTAGACTATCAATCCGTTTGCAGGCTTTTATTTGCCTGCCCGCTTTGAAATTTTCATTTTGCCTCGCTTCAACGGAGAACTTCAATTCCACGGAGAACTTCAATGGCGATGAAGGTTCGTGTCCTTTCAGTCGCGATTCAGATCGCGGAGGTATTCTTCTATTGACAGGAGTTATATTAGGTTTACCGCGCAGCCTGTAAGATAGGTCTCTCGGCACACTGTTTGGCGGGTGAGTTGTCGTTGGTTGCGAGATAACGTTGGTTTTTTCGTTACAACTATACGTCTTTGGTTTCTTTGGAATTGGGAGAGCCGGGTACATTTGATCCCGAACGAGAGAAAGAGACGGAGAGGTTTTATCGCGAAGTTGGAATAAATTCGGAGCGGACAAAGGGTCCGCCGATCTCTTTATTGCGAAGAGTCTCTTCTACTGCAATAATACAGCGGCGGTTTCGTCGGGATTGAAAGAAAACGCTGAACTCTGTAAACCGGCGACAAAAGGAAGCCCCCGCTGTGGAAACGCGAGCTAACGAGGCGCCCGCGGGCCGCGCTGTGCCGAATAGAAACCGATATCGAAACAAGTTGCCTTCTCGTCGAAAACGAGAGGCGTTGGCCAGTTATCGAACTGCTAATGGGATTCGAAGCAGCCGCCCCCCCGTTATCGACCATCTATTTTCAGGGATTTCTTCATCTTCCATCGATCGAGTTCAAAGAACGCGCGCGCATCTAAAACGGGATCCTTGATCGAACAGCACCGCCTCGAGCGCGTTATTTTCAAATCAGCTTTGCCGGAGATCAAACGAGCAAGATCCCGAAAGATCGGACCCGCGGGCGAGGTCCACTCATTTTCTAAATGCTTACACGGATCGTGAACACGCTTCGATTAGGTTCAATAACGCCGCCTCACATCCGGAATTCTTCTATCAGATTTTCGACGCTGTTGCTCTCATTTGTTCTTCGAACGAAAAAATTCATCTGTGCACTTTCGATGGCGGGACGATTGTGCAATGCTTCCATCGAAGTCCTTCTACGTAAAATTTGTGGAAAAAAGCGTTTTTCGACAGAAATGTAACAGGTTCGAACGGTCTCGCTCGACAGAGCGTTTATCTCCTTGCCGTAACATTTTCTTTACAGTTACAGTCATTAACACTAGATTGCCTGAGGAAGTCGTTTTGACTGCTTTTCAATTTCAATTAGAAAAACAATTATGTATACAATGACACAGCTTCTTAGAATTTTGTGACTTTTTGTACAACATATAAATGCGTTTATTAATCATTGTAGTTGCCTCCCCCTCCTTCATTTCCGGTATATATATATATATGTATTATACCTGTATTGCCCAAAAGCAGTCATTTCGACTACTTGGGAAATTTTAAATAATCAAATGACTTTTATTATTGAATCGAGTAAATTTCTTATATGGCCAGTTCGGCTCTGGATTGGAATAACAGTTTATATTTTTTTGTTTACCGTCACACGATAACACACAAGTTCATGATAAATTGTCGATTTGAGCATATACTTGATAAGTTGCAGTTGTTCGATAACTAAAGTAGTACTTGTTATTGCCCACGCGCCTCGTTCCCCTTGAACGCGCTATGCATGACTGTAAATAATATAAAAAATATTAAAAATTAATTTTAAACAAATTTCTTTACACATTAATTATTCCTTCACGATGCAGTCATTTTGACTGCTTTGGGGCAATATAGGTATATACTAAGTTTCAGTCTTTCTAGTGTTAAAACATCTTTATCCACGTAAATGTCGTAGAAGAGAATAGACAATGTATGTATATGTTTTGTACGGCTACATTTATGTGAAAAGACGATATATATTTTTTGTATGGCTAGATTTATTTGAATGCTTAAATATTTATTGCGAACGAATGAAATTTTATTTCATCTAAAAAGAAAGGCGTAACATTCGTATTTGTTGGACTTTGTAAAAATCATTTTTATTTCATTCCCTTCAGGCGTAAGTGTTCTCTGCGATGTTAATATTGGTACAATGTTTAATAACGAGGAAGTTGATCGATCCTGGGTTCAGACCAACCTCGTGAATACGTACAACCGAAGTTCAGTTTTTCCACGATGATGTTACGAAAGTCGGCGAAAGAATGCGCGCGTCGTATTATGCTCGGTCGAAGAGCGTTACCGATAATGATCGTTATTGTGCATGAGAATTTCTCACTTGCTCCGGCGTGCTTCGCAATAACCGCCAATAACGCAACAACAATGTGGATGCATAACGAGCTGGCGTTGCATGCGCAAGGGAAACCGTAAACATTGTTAGACTGACGAAACGGTGATGCTCTCTTGAGAAAGACTCGGAGGAAATTTGCCGTTCGTTGACAATTTACAAACGGAAACAACGAAAATGGCAGTCGATCGAAGCCCCGGCAACACGATTTTGGTACGGTCAACCCTCCTGTAACGCGATCACTTCGAACCGTGTTACGTACGTATGTATATTGTATATGGAAACAGCGTTATAGGAAACTCGGAATCACTACAAATCAGGTCAAATTAAATTCGACTTGATCTGCATCAAATCGTCATTTTTACTCCGCGTTATAGGAGGGTTTATTATATTACACGGTACGTTGATCGGAAGAAAATCTAATCGTTACTTAACCCTTGTGCAGCCAATCAAAATGCATAAATTATTTAAAACCTTTTGTATTATATTTAACACTAAACCTTCTACTGCCGGTAAAATGACCGATTTTGTATCTTTTATTTTACAATTATTGAAATTATGAGGGTGCTTTTGTATTCAACCACATGTTGGGATAAAAATTGCACGAAATCTAAATAAATAGAGCCTCGTTATTTTTATAAGCTAAAACATTTTACTCTTTCAAAATTCTCATTTTAGGACTACAAATTAATGTATTGGCGAGCAGAGAATGGACATTCAGAGTTGGGTAATATTTTGAGAGTGACATTGACAGATTGTTGAATGAAATGCAGTAAACGGGTACACACGGTTGACTACACAACGCTTAATCAAATAAATAATATAAATTTCAAGAATACCGCTAAACAGACTGTGTTTTGAATTGCACGAAATCTAAATAAATAGAGCCTCGTTATTTTTATAAGCTAAAACATTTTACTCTTTCAAAATTCTCATTTTAAGACTACAAATTAATATATTGGCGAGCAGAGAATGTACATTCGGAGTTTGATAATATTTTTATAGTGACATTGACAGATTGTTCAATGAAATGCAGTAAACGGGTACACACGGTTGACTACACAACGCTTAATCAAATAAATAATATAAATTTCAAGAATACCGCTAAACAGACTGTGTTTTGAATTGCACGAAATCTAAATAAATAGAGCCTCGTTATTTTTATAAGCTAAAACATTTTACTCTTTCAAAATTCTCATTTTAAGACTACAAATTAATATATTGGCGAGCAGAGAATGGACATTCGGAGTTTGATAATATTTTTAGAGTAACATTGACAGATTGTTGAATGAAATGCAGTAAACGGGTACACACGGTTGACTACACAACGCTTAATCAAATAAATAATATAAATTTTAAGAATACCGCTAAACAGACTGTGTTTTGAAACGTAAGGAATTAAAAAAGGAAAATTGCCTGGCATCGAAAATACGTCGGCGCTGAAATCCGTGAGGATATTCGAACAAATAACAGGCCGCGAGAAAAGGGCGAGGAAAGGAATGTCGAGGCTACAACGATTCGGTTAGGTTAGTCGGAAAATCCACAAGTGGTCGAGAAACCTGCTAGCTCACGCTCGGACTGGCTTTTCGTAGTGGTTTCTTTAAGAAACCGATGGTCCTAATACGATGCAAACGATGCCACCGAAAGATCAGGTTAACTACCTGATCTTTCGTACCCGCTGCGTGACGATCGATCGTAACAGGTACGCTGCACATGTTCGTATGAACGGTTCGATGGATAAATGCTTATACAGAGTGTCCCGGATTATTTCGACTTATCCGGGAGAACAGATTTTACGAACGGAAATACAGTGTAGAAAACTGGAAATAACAGCTGCCAGCTATTCAAGATATTCAAATCGACTGGAGCAGTTCGTCTGATTTTCAAGTTCAAACGTATCTAAAAGTCGTCAATAGACTGCGGATTTTATGCATATATGACAAAAATGAGCAACCGTCGTTTTAAACAGTAGAAACATTAAAAGAATTTAAGAGCATCGACACATTACTTTAGCCCTGTTAATAGTATTAACACTAGGTTTACGGAGCTGTAGAAATAACTATTTCACATTACTTTAGAAACATAACAATATATATATACCCAATAATATATACCCAAAGAAATAAATATGGTAAATAATTCCTCAGGAAAGCACTTTTACAATCTTAATAATCGCAAATTAAGAATATTAGAACCCGTCATTTTGACGGATCCCGTAAATCTACTGTTAAAGGAAGTAACCAACTTTTGTTTGGCTCCGGAAGAAAATTTCGATTTTGCATAAAGATCCGCAGTCTAGTCACCAAAATAAAGAAAACACGTTTCATTCAAATTTACCCGCGCGAATTGAACGGGTGTGAACTGTGTACATTTGAAAATTCATTTTTATACTAAACATTGAGTGTTCCGGAGTTGATTATGCTTACGAAACATACAGAGATCGAGATGGAAATCTTGACTCGTATGTTTTTGTCTCGTCAAACAAATCGCATCGAGATTCATGAAAATGTCGAACTTCGTTGTACAGGTTTAGCGACAAATTAGCTCTTTTACAAATCAAATTCATTTTCTTCAAGTTTTATTGCATCTAAATATTATAGTAATACTTGACACAATTCGTGTATGTTTTAAATCAACATAAAAATACATTTATTCAAATATGTTGTATACATAAATTCATCTATAATGGTTCTTTTGCTTTGTAGTAGATACATATTCATCTAATCGTTATGGCAAACCATAGGAGCGATAGGTGCAACAGAATGATTAATAACATTCACTGAACAAATGTCCAAGAAAATTTAAATTTCGTGAGAATTTCTTTAACCTTCCATTACTTGCACTCCACTTTCGACATAACTGGTTACACGGTACTTCGTCGCTCCAACATAAATAAATTTTTATTCGACAAAATAAATATTTGCTGGTGTGGTCGACACCTTTGTTTATGCTTGAAACGCTAAATTTCAAGTTTTCAGATTGTAAGTACTATATGCGAGTTATTAAAAGTGAATGGGGTTTGTCAGTGGACAATATGGTGGTAGAAATAATAAACTCGGTTCGTGTCGGACCCCCAACGGTGTTGCTTCACTTTTGAGTAATTTACAAGATGAATGTGATTTCAAAAGGTTTAATTTTGAGCGCAAAACCTGTACAAACGGATCACGGAAGAATGAAACAGAACACGAAATCGCGTTACCATAGTCTGGGAACTACGTCGATATGAAAAGCTAGTCATCGTTCCTCGATCTGCGGAACCCGGAGGCCAACAAGTGGCTGCGGATCCATCATCACGTGGAACACGAGTCCTCTCTCTCTCTCTCTCTCTCTGTGTGTGTGTACGCTTTGTGCGTAGAAACTTAGCCGGAGCTTACCTTGAAAGCGAACTTTGAAATGCCGT
Organism: Lasioglossum figueresi; assembly: GCA_028455805.1. Classification (NCBI taxonomy): domain Eukaryota; kingdom Metazoa; phylum Arthropoda; class Insecta; order Hymenoptera; family Halictidae; genus Lasioglossum; species Lasioglossum figueresi. The sequence continues at coordinate 6,333,014 of CM052195.1, read as the reverse complement.
CCCGATTATGTTCGATGTTTTTCCGGTTCGTTGGCTCGTATTCGAGTTCCGTGACAAAGCGGGCCAACTGCACAAAGCGGACACACTATTCGTTGAAATGGTCGAAAAGAAAAGAAAAAGAACACAAAATTTCAATGTTTCACAGAATTCAACACAACAGAAAACGAACCACCCGGCAACGTAGTTTCGCGACAAACGATCTGTACACGACAAGGCAACTCTACGGTCCACGGCGAGAGAAAACAATGAACGCGAGTAAACGGGAAAACAAACATCCAACGCACGCTCGACGGTTAGCGAGCGAATGAGATTCTATTTTCTGTCGGGTCTACCACCAGCCATCAACCAGGCCAATAACCTAGCAGCGTTCCGGCGAACATTCTAACGATCTTCCGAAGCGATCGGGTCGGTAACGTAGAGCTTCTGTCTCTACCGACTGTCGATAATGCAGACCGCATACATTAAAGCACCGACCGCCATAGTGCATATACAGGGTGATCCAGAAATTCTGATAAGTAGAGATTATTCTGTTATGTAGACAGCGAATTTTATGCATTTAGGACAAAAATTATCTACAAAACGTATTTTTTCAATTTTCAACATACGTCCGCATAAAAAAGTTATAAATTGCAACTATTAGTATTTTTTCTACAATTCCGATCAATTGCGATTTTTGAAAAAATCTCTTTTCACATCCTGTAGTAAACGAATTGCTCTAGCTTTCCAAAAAAAAAGTTCAAATCGTATAGTACAATATTAAAAAAGTTATCGTCTTTTTAAGAGTATCCGAATATTAGTAGGAGTCACTGTATATATTTTATAATCTTTTGATCAATTAGAGTCGAGCCCCACTGTCGAAAATGGTCAGTCTCCCTGAAGCTACTAAGATAGACAGACGTTACCGGGAGTTCCAGGGAATGTTTACAGGACACCGATGAACTTTCCCTTTCATCCCTAATTCGTTGACCCTTTCCATCCTCTATTCCCTTCCATTCTTCGCCCCCCCCCTTTCCCTTCGAATCTTTGTGACTTTTATTTTCTTAATGCGAAACACGTAACTTAAAAACCTGTTGAATAAAAGAGCATCGAAAAATAACCGTTTACCTTATTATTTCATCGATCTTTTACCACTGTGTCAATTTGATACCGAGGGACAGATTCAGCTCGTGAAATGAGGGAAAGTCCTTTCCCAATCCATTGACCCTTCCGTAGTTTCTTTCACAGCTATTTCTCTAAGAAAGACGACAATAACTAATGGCGGCAGTAAATGAAGACAGAATTTCTGTGCTTTGAAAAACTCTTATTCCACATTCTTCGCTAAGACATTAGCAAATTTGTATCAGCTACCGTTTAAAAAATATGAATTTGAGCGGTATTCGATAAAACTAAAAAATTGAGAACACGGAATTGCAGTATACAATACTTAAAAGTTATTTGTATGAAAAGTCAGGTTTATTCAATCGCTCGAGCGATTAAATAATCATTATATATCGTCGCTTCGATCGTTGTATAACACGTTGGTTAGATACCGTTCGATCGTTGTACTACAATTAAATCGCTCTAATAGTTAAAAAATTATTTAGACTTAATTTGAACGATATACGCGCGCGCGCGCGAATCTTTGAAATATAGATATATAATGACGTGTTCTGTGCATCTCTTTTTTTTTCTTCACATTCTCAATGATATGACTCACAATGTGTGGTACGTTACTATATAAGTAACATATGTATTAACGTGTAAACGTACATACTTTGTTTGTCAAATCACATACACATATGTAAAATTATAAGTTACGTTCTGAAACTACTCGATTCACACTCTTTGTCTTTGATTTTATTACTAATTCAGGACACCTTGATACCCCCAGCAATGAAAAAATATTGTAAATATTTCTCCTTTTATCTTATAGAAACGGTCAGTGGAACAGGTTCCAATAATGTATAAATTTTCATTGGTAAAGAAATTACAATGCAGCTATTATAAAAATAAAACTGTATACGTAACACCGTTTTATACGTATACCTTCTTTAAATACGTAAAATATATTTCTATGTACTTTTAGTGCGTATATATGCGTCTACATCTAACTATGGCATGCGATGTTGTGTTTCAATAGCCGTTAAAAAAAATGTGCGTAACTTTTGTCTTCCTTAAAAATTTATGGCCAGGATTTCCGTTACCATGTAGTTAGTAACTACTGTCAGGGAACACACAGTCAATAGATAGATATAATTCCGTTCGTGATATGCGATAACAAACAACTCATCCGCCTCGTGAAAACAATAAATTCAGGCACATTGAAAATATATTACGTATTATTTGTTCAATACTTAAACTTAAGGTATCTAGACAATTTCAGCGACACCATACACGCTTTTATTATTTCGTTGCATGGTCGACAATAAAAATGCCCCATTCTCGTCGTATCTCGTTAAAACCTATGTAAAACAGTGATTGTATCTAAATTTAATAATACTTACTCGTCTAATTAAAAATTCTTTAACAAATTCCGATGCAACGACTACCTTCGCGAAAAGCGCACTTCTGTCTCCCTCTCTCTCGGTCATGTTCCCTTAACTATAACGTTATATTTTTGGTCCATTGAATATTGCTATCTCTTCGGTTTCCAACTAGTCGTATATCAGCGACAACGAAGATCCGAAAGCATCTTCGATTTCGTAACAAACATAAAAATTTAAAAAAGCGTCTGAAGAGTCGCTAAGTACTGCGTAAGCGTCGCAGTAATCTCGAGGTCGTCGTGTGCTAGACAAATAGTAACAGTACTAGACACTATGTAAAAAAACATTTTCCGACCTTCAGTCCTCTTTATCTTTGTCGCGTTTAAACATTCAACAAAGACGAAAGCTTGCGTTAAGCAAGCTCGTCCGTACACTGTTTCCTTTCCTCCTCGACCCGCTGCCGAGTGCGATTAAATGCTTCAGTTTTTAAGAAATCCACTGTTTTATACACCGTCGTGTTCGGCGGTGATTGAGCCGGCGGTAAACTCGAGGATGTGAAGCTCTCCGTCGCTTCTAGATCAAGATCCAAATATTGTAGAACGACGAGACGCCGGTTCGAAGCAGGAATAAACGTATTCTGATCCTGATAGTAATATATCTGTAAGATTAAAGTCAACTGGTATCGATAAAACCGTTTCACCTAACAGATCCGATATATCTACGATATGAACGTATACCGCGTACCTCCTCTTTATCGTCGAAAGCGTTGTTATCTTCATCCGATGTTGACTGATGTCTGTTCGAGTGCACATGACTCGGCGGCGTTGGACTAGGAGCTGCTCGAATTCTTCCTCTCCCAGGCGGAGACGCCAGTTGCAGAGGTCCTGAAATATTAATCATTTATACAGTCTGAAATACTCTGTATTTTACCGAGGAAATTACAGTAATGTCGTGATCTAGCTTCCTGAGGATCTCCATGATCACTGGCCCTTCGCCTACCCCTACCACTGGGGTGCATCCTCGCGAGGGGATGCTACGTTCGGCATCCTTTGTACAGGATATCACAAAATTATATGTCGCGGACACCATAGCGCGATTCTACACCCACGATATAGTCGAAAATGACATAAGGAACCCTCCGCAAAATTGACCTTGAACGTGAAAAACAAGGTAAAAAAGCAATTTTTTTAAGATTAAAAAATGTTAAATTTAAAAAAAATTTGGTTGATTAATGACTAAATCGTGACACCCTGTACTTTTGGCGCGGTCGACGCAGTCATTAAAAAATTGTTTCCCTACACGATCTCTGTCCCTGCTCGGAAAGCAATGGGAGCTAGATCGAGACTTTACTGTAGAATGAAACCGCGCGCATACCTTCCACAGGAGATTTATTTAAAGGCGGTTTGAGTTTTCTGTTGATACTCGGCGGTTCTGCGGGCGAGTGTTCGGCGGAGCTTGTTTCCAAGGTGGGTACACTTGTTGGTCCTGGAGAAGGCTCGTTGCTAATAATTGACGTAGAGTCGCTGGTTTTCCTACCAGGCTTCAGTTCACGGTAGACAACCGGCGGTGGTTGGGCTGCAGTAGTCGGTGCAGAATTCTCACGGACAAGAGGACTCGGCAGATTCGAGTAGGTAGCGGTCGCAGAGCTCTCAGATCGGGGACTCGACGGTTCCTCTTCTTGGAAGTCGTAGCGAAACACGCGGGTCTCTTCAACGCTGCTAGGCGCGGCGTTCGAATAAAAATGTTTCGACGATTGATCGATCGCGGCCTGGTCGAGCGGTTGTCCAGGCTGGTGAGATCGTGGGAAATCGTAGGACTCGTCGGTGATTATCGCGGTCGCTGGTGTCGACGGCGCTGGGGTAGCCGGTGTTGTGGGTTTTGAGCTTTCTGTAGCACCGTCCAGGTTTAAATAATTATGACCAGGGTTCTCAGGTAACATGTGCGGAGGTTTCGGCGGTCTGGGGGGCGCTGGTAATTTCTCGACGTCCGGAGGCACAGCGGAATCGACGATTCTCAGCTTACCGAATCGTTTCCGCACACTCCACGATCCAATCTCGGCGTCGCTCGAACCTTGCAGCTGTTTCGACTCGCCTGAAACAACGTTTGGTCGTTAGAGGGTTTTATAGAGGAAGCACTCGAGTGGCACCTCAGAGTCACCACTAGAAATTGCTGTAGCGTTATTCAAACTATTCTTTACATTATTACTAGACTGCGGAACTTCATGCAAACTAAAATTGTCTGCATCGATTGCGAGAAATAGAAACAAACAGAATCAATTTCGCTATAAATGCATAAAGATCTTCAGTCTAATTATTAAATATGTTGGTATCTAATCGATTACTAAACATTTAAGTATTGTATGAGGTATTATACAATTTCATATTCATAAAAAAGCATATAGAATATAAAAAGGAATAATTACCCGGGGAAGGAAACGTTTCCCAATTAACGCTAGGCACAGGGGCAGTCCACTCATCGTCGGTGAACACACTTTCCGCATCGGTCGTCGTAGGAGATCTAGGGGGCGAAGGTGCCAGTCTTCTTGGAGCATCGTAATGTTCGGGTCCATGACTAAGAGCCGAACTCAGAGAACTAGTATCGTTGAGACGACGACCGGAAATGCACTCGCTGATGGGAATGTAAGGGCCAGAGATGGTGCTAGTAGGTGAAATAGGTGGGGATTCTTGTGTCTCAAATTGGAACACTGAAAGCAATATTGCAATCTCGAACAAACATTTGAATACAACAGCTAACAACTCCTCTGTACTTGATAACGGTAAAATTATATACTTTGACGTGGCTGCTCTTCGTCCTGTGTGTAAGCTTTCAAACCACATACTTGACATACCGCATCCACCCACTTGTTCATGTCAGCTTCGCTTTCAGCCACTAAATAGTACGTTCTTTTCGGCGTCTTAACATTGAACATGTACTGGTATTTTTGTTTTCTATTCTCGAACCTCAGTCCTGCATCCACCTACGCATAGATATATGAATATAATGATTAGACTGTGAATCTTTATGCATTTATGAAGAAATTAGTTGGGTGAAATATAAAACAATAACAGATTAGAAAAATTTAAGAATGTTGTAACGTTGTTTCTAATGCAACAAAATCATTAAGGGATGAAATCAATTTTTATTTTAATCCTGCTGCCCATAATCAATGGTAGAACATTTTTATTTTGCATAAAGATCTGTGGCGGCGACAAGCTGACACCACCTCTCCACCATGTGTTTACTGTTAGTCTTAAGGTATGTTTGGGACGAATGGATCGGGTTGCGTGCTGCGCGATAGCGTCAAGAGGGTGTCGAGATGATTGGGTCGAGAGTATCATAGGGTGAATGTGTTTAGTTTTGTTTAGAGTGAAAGCGAACTGTGAGAATGAGAAAGAATGTTTTTCTTGAGAATGCGTCAGCGTGCGAACGGTTAGTTTTAAGTGAGTTCTGTAAGAGAACTCGTGGAGAGCGGTCACGCGGGCTACGCGGGTGTACCGACCGTCTCTCACAATAAAGTCCAACCACGATGGTTGTCGCATCTTTTGTATTCTTCTGATCCCGATACCGATACCACCTCCTTGGTGACCCCGACGTGATCTGTGTACACGCAACCTTCTGATAGGTGGCCTACACTAGGAGAGGATTACGCATTTCTCGGCTGTTGAGTAAAATACCCACACGATTGGCTTGAGCGCGACTCACTGCCTCGCCACGATGTGGTTCTCAATTCGAGCACCGGCCCACTCGATTGGCTTGAGCGCGACCTACTGCCTCGCCACGATGTGTTTCGATTCGAGCAACTCGCTCTCTACTAGCAGATTCTTCATCATCCCTCTCCTCCGGATCTTAGTATGTATCGTTGTTCACTGGCAAGGGGGTAATGTGGCGGCGTTCAACTTCAGACGCTTGCCGCCAGATGGACAGTTAGTCCAAGCCTGCCGCTATCCTTGCTCGCTAGGATCTGATTCGCCACCGGTTTTGTATATATACCGTCGTCAACTGCCGATATTCCAGCGTCTAAGGCAGGGACTGCTAGGTAGCCTTACTGATGAGTCCTCTAGCGGGTCTAGGACGAAACGCGCCTCATCTTTTTCCCATCTTTCTTACATATATACGAGTAGAGTTCCTCCTCCTCAAATCCATAGTTTTTTACTAATGATAAACAGAGGCAGCTGAAGAAAGTAATTACCTGTTCGCACTGGTCGAGATCGATACGACCTTTCAGTTTTCTACACCGTTTGTCCGTATAGTATTCTAGAAAGTATTGTCCTGGCAATTCTCCGCTATGCCTAAGGGCAAACCACCTTTTCCTCCATCGCTGAAAGTAGATAAACAATTGAGGAGAACGATAAAGAATCTTTCTGCCATGATCTTCGAATTCGAAGATCTCGAGCAGATAATATTATCGTTCGAACGGCTGACGAAGGCACGCAAGATTCGAGGTTAGAATTCGTAGGATCCTGAACGAAATGTAAGTCGAATACGGTGATTTTGACAACCGTTCGAGAACGTAAACAATGGAAAGGTTCGGGAACGAACGGAATTTCCAGTTCGTCACGGTTCCATGGGATACTGACCGCTCGCCAAAGTTTCGTGGGTGGCGATTTAATGAGCCACCCTTCGTGCACTATCTCCTGACTGGTTTTCAGCTCCTCCATTCCTGTCCGCGGTCGGCCACGAACCTCTTTTAATAGTCGCGTATTGTTACGGAGTGCGTGGAACCACCGACAACAAGGATGGCACGCTGCTGCTCGCGTTCATTTATCTATTTTTGGACGGCGCAGCAGCAATCCCACAAACACATCGACCGTCCACAGAGATCTCACCACACGAAGACGATGCGCGAGCACCAACACAACTCAGTCCAGCTCCCATCACTGACTCGGCAGCATCATCAATGACGAGAGAGAATACCCTCCGAAGAGTCAGCAAGGAATTAGAGAGGAACACTGAAGCGAGAGATACAAGTACGCAAGAGAGAAAGACTGACTACCGTGCCTGCCACCATTACCACTTACCACCACCATCTTGGCCACGCGTGCCAAGCCATGTCAAATCGTCGATGACTGTGGATGACACATGCTTCTCTCTGTCTCTCTCTTTCTCTCACTCTAGGGCTCTGCCCGAACGATGTTTGCGGTCAGATATGCAAGCACTCTTCCGGTAATTTCTTTCTATTTAGGCGAAATTTTCGGTACGAATGAATAGTTTCCATGCGTACAACAGTCGAAATTTCCATATATCCACGATAAATCTTACTTATGTGTATACTGATCTTGTATACAGGGTGATTCTTGATCTTAGTGATTTTTGAGTAACAATAGATAAAAAATGATAGAGAAAGAAATTATGTGTCATAATACGTCTCAACTTCTTATGACCTTATTTTTTATGTGGACGCACCAATACACCCGCCAAGTGTAATTGCACTTTATTCTTTAATATTATTTCTGTCTATACAGATCTTCTAGTATACAGGATGATTCTGGGAACTGGAACAAAATAAGTTAATGCTCTTTTTTAAGTAACAATAGAACAAAATGATAGAGGAAAAAATCATGTCTCATAATACGTTCTAACTTCTTATGACCTTATTTTTTATGTGGATGCACTGATGCACCCACCAAGTGCAAGAAATTGTGATCTAGAACGGCTTGCATTTAAAACAGTCCGACTATGAAAATCTGGTAAACGTCAGAACCAGAATTGACACAAACAGTCTCAAGACCTTTGATACATGCTGTCCCCTGTGTATCAATAAATAATTTAAGGGAAGTTCTTTCTTCTTATTCTCATTCGACAAAAGATCGTACACAATTTCATTATAGATTTCTGCTAAAGCCACCCAAACTGAGCGATGCGCATCGATACATTGATATAAGTTTGATCGATGATTCCTCTTGGAATAATTTTTGCATTTTCCTGTAAGGAATTATATATATTAATGTTTATTATATACATGATTAAAATGTTAACATTTTTTTATGACTCGTTTTATGAACACTTGAACAAAGTTTCTTCAAAATTCCTTTTGTATATAATTATTAGACTGCAGATTTTTGGAAGATTAGAAAAATTTAGAAGTATTGTAATGTTGTTTTTAATGCAACAAAATCATTAAAGGATGAAATAAATTTTTATTCCACTCCTGCTTCCCACAATCAATGCAGAACAACATTTTTATTTTGCATAAAGATCTGCAGTCTAATAATGACTAACAGCATTTGTTTATTTCTTATCATGAATAAAGATACGACTATTTGAATATATTATACTAGATTTTATTAATGGTAACATCTCAATAAGGATATTAATACATACAAAACGTCCATATGTTTATTTTGCTTATTTATAACAACGTCCCTTGAATTGCGTTATAAACGGACTTTCTTATTTATTATAACATTTATAAAACAATTTAACGCATAAAGACAAAATCATTCTATACTTCACACATACAAAATGTAATTTTAAAATTTACCGCGCAACGACCTTCTGGCGTTGTCGATAACGTAGATTTCTATATGATCAAGATGTCGATAATGTGAATTCCTTTTTTATAAATGTATATTAATTTTCCATTTTATCGACATCAGACGAAGCTCGAGGAGTCAGCTTTGCGCCTAGAGAATCTCGTCCATGAAAACAAAAAATGCGATTGTATAGACAAAGCGCATCGATTGTTGTTATTTGCGTCGACAATTGCATACTGATAAACTGCCCCGTCTCATTTCATTATTCTCGTAACGATCGTCTGTCCAGCTGGGTGCAATGCCGTTACGCCGCCAAAGATCGGCAATCACTGTTCAAACTCGCAACCCTGAACAATCGCATGACGGCCGACGGTTAAACGAAGGACAGACAAAGCCCGGAATATACCGTGGTTAATTTGCAATTCAATGCTTAACGCGGTAGACGCCGATCGATATTTAAACCTAGCCTTCACTCGCGATTAACGATGTTCTTTCGCCGCGCGGCCTTCTCAACTGTTTTACGTTCGTAAATCACTCGCGATTTTCGTTCAGTCTTCTCCGCTTTATAAACTTTTGTAAACCTACTTTAATTGTACCCTTTCTCATCTGCTTAATTCAAGGTTCACCAAACTGGAAATGACTTTGTATCGCTCTTGACTCAAGACGGAACAAGTTTGGGGTAGTTTCAACTACACCAGCAACTATTCTCGTATATTAATCTCAGTACCATTATTCAAAATATTGTTTACATTGTTAAAAATATGTTGGTGTCTATTAAAATACTAAACATTTATCAATTTATCAATTTCATATCCACGAGAAGATAAAAATCTTGTAAAATGGAATTATTCTAGGTCGGAAGAAATGTTCAATTTTCCAGTTAAAATAGTCTCCGAGTGCAAAGGGTTAATCTCTTGCACTAGAATTAATTTTATGATTACGGAAAGTCGAACTTTTGCATCGTTCATGATTTTCTAGAGAGAGAGAGAGAAGAAAAGACAACAACAAAATAGAATTTTGTTCCAGTTTAAAGGAAATTCATAAATATTTATCGGATTATATTCGAAATGCTGATCATGTATCTGACTCGATGTAATGCAAGGGGTTGAATATCGTCGGATCGCAGACAGAGAAGGTGGCTGGCAGCGATCGAACAAACACAGCCTGTGGTCGAATAATCCATAAATCGTTTATTAAATATTTATCGTTTGTTTTCTATACAATTCCTTTACGAGGGCAATGCATCGAGCGTCGCAAGGTAGAATGGGACGCGTGTCGAAGGGGTTTTTCGGTACAAATTCGAATGTGGCACGTTCGTTTTACACGAGTGTTTCGATACGGTCCGAACAATGAAATGTGTCGGTGGTCTCGCGTCGATATGGTACATAAGGAGCCGCGGGGTATCTTTACAGGATGATTACAACTCTTATCGGAACGTTGACCGCTGCGGGAGAGGTTGCTTCCTCGATCGAAAATAAGCGAGAAAACCGTTGGTGCCGGTGGAAACGGATTGCTCGGCTTTATTTTCGAACGAGGAATCACAAGATCGTCTCCGGAACACTCGTTAGCCTGATCTTTGAACGAAATATCATTGCGAAGCAGCGAGCGTGCGCGCCATCCTCTCACCGCTTTTTAGAAAAAGAATCTGCTCCTCTCACTATTCGCTATTTGCTACAACGAATCTATACATGCCTATGTATACATTGAGCCTTCCTCGAGGTGGTGCAAAGGTGCGGTCGTTAATTATACATACAGCGCGGCCCGGGGTCGATCGCTCCTGCGAAACCAACCCTCGGGCGAAACTCGCACCAGCCGCATAGTGTTTACGATTATTCTGCAGTTATTACGTGGTTATGCCGCTTTCAGCGGTCGCGTCAAATCCGTGCCGACGAAACTCGGCACCGCAAGCTTAGCACCGAATGGATTAATTAGAATATTTCATATTTTCCACGTTAATTCAGGACGGGCCGCACAGCCACGGAACGATTCCGTTCATTATAATAATTACCATTTTTGTCGTTTAGTTTCCGACTCGTGTCTACGATTCGTATAAATACTTATATTCAAATGCATTAACTCCCTGCCGTAACATTTTCTTTAGAGTTACAGCGATTAAAAAGTCTTTATTCCCAAACATGTCGGAGAAGAGAAAAGAAAATTTATACATTTTGTATGGCTACACGTTTATTCTAATGCTTAAAGATTTCATCTAAAAAGAAAGGCGTAACTCGTTCATGACTCGTTCAAATACGGCAAGGGGTTAAAGAATGTTTGTCCAATGAATTGTATTATAAATCGACCTTCAACCCTTGGCATATGAAATGCCCTGTATGCGATTATTCGTGATCATTGGGTAAGTACGGGAATATATAGTGGTAGCGGCGAGGTGAACGTAGCGTTGAGGACAGCTATTTTCTCGTCACCGCTGCACCATAAACAGTCACATTTAATTATTAGGTTCCAGGGAAAGTTCTGTTGTATTTGGATTAAGCAGGTAATTTTGCTTGTACATCAAAAACACATGTTGCCAGCGAGTCATTGGGAAACAGGAGTTGACAGGTTATCTGAAAGATAGTAGGAAGTTGTTATACAAATAATGGAAATTATCTCGTTGTGTGAATAATATTAAATATATATTTTTATAAATTCATTCAAATGTTGTCTTTAAAATACTACGGGACTTTCTTTCCAACCTAATACATTGGTTTCGATTTTCGATCTTCACTCCTTCACTATATCTGGGCCCCTACCGTTGGAAGCGCATTGTTTCTTGATTTTTGGAAAAAATTAGGTGTGAGTACGTCGATCGTCCCACCGTAGGTATGCCAAGGGTTACGTCTTGGAATGTTTCAGCTGGATGCGAAACAGCTGGTTGGCTGAACAAACTTTAGAGGGAATCGCATCCCTTTTCGAGCCGCGCGACAATCGTTCGAACGCTCGGCATTGTTTCCGAGTGCACGTGTGTCGCACGTGTGTACAATGTGCTTACAGAGTAACATGTGGAAACGTGTGGTCGTTTGAATGCGCGTGTGGATCAACGGGGACTCTGAACTTCCTCCTTTTTGTCATCCGTCCCGTGTGTATCACTCCCAAGGATACGTCGTCGCGATAGATAACGCCGATAAGACAATCTCGTGGACTTCGGGCAATGGCGAGGAGAGCCCGGACCACCCGGAAAATCCGTGGAAATCTTCTCGTCTCCGGCTCGGACCACGAAGCTTCGCTGTACAATGAAAAGGATTGGTTTATCGCGGGTCGGAAACGACCCGATTCCATCTTGTTATCACGGACAATACAGCGGTTCATTAGCCGTGCACTCCTCTGTTATTAATCTTCCAGCGAATGTAACGCGCACAGTAAGACCTTAGTAGACTGCGGATGATGATTAAAAAATATATAAACATTGCTATTTAAAATAAAAACCATTTAAACATATCAATTTCCTTTCACTTCTAGAAACTTTTTAGTAAAATAACTCATAGTACAAGGGATCAACGACGGCACTGTTTAGGGGGGTGGAGGTAAACGACAAGAGTAGGTTGAAAAACATTGAAAATCCGAGACACACGATAAGATATCAATTTTCTTTTCCTTCTAGAAACTTTTTAGTAAAATAACTCGTAATACAAGGGAAAAACGACGGCACTGTTTAGGGGGGTGGAGGTAAACAAGGAGGGTAGGTTGAAAATCATTGAAAATCCGCGACACACGAAAAAGATCAATTTCCTTTTCCTTCTAGAAACTTTCTAGTAAATAACTCATGGTACAAGGGATCAACGACAGCACTATGAACGAGAGGATGGAGATAAACGACGAGGGTAGGTTGAAAAACTGAAAATCCGCGACACACGGAACACGCTATGGTTTGATAGGTGTCTGATAGAGAACGCATAGATACAACGTCTGGGTATTCAAATGTTCATACGTAAACTTTATTTCGTCAGATTTCTCATGTTGCGTTAATGGTACGGTATGTATAAATATATACACATATATGTATAACTCTTACGTGTCGGTGTTTTTTCTTTTTTCTTTCTTTCCTTCTTTCTTTCTTTCTTTCTTTCTTTCTTTCTTTCTTTCTTTCGTTTACGTTGTTACATTACAAGCTGCAATCGGTTAAGAGATTAGTTTTTTTTGTTTGCTTACGACTAAGGAAAGGAGACACGGCGAACACAATCGGAATAAATATGTAGGTGGAGAGGCGGGGGTGTGGCGGAGAACGGAAGCGAGAGGCGTCGTAACCGTGTTCGTTGGATATTTCGGTTCCAGCCCGGATTTTTTTTGTTCGGTTGTCGTGTGTTCTTTATGTGTGTCGACGACGAAAACGATAGCGAGAGACCTCGAGCAAAACCCGTTGGATCTCGATCGTGGTGGTTCGAAGATCGTTGGGGTTGGTTCGCTAACGTTTGTCTCGTCGTCGTCGTTGGGGGTGGCGTAAACGAGTTCGTATAAAACAGAGGGGACGGAACGGGAACCAAAATGTCAACGAACCTCGCTGTGGATTCGGGACCCGTTATCGATCCAGGCCCGAAGATCTCGGCATCGCGACGCTCCGTACGGGCCCAACATGGAGGAAAACTAATGATCGTCGCGGTTCATGTACAAATATCATACAAAGTATGCAGGCGCTTGCTCGCGCTCGCGCAGCACGTAACAAATAGTAGAACGGGAAGAAGGGGAGACACCACACCGAAATACGATTTTTTTTTTCCTGCGGACGAGATCGCTGAACGAACACCGAGACTCACCGGGCGAAATCAGCGAGCGAGCAAATCGAGGCGTCGAATCGTGGTACAACAGAGTCAACAGAAAAACTTTAGCGTATCGTTTGCATGCTGTCGATTCGGAAATGATTCATTTTTTTTGTACGGAGTGTACAAGAACGCCGATCGCGTAGAATCGAAGCGCGCGTCGACGGTACACGGATCTAACTAGAGATCGCACTCTTTCTTTCTCTCTCTCTCTTTATCTCGTTCACTCCCTCTCTTTCATACTCGCTCTCTCTCTCGCGCGCGCTCTCTCTCTCTCTCTCTCTCTCTCTCTCTCTCTCTCTCTCTCTTTCTTTGCTTTTGTGAGTGTGCTTTTTTCCCAGTAGATGGGATAAAAAATAATTGGTTTCTTTCTCTTATTAAACTCTCTCCTCGCGTGTTTATATAAATACTATCGACAATTACGGGGATACATCGTCTTTCCTTTTTTGGTTTTGCGTTCTGTTCGGTTTCATCTTTCTCCTTCCGATGATTTTGGTCTCTCTCTCCTCTCTCTCTCTCTCTCTAGAGAGGGAGAGAGAATACGCGTTTCTACGTATATGAATGTATTGTATGTACACGGTGTCTCTCGACAGCGGAGCCGCCCTGAGCTTTGAGAGAGAAAAAAAATAAAAATTGTGGAATGTATTTTTAAAACTTGTTTTTTAATAATAATGTAACAATAGTCAGGTTAAATATTCATTGAACATCAACATACAGGTGTCCTTATCTACGTTTACAAATCGTTCAGAGGGGAAAAACGAAGTCTTTTTCTTTGTTCTTCCGTTTTCGTCTCGTTCACTTTTGTCTAAGAGTATAAAAACCGTAGCAAAAAACCTAAATTCACTGTGTGTGTTCGCCCCCTCTCTCCGAGCAGATACCGCGACCGGCTAGCAGCTTTTCGCGCGTGTTTTACAAAACTGAATCTTACGTATGTTACAAAAAACGCCATTTTACAAAAACAAAAACGTGGATAGTGATAGAAGTAGTAGCAGCAGCAGCAGCAGCAATCCAAAAAAAAGTAAGAAGAAGATGAAGAAGAAGATTAAGAGAGGTACAGCGGAAGTAAACGAAAACGAGTTCGTCTCAACGAAAGTTTTTCCTAAGTCACTCTGCGGAGCGGTCTTTACAACGGGACAATATTTATTACAAGAGAAAAAGAAAATACGGTTCGTGTGAATGAGTGAGTGTGTATGTATACGTGTGTTCGCGTATCGAATGTAAGAATGACGATTAGTCGCCGATATACGCGTGTTTCTATGTTTCTCTCGTGCGGCGGGAACAACAAAAAAGCGCCACCGATATAGAAAATAAATAAAGGAACGGGCATCGTTGGAAATAGAACTATATTACAAGATTTATCGTGACCGATGCAGTCTGTTTTTCGGTTTCGTATGTATCGTGGGGGACGCGTAGATATCGGATCGAGAGAGAATGAGAGAGACTCGAGCGACGTTTCTCTCTGTCCCTCTCGACGCTCTTCTGTTTCCCTTTTTGTTGGGAGAACAAACAAAAAGGAGAGATCGGGATCGAGAAATTGGTGTATGTCTCTCTGTTTCTCTACGTATGTGTGTTTCTGTACGTATGCACGTGTCTGTATGTGACTCAGCGCGTGTGCTTTCATCCATTTTTCCACCTGGGAGGGGATAAATGTTACATGTTGCGTCTCAGTAGTCGTTTAATTAGACAATCATCATCATCGTCGTCATCACCATCATAATCATCATCATTATCATCATCATAATCATCATCATCATCGATTCACTATTTACGAAATGTCATAATAAAAAGTAGTACTCTATAGCTGGTAGCTCGATAATAATAATCATAAGAATAATAATAGTATAATAATAATAATCATCGTTATTATTATTATTATTACGCTTCGTAGTTCTGTGTCTGCGATTATCGTTTATCAGCTAATCCACTGATTCGTTTAATTAACGTTTATTCCTCGTCTCGCGATAGAGTCGCGGGGCCTATGTATCGTGTTCCGTTAATATAAAAAAGAAAACAAAATCGTATAATATATATTTCTATAGGTATAGGGTCGTTACCGTTCGCTTCTCGTTACAATATTAAATTGCCGCGAACGTCGACGTGCCAACGTAGTTCCGACGAGGGAGACACAACCGAAGCTGCTTCCGGTTCGAGTTTTCCTTTCCCCTCGTCGGAAGCGAATTTCACGGGAATTTCCGCTTCGTCTCCGTCTGTCTCTGTATTTCTCTATATAACTGCTCTGCTCAAGATTCATTTTTACACGCGTCGAGAACGCTCCGATCGAGACACGATCGAGAGAGAAAAAACAAAGAGAAATGGAGAAAAGACAGACGTAGACGAAGAGACACGGCAATCGATGTTCCCGGCGAACACACGACGGTTTGTTAATTAATTTAAAGAAAATCCCTCGATCGATTAAAATCCTCGCTGGCACGCCGATCATCGCGGCGCGGCGTTCGAACGTCCGCACTTAAAGAGTTTACTACCGCAACGGGTATACCACTTTCAGATTTACAACACTGCCCTAAACACAGCCATACTAAGCCAAATACTTTTGGGTTTTTTGTCGTTAACGATTAATCCTCCTTCGGACCTAGGAAACCTTCGTTTCAGTTTGCACACGTTCTTTCGCTCAGTGAAAACTCCTCCTTTCAATCCCCTTTTGTCACCGAATCGTCGCGGCCGAAATTGTCATCTTTCCCCCATGAATCACTGAAGCGTCATCATTAGACTGCGGATCTTTATGCAAAACCAAAATTGTCTGCATCGATTGCAAGAAAGAGAAACTAAATCGAATGTGCTATGTCTTCCCTTAATGATTTCCTTAAAGGAGAAATCATATATTCACATGTTAAATTCTTTAAGTTCTCCAACAATCTTGAATTTCATCTACTCAATTTTACTATAAATGCATAAAGAACCGCAGTCTAGTCATCATCGTCGTCTTCGTCGTCGCCGCTGCAAATTAAGTCGTTCGTCCCTTATCTTTGGAAGCTCGGACCGAAGACGGCGACGAAACGCACAACGATGCAGCCAGAAACGGAAAGTAACGAACGAGAGAGAACGAGAGAGAGAGCGCGCAAGAGAACGCACAAATGAAGAAGGAATGTCGATATCGCGTTGCAAAATCGAGCACAAGCTGTTCATGCAGTTGCAATGTGCAGTCTTTCATTTTGCAAATAGAATGCTACGTATTTATGGATATTGTACGATGACGTGTGACAAAATAATTAGAACTATGTATGACGCAAGAAGTTCGAGGGTTACGCCAGGTCAGGAACGAAAGAAATATTGTTGTTTATCTATTTAAAAAAATGTTGCCTTTACTGTTGCTTCTTGTATGATATATAAATATGTAGCATTCCGTTTAAAAAAATTAAAAGTCAGCTTCGTTACTCGAAGAATACTGAAAAACACATGCAATTATACATAGATATCGTTGTGTTGTTTGCAACCCGTGACGATTCCGTACGCCGCACGTGTAAACACGAAAGGAAATGAACGAAACAAGGGTGAAAACGCGACGCGATTTCGTCGGACGATTAATACTGGATACGAGTTAGTTTTCTACGCGAGAGATATGAACGTTGACTGATTCTACGCATCGTCGAATTAACGCTTCGCCTACCAGAAGTCTACTAATTGATTTTCTAATGACCGTGCCTATGCTATTCGAGATAACACAGAGCCGTAAAATTGTTGTCGCTATCGAAGAATTACAAGAGAGCCCCGTAATGATTAATCTTTGATTTTTAAATGACTATTAAACTTATCGCCTCGGTAGGTGAAGCGTTAACTGCTTCCTTTCGGAACCCTGCAATGACACCCAACATCATTTTCTGTATACCGATTTTTAGCTGCTCGAAACGTATGAATTTTTACAGAATTTTTAGAACGATTCACAGTCTGAGAAAACAATGTGCCGTTGCAGGGTTGAACCGGTCTCACCGCGAAAGAAACAATATTTGTTCTTAAAACGAATTCGAAGGGCATCGATGTACCAGCGTGCGATAATAATAATAATAATAATAATAATAATAATAATAATAACAACAATAATAATAATAGTTACAATGACGATGTACGATGTCGCGTGTGTAGTTGCCGAACGACATCGAATACATTGGCATAACACGCTTGCTTGAAATTTCGTGTTCACCTCTGGTGAATTTCACCTCGTTTAGTAATATATTAATGTCTACAAATCACGTGTTATTTTCTCTCTCTCTCTCCTTCTCTCACTCACATTCTCTCTCCTTTCTCTCTCTCTTCCATCAACGGAAACGACTCCGAATCTACACCGAAACGTGCACGAGTGGTCAATGAAATTGCATCTTGTTTGCTTTCCGAGGTTCTTTGATACTTCAAATCGTAGCATCTCCAGTACTAATTTGTTCTAACATAATTTCGTCGATAGTTTCGCGTGAACCAAGTAGAAATCAGTAATATTATAACAACGTAAACAGAAATTGTGCCGATGTGAAAGCGACGCAATTTGTAGGACCAGCGGTGTAAATATCGCGCTTCGTCCGACGAAGAATTCCTGTTTGATTGGCTACCATTCTCATTACAATGGCGGGCTACAATGTACACCGTGTTTGACACGACCGTGGACAAAAAACAAAAAAGAAGAAAAATGATGAAACAAACGAAACGGACTCTCCTCGAACCCACAACAGCTCGCATGCACCGCATCGATCATCCCATCTTATGTGTTCCTCTCTATCGTCTAGACGCCTTAAATAGGTATCGAAGGAAAAAGAGTGAGGAAATGTTACACTTACAATTTACTATGATAAAGCACTGGCATAGTCCACGTAACGTTGGCAACAGTACGTGTCATTTTTCGCGCGCGTTTATACGTTTGTCGCTGTGTTGTTCATGTATAGTAATGTATCTGTATCGTGTATACGTGTAGACATATGTACGTGTACGAGTACGTGTACGAATGTGGATCCCTTTCTCGGTTTTGTTGTTTCCCCGAACATTACACTATACCTATACGTTTTGAATTTCTTTTCAAAATATTAATAATAGCGATAATGATAATAATAATGATAATTAATAAGAATCAATAATAATAATAATATAATAATAAATTTATAAGAGACAGGGAAATTAATAATAATCGTTATTATTATCGTAATAATAGTATAGTATGTACAGAACGCTTTTCATGGGTTGGGGACGGACCCTAAAGTTTTAGGTTTACGCTTTCGTAGCTACATTTTGATTGAACTGTACATGTCGGGCCCGCCCCGATCGATTTTTGTTGCGCAAAAACTCTTTGTGGTTTGCTTTCTTTTTCCTTTCGTCTTTCAAAAATTAACACGATTCTTTTCTCCGTTTTAATCTATAAATCCTCCCGTGGCCAGCGATACAGCAGCTCGTCGTCAATCTCTACTCATTTTTGGTTGCGATACCGTTAATCCGCGCTCGTCCCGCCCCCGTCCTTTTGTCAAGAGGAGTGATAATCTATCCAGTTCGCATCTTGTTTTCCCTCCGTTTTCCGAGTCTTTCTCGTAGCGAAACGATCCCCCGGGTGTGTGTCCAACGGTATCAAACGAGGATCGGAATCTTTTGTTTTCGCATCGGGGGGGTTCGCCGTACTCTTCGTCAGAATGTGTATCCATAAAATTTAAACGCCGGCCCGAGGACGCCGATCACCTCCGGGGACCAGCCGTAGCGATCTCTTAACAAATTAGCCTAAGTTAACATTACTTAACTTCTTTTCATCCCCCACTAAATCTCTCTGTTCTCCCTTCCTTACATTACAACGTTGTGTGTCGGATTATTTATCATTTCTGTTATTTCTCGCTCCACTTTCAATTATATCGTTCCCATCGCTGGCTTTCTCTCTCACTCTCGCAGTGACGCATGTACGCACGCTCATTCTCTCTCTTTCTCTCTCTCTCTCTGTGTGTGCTCTTTCATACTGTAGTCCACGGCATCTTTACTTTTTTTCTCGTTTATATATATACTTTTGCATCTCGTCACGATAATAATAATAGTGGTATATAATAACTGCATATAATCGCTACGCTAATAGTATTTGAACTATTAATTATTAATTAACGTTAAGTATACACAACACATTTGTACGATTTCACTCAGCCTGCACGAGCAACAGCAGAGGGAAGGTGGTAAAGATGAAAAAGGTCGTGTGTTTGGATGTATATATATATATCTCTCTCTCTCTCTCTCTCACTCTCTTTCTTTCTCTCGCTCGCTCGATCTCACTCTTTCTTTCTTTGTCTCTCGCTCTCTGTATGTGTACATGTACTCGTAGGGGATGTAGGAACAGGACTCGAGATGATCTTTTCGTGTACGCGCGCGAGTTCCACGTTCTTTTCAAGAATTTTCTGTGTGTGTATCTGTTTGTATCTAAGGTGGAGGATGATGTTATCAATAGTCTCTCTCCGTCTCAATTTTCGAATCAATTTCCACCGGTTCTCGATTACAGAGTAGTAGTAATAGTAGCAATAGTAGTAGCAATAGTAGTAAGAGGGTTGGGGGGTGGGGTTGGGGGAAGATGTCGATGAGGTACGAACAGTACAGAGTTAACGTAAGAAGTTCAAAGTGTCCATTGAGCCAGCTGTAGCGCGTAATCGCCGGAGCGTCTCCTAAATCAGCACCACATACATCATCATAATCATCAATCACGCTGTATCTCGCTCCTGCACCTTTAACTCGGAGATAAAAAGAGGGAACACGCGCCGTTCGAATTAATTTGGTCGCACCACAGCGGGGGCAGGGGTATTAGGGTATCATTCTCAGAGTGATCCGCGGTACCCCTGGATCTCATGATCATCATCTATCTCGCTCTTACTCTCTCGCTCGCTCGCTCTCTCCACGAAGCTAGGAACGCAGAACGGATGGGGGTTGCACGGCCGACGCCGCCTCATGGCGACGTAGGCTGCAACAGCGACCGTCCTTGAAACGGTGGACGGCATCGTGGCCGCCCGGTCCGTTGTGTACGTAGTCACTCGTAGCATCGGCCGACTTCACTAACAGTCACTACAATCCTTCGACGAACTTGGAGAGTTGGTCTTGCGGCGTCATTGGCGTCACTTCACTGGAGTCCGCGCCACTGGTCGGCGGCGGCGCCGGGGACGGGTGATGGGGCATCGCGGCCGGATGCCCTGTCGGTGCCCCCGTGCCGCCATTCAGCTGCGAGAGCATCATCTCGCTGGGCCCGCCGAGCTCGTGGGCGGGCGAGTGGGTCGGCGTGCCGTGGGCCGGATGATGGTGTGGCGATGGCACCGGCCCCGATCGAGGCGAAGGAACTGGTTGGTTGCGCGGGGATGGAACTGGTCGCGGCGAGGGATTCGGTTGAGGAGATCGAATGGGCGGCGGAGATCGAACCGACTGCATGAGCTGTTGCTGTACAGAGATCCCCGGCGGCCCCATCACGCCCTGCGGGGAGGGTATCGGTGGCGGCGTCGGCTTTAAACCCGGCTGACCGTAGCCTTGTTCGCTAAACCCACCGTAACCTGAGGAAGAATACGCGGAGTCGTGGCAGACGTTAGACCACGAACCAACCGGCTCGACGAATCTCGTTTTGTCGGGAATCGTATGGTGACTCTTACCGAGAAGGGACGGCCTTATCGGTCGTTGTTGACCGTAAGGAGGCGCCGGTGGTTGCGTGAACGGTTGCTGCTGCTGCTGCTGTTGTTGTTGTTGCTGTTGTTGTTGCTGCTGCTGTTGTTGCTGTTGCGCCTGTTGCTGTCTCTGCATCACCAGCATCTGCTGTTTGTACCACTGCGGTTGCTGTTGTACAGGCTGCTGTTGCTGTTGCGCCTGTTGTTGTTGCTGTTGCTGGCTCAGCATCGCTTGTATCTGCATTCTACCTTGCTGCTGCTGTTGTTGTTGCTGCTGCTGGTGCTGCTGCTGTTGTTGCTGCTGTTGCTGATGCTGCTGTTGAGACATCATATGCTGCAAACTTGGTTGCTGTTGCGGCTGATTAGGACCCAGAGGTCCGGCGACTCCTCCGCCATATTGACCACTTTGTTGCTGAAGGGCAAGCGCCTTTTTATTTAAAAAATCACATGGTAATACAGATTGTCAAAAACCGAGAAAATATATTTTAGCGGAAATAATAGCAAACTGTGAGGAACTGTGGGGAAAGGGAATCAAAGGTAAACAATTCTGTTAACTTACCCGTTGCTTGATGAACGCAGCCATTATCGGAGGATTGCTTTTGAGTATTTGCAGTATTTGGTTTTGTTGCTCGGGCGTGTGGGGATTCTTCAGGGTCTGCATTAACTGTTGCAACACTTGCTTGTGCATCGCGGAGTTCTGAGCCTGCGAACCGACCTGACTCACGGGCGCACCGATTATACCAGGCTGTCTAGGCATCTGTCCTCCCATTCCGATCACCGGTTGTCCTTGGTGTTGCTGTTGTTGCTGCATCAACTGCTGCGGCGTTTGCTGCCTCAAACCTTGACTTTGTTGCATCACCGCGTTTGGTTGATACCTACTACGCATTAAAATAGATTTGTATCGTGTCGAGTACAGATTTTCAGGCGGTTGTTTCAACGTTTATTGCATCGATGTTGTCGTTTTTTCATACCTTGGCGTCCACTGATCCATTGGAATGAGATGAGTACCACCGGGATTTGGCATTTGGACGGGCATTGGTCGTTGCATCTGCGGCGGAGGCATCACTCCTCCTGTTTGTCCTCCCACGCCGACCCCGACACCAACACCGCCACCCGGTGTCACCTTGCCATAATTACCATGCGGTGCTTGCTGTCTCGCAGCTTCTTCCTGTACCTGTTTAACCACCTGGAGGACGTGCGCGGGCGGAGTTTGCGTTCCAGGCTTCAACCCTATTCCAACTTGATGCGGCGAAGGTAAATTGGTAGGACTGACTCCTGGTTTCATGGCGACGCCAGTTGGCATAGTAACATTGGAAGTCTGTTGCCCACTTTGCATCGCGCCGACCGGGCCTGTCGGTCTCGTATTCATCACAGCCATTCTCCTTCTACAATCATCAAACACACATTTTTTATGTTAAATCTGTTTCCAGATAATCTTCGGAAGACTTGAATTACTCTCTCTACGTACCTTAACAATTGCACTTGCTGTAGCCTTTGCTGAAGCTGTTGTTGCTTCAGCTTATGTTTGACATTCGAACAGAATGGAACGAGACATTTAGTCTCCTGGCAGTGTTTGGCGTGGTAACAGCATAACGCGGTCAATTGTTTACATATCGGACAACCACCGTTCGTCTTTCGCTTGCAAATCTTTGTATGCGTCACTACTCTCTTCATCTTTTGACAACTGGGTAGTCGACAGTTGGCATCTCTGCACTGGCACGCGTGCACCAGCGATTGAATACATCTTTGTATCGACAGTTTACGCGCCTCCTGTTGAAAAAGATCGAAAAAAACAATAATTAGCGAACGTGTCCCTTTTTCTAAATATACATTTTATAAAAGAAAAGCATTTTACCAGTGGATTTGCTTGCTTGGCATCGGCCGGCGATGAACCATCATCCAAATCTAAACCAAGTTTCTCCATATGATGAGGATGACCATCCTTTTCTTTACAACTTATACATAGGTCAAAATCCTGTATACACGAAAGAAATGGTTTAGAATAAAGGAACGAAAAAAAGAAAGGAAGAAACGTTACTTTCGATACTCACATCACAAACCGTACAGTGGTACCTCGTTTCTACATGACTCTTACAATTATTACAAGTATAAACAAATTTGTCTTGGCCTTGGTTGTGCAGTTCGTACAACATGGACATAGAACTAAACTTCGCGCGTCTCAAGGAAGAGAATTCGTAATGTCTTTCTCTAGCCATCGTGAGGAAAGCGTCGCGACCATCCATGAGGTCGCAATTAATAACGGGGTCAGGATCCTGAATCGGCTACAATAGATAATGTTAACGTATATTAACACTGCAACGTTATACGGTTTTATCGTGACACGTTACAAAACTAACACGAAATACTTACTGCTAAACTGGCTGCACTTTGAGCGCTATGCAACCTGATAACGAAGAATACTTCTTTATGCTTCTCCATGGTCGCAAAAATTTTCGCAGAGAGATCGTTTCCTGTTTGGGGAGTATTAGACTTTTTACTATTTTTCCTTTGATTCGCTTTGGATTTATTCGACTTTTTGGCTTTTTTCTGTCCCTTCTTCTTGCCATCGGGACCAGTCTCGGAGTCTTCCGACATCGAGAAAATCTGAAACACCAAATTGTCGTTCTAAAATCACTATCTATCGAGATTGGAAAAAAACATCGTACAGAAATGTATCATTAATTGTTACGATACCCACCGCGTTAGCAGCAGCAGCTTCCGCAGCCTCTGCCTGTTTGCGTTTCTCTTCTTCCTCCTGATCCAATTCTTTGATACTTTCTTCCAAGACATTCGGCCAGAAATCACCTTCGAAATAAGGTAAATCGGCAGCGGACGACAGTTTATCTTCCATCGCTTGTTTCAAAATATCCTGCAATCAAGGAACAACACGGCATGATTCTCCGCTTGAATATCGTTTGCAAATGGAAAAGAAAAAATTTCCAATTCGTATTTGTGTCGTCTGTTTATCCTTTGTTCAAATCTACGTATTCAGTAAGAACATTAGCTTATTATTCAGACGTTATTATTAGTCTCGCTTGACATCCAAGAGTAAAGGGTACACTCTCAAATAACACTTGAGACTGAATCATGTGAATTTGTTCGAAGAAAAAGGGCCATAAGGTCATATCCACAAATCAGCGTCGGTAACTGGGATCGAACCCCGGACCCTTCGCTTATCAGACCACTACACTGGCCACTAAGCTAACCGTGTTTTCGATAAATTATTTCTACCAAATTGTATTACTAACTTTGTAATCCAGTACAATTCTCTCGACCATGCCTTTGTCCAACATTTTCTTGTACCATTCCTGCAATCTTTTAGGCTTTGGAATCTTTTGCTCTTGAGGATGGCAGTGAAAGATGTAATCATCTCCTTCGGAAGGTGGGCAGGCCCAAATATGAGCCATGGTGTATCTGTGTTCAACAAATGGGAACATTATGAAAATGTTACTCACAAATACGCTGCGGATGATCATTTATTGTAGCACATACCCAAGCTGTTTCGCGTAGTCCAAGTACCCAAGAAGTATCTCGTGGTAGACCGCTGTACGAAACTGTCTAGGCCGGAAAAAGTGTACGGAATCCAAGTACGCGATATAAACCCGTCTAGTGTTAGGTGGCGTGCACTCGCTGCCATATTCCTGCACGTGCATGCCGAAAAAACAGACATCCGTGCCGTCGACCTCTTCAAATGCAAACAACGCTTTCGCTCGATACGGAAACTCGCCGGGCATGTCACCGTTCTCCACGAATCTGCTTCTCATTCCTGGCTTGACTTCCACCACTTTATCGCTGGAAGCTACGACTCTGATGGCAACTTCGCCGGCGCCAGCCTCCTTCTTCTTCAGGAAGTTGTTTACTCGAGTCTCTATGTAAGTGCCCAATTTCGTTACCGGCAAACGTTTCGCGTTGAACTTGTTCTCTTTACGCTTCTGTCCTTTCTTCTTCAGACAATTATCACAAGTGAACCTGCATCGACAATACACGTCGCATTAGAAAATCTTGCACGATGTCACAGAGTACGATCGCCTGTGCACAGTGATTTGGACAATTCTTCAACATCTACATTATTAGATATGTTGGTATCTAATCAATTATTAAACATTTAAGTATTGCATGAGGTATTATATGAATTTCGTATTCACCAAATTTAAAAAATCATTGAGAATGGAAATATTCTAGGCCGGACGAAATGTTTAATTTTCCAGTTAAAGTAGCTCCGAGTGCAAAGGGTTAAAATCAAGTTTCCAGATCACTGTGCAGCGTAGTGAGTTCGTGATTACCCTAAAGGCCAGATAGACTCCATCTGTAGTACGCAGATCTGATGTACTTTTCTACCGCAATCTGTGCACACGACAAAAGGCTCCAATTCCAAGTGATCGTTCTTCATTTCCTGGAACTGTTCCTTTTTAATCGCACTGAAAGAAAAAATTGGTCGTTTAGCTACGTTGCTGATCGGGTGAAAAGTGCTTCTATCGTGCACAGTGAATACTCACGTCTGAGGTTGCGTTGGATCATCTCCCAACGTCACTGTGTCGCCAGGAATGTCGTTGAAACATTTCTGACAGAAGGTGTATCTGTCGGAAACAAGACCATATGCCTTTAGACTATCGTGTTCCAATAGTGTTTATATCCAAATTGTCAATTCGCCGAATGTCATGCGTGCATCGCACGAGGATCGATACACATATATATTTTTCACGCCCCAATTGATGTATCCAAATATATATGTCGAGAGTCCAATTTTGATAAGCATTTATTTTTTGTACGATTATACATATGCAAATAGTAATTTTTTTGTTTGTTTGCCAATTGTACATTTACATATACGTATGTGTTCGAGTCCGTTTCATTTAACAGTTTCGATTCCAAAAATTGCACAGAGTCATCATGTTTTTTTGTTTTCATGATTATTTTTCGTGTTTATCGCATATATACAATTTTTGTTTTTAGTTCGTTTCCGAAGCCACATCAGGTATCCAATTTCGAACATCCCATATTTTCCAAGTAGCAATTTTCGTGGTACGAAGTGGTAGAGTTGGAAAGAGGCAAGGGGCGCGGGCAACACAAGAAGCAAGCAGCAAACAAGGATTTTGTGTGTGCGTGCGCAACCCATGGATAGAGCGAAGGTAACATACAAAGAAGAGAAGAGTGCCATCGTTAGACACCGATATATATATATATATATACATATGTATATTATATACATAAATTACTTAATTGCATATACCCAAGGGTTA
Source organism: Lasioglossum figueresi (assembly GCA_028455805.1). NCBI lineage: Eukaryota > Metazoa > Arthropoda > Insecta > Hymenoptera > Halictidae > Lasioglossum > Lasioglossum figueresi. The sequence goes on along the minus strand of CM052195.1, from coordinate 6,306,490 downwards.
CAAACGTGTTCTCTCTTTCCCGCGTTGTCGACTAAACGCTCACCGCTCTGATAAAATGATCCGAGTCAACCGACCTAATCGTCTATGAAAGCATCTACCTCTTTCGAACGCTAACAATGTAGAGCCTCTACATATCCCTTAAGTATATGCATAATAAAAAATCTCAACTTTCACATATGCGAGGTGTTCGCGTAAAAATGCGTTAGTTTGTAAACGTACTGTTATAATATCGAAACTGCTCTCCCTGTCCCATTCTATGGTATACATTTCACTCTTACTTGTATCCCCAGATTTAATGTTACGTTATCGAAACTATTCCGTGATCACTTTAGAGCTGCTATGCTGCATCTTCAATGTGTGCCATAATCCATAATATGGGGCAGAGGGAGTTTAAAATGAAGGGAGAAACGGAAATAAAAGAAACATGTAGGTCAGGAGACTGGCCTGCATCGACTGGTACAACACCGAAACAGGTTAATTAGCCTGCCAAGTTAATCTGGCGTATTCGGTTATAGAACATTTTCTCTTGACAAAAATGTACTGTGCGAATCGAATGCGCTTTTACTATGCAATTTGAACCGCGAAACTGAATAAAAACACTACTTTCCCCAAAATTTCGTTAAGACTCGCCGATTGTTACGTACTCTTGTAAGTAGAAAAGTTGTTGAAGAGGCAAGATCATCGGACTATTCCTCGACGCGACTATTCGTTACGCAACTCGTGATATCGGGACAATGTCCCCTGCAAGAAAACTCTTCCTTATACTGACCTATTCTGGTAGGAGTAGTACTTCGCGTCCCTGGGTATCGTACAGAGTTGTTTCCCGTAACAACATAAAACCTGTGGATTGAACGTGTACTTCCTTCCGCAACAATAGCCCAGGGCCTGCATCACAGGGTCTATCTCCTGCTCGAAAACTTCTGATAGCTGAAAGCAACATATGAATATTCAAGATTCCGTTCTCAATGTTCGGTATAGCTATCGGTACACTGTGGATCTTTGCGGAAACTGCAAATATCATAAATAGATGTAGAGAAACTTATAACTACATTTTTGTTGCAATTTAAAATATATAGAACTGTAACTCGCGTAGAAAATTTTGATTTTGCATCAAGATCTGCAGTCTACCAATAACTCGTTCGCGGTATAAAAATCCACAGTTTCTCGGAGACTGTTTGACCCATACCTTTGTACAATATCTATACACTCGCGACGTCTTACGATTGTACAGCCACGCGTTGTCGAACATCATCCATACGTCGTCGACGTACTCCCAGGGGTCACTGTACTGACCCGTGTCCAGTTTTCTCTTGATCGTCGACAAATCCATGGGTTTCTTGACGATATCGAAATAATCCGGGATCCCGAGTGCTTGCGGATCGACTGGCTGTCTAAACGGTATGGACTCCGGATCCTGGCGGTAGAGTTTCTCCAAAGTCGGCATCAACGCTTGCCGCAGTTCGTCCGGCTTAAACAAGCACAATCGTTTCTTATCGGTAGATGTGCCGCTGGGTTGTATCGGCTCGGGAACCATGGGTTTGATGTCCGGCGTGCTTCCATCTTGGCCCGACATCGGCGTTACTGGTTCCTCCTTGATGCCGGAAGATTCCTCCTTGACGATACCCTCACCCGACCCCTCTTCCATCGGTTCAGTTTTGATTTCGGTCTTGATTGACACCTCGTTGTTCACGCTCTTCCCGCCGTCCATCCGGTGGCCATCGGAACCGTCCTCCTGATCGATCTCCATCTTCATGTTCTCCTCCTTTATCGAGTCTAGTTTTCCCTTATTGTTATTCATCGGCGGACTAGGAGAATTATCACGGTCTAAAGCGGACGCGATGGCGGCCATCTGAGAGGATCTGGAAGAGGCTCTCGGTGCGTTCAAGGCGGCACGTTCCTGGGACGTCATACCTTTCCCGAGACTCGCCAAGCCGGCCGGAGACGGCGTGGTGCCGGGATGAGGCGGTGTTTGGTTGGCGGAAGAGACTGTTTGGTTCGGCGTCATCAACGAAGGAACTAACGGTGTGTTGGGCGTGGAAGTTGTAGACTGGGGTCCGTTCGATGTCGTCGCCGGACCGGGACTAGGCCCGCTGGACACGGGAGGTGGTATCGTTTGTGGAGTCGAGGTGCTGATACCGCTGTCGCTGGGCGTCGGCACCGACAGAGGCCGATTGTTGCTGAACTGTTGTTGGTTCTGCGGTTGATTACTTTGCGGCTGCATGGTCACGCTGAACGGCGATGGTGCTTGCGGCATCGGCGTCGACGCACCGCTCTGGTTCGAAGTGCTTGTCGGTTGCTGCGGCTGCGACTGTTGACTCTGCTGTTGCTGCGGTTGCGGCTGAGACGACTGCTGCTGCGACTGCTGCAACTGTTGCTGCTGCTGTTGTTGTTGTTGTTGTTGTTGTTGATGCTGATGAGCGATCACCTGCGCCTGACTCAGCCGGACCTTCATAATGTCGGAGAACTGGTGCTGACTCTGTACAGGAGAACTGTTAGGCAAACCGGAAGTACCGTTCGAGGTTGGAAATTGACTAGTTGTTGCGGATGTGGTAGTGGTTGTTAGATTCGCTTGTGACAATTGCGGTTGGCCGAAGGGACTCAGACCAGGATTCGGGACGACATTCGGGTTCGAGGTCGACTGTCCGTTTGGACTAGGGCCCGGAGGACCGACTAAAATTCCTTGTTGCTGCTGCTGCTGCTGTTGTTGCTGCTGCTGCTGTTGTTGTTGCTGCTGCTGCTGTTGTTGCTGCTGCTGCTGTTGCTGCTGCTGCTGTTGTTGCATTTGCTGTTGCACCTGAGCTTGAACCTGGGCCTGGGCTTGAGCCTGAGCTTGTGCTTGAGCCTGAGCCTGGACTTTGGTTTGGGCTTGTACTTGTGCCTGCTGCTGTTGTTGTTGTTGTTGCGCTTGTTGCTGTTGCACCTGTTGCTGTTGGGAGAACGGCATTCTGTTGTGTGGAATATTTATCGCAGGCAAAGCCCCGAGGTTAGCCATGCTCGGCGATTGACTACGTAAGCTAGGCGTAACAGTTCCGACAGGTCGAGAAGGAGGAACGGTCCCTACACCAGGTGGAGCACACGGCCTCAAACTACTCGGTCCAGCCACTCCGACAGCTCCCGGTTGAGGCTGCTGGTGTTGTTGTTGCTGCTGCTGTTGCGCCTGTAACTGTTGCTGTTGCTGTTCTTTCCGCTTCTGTCGTTTCTCTTCCAATTCCTTTTGAATCTTATAGATCTTCTCGGCAAGCAAATGATAATACTCCGACCGGGAATTGGCCATCTCGTACATGTCGCCCTCAACTTTCCTCGCGTACGAGACCAGATTGTGCATTCTCTTGTCGAGCATAGCATTCGGATCCGGGGTAGGAAATATGGCTTGCACCAATTTGTGAACGAGATGATTTCGAAGATCCGGGGTCACGGTTAAATGCCAATCTTTCGTCTCCTGCATCGGTGTCGCCGTCACTTGGCTCTGTTGAGCTCCGACCGGAAGCTGAGGACTAGCTAGTCTATTCTCGGCTGCGACGCTCAGCTGTCCGGAATCGTTCAAACCGAACAGCTGATGAACGTTCACGGATTGTGGTATGTTCGCGGGCGCCGCCGCCGCAATAGGCGTAGCTCCACTGGTCGACGTAGCCTGATTTCCGGCGACACCGACCGTATTCGGATTCGAATTCAAAGGAAGAGACACATTTGGTGCGACCACTTGCTGCCCAGCACCGACCACCGATTGGCCAGGAGCAGATTGACTCGAAGGTTGAACCAAACGAACGCTTCCCATCGCGCCCGTCGGCCCCTGCATACCTGGCGCCGGTATTCTCCTCGTGACACACGGACCAGGCACCAAACCAGGTGTCGTGGTAGGGCACTGTATACCCAGAGCATCATATGCTCTTTTCACCTCTGTCGGACTTGGATTTGGTTGGCTATTTGGTTGCGATGTGGACGCGGCAGCGGCGTTTGTTGTTTTATTCTTGTTCGCCTGTTTCAACGGCAAACACACCGGACAATCGTTACGGTTACAGTGCTTCCAATGACTGATGATCTGTCTGGAGGAGCTACAGTGCGGCACCAAGCAAGTTTTTCCTGCCTGGCAAGCAGTCATGTGGTTCAAAACGTTCTTCATTGTTTTGCAGTCTGGCAATGTACAGTTCCGAACATTGCCGTTGTTCGGTTGGTTTTCGCGCCGTTGACACTTGTGCGCGTGAAGCAGAAGAACCAATTGCTGTTGAATCAGTTTCCGCTTTTCGGGATCGGCGGTTGACTTTGTAGCACCTGACAAGATAAATATTCTGGTTAAACGGTACACCGTTCGGACACGAATCGGCTCTCAAAAATAGTATACTTACCAGTTGGAGCACCGGCACCGGATATTTGGCCCTGAGTTGGTTGTTGCGAACCAAGTTGTACACCGGTTGGCGCGCCAGCTTGAGTTTGAGCTGGACTCGGAGCAGGTGGTTGAGTTTGCTGCGCCATAGTACCTTCTTGGCCGCCCACGACAGTAGCGGAACCAATGGGACCCGTGGTTCCACCGAATCTATTTGCAGCTTGCATGGCAGTCATATTCGTTCCTACCCCTTTTTGTTGAGGCGTGACAACTCCAACAGGACTATTCGTACACACTGTGACACCAGGTCCCGGCCCACTGCTCGGAGGTGCTGTTAAACAATTGTATATTTGTATATCTCGTCACTTCGACTATCAGCGGGCATCTATTAACGAACGTTCGTATGAACGTGTAAGATATTTACCATAACCGTAAGGACTGGATGCGCTAATTTGTCCCATGTTCGGCATATTCGCCATGTTCGGAGGACCCTGCATCCGAGGTCCACCCTGACCGGTTCCAACGATACCGACTTGATGTACTTGTTGATGCGGGCTCTGCCCTCTAGTCGCGGCAACCATATGAGCCTGCTGTTGTTGTTGCATCGCTACGGCTCTGGTGTTCATTATTCCAGGACCATTTTGCATTTGACCGACTCCGTGCGGTCCACTAGGATGATGAATTCCTTGAGTACTTGGACCCATCATAGTACCCTAAACAAGAAAGTCTCTGATTGTAGATTTTGTAAAACTCGGACGCACACGCTGAATAATCTTCGCGTTCTAGCAAAACTTACAGTATTTAATGGTTGTTTATTCAAACTGTTGGTGACGATTAGACTTCCACCTGCCATACCACCCATATTATTATTCCCACTAGCACTGCTGGTCATAACTAGGCCAGAGTTCATTCCACCTGTCATCGACATGGCAGGATTGCTACTACCGGCCATGCTCATCGACGATTGAAGACTTCCCATAGAATTTGCGATAGACATTTGATTGTTTGCCAAAGAACTGGCTATGCTACTCGGTAAGTTTCCCAGACTCACAACCATTTGCGGATCGACTACTTTAGACACAGAAACGTTCGGTGGAGATTGCATGTTCGGACTTTTGTTACCCAGAGTTCCAGCAGCCATTACCAGAGAATTAGCAACCATCTTGTTGCCCTGATAAAAAGAAATAATCGTTACGGTCACGTCACATGAAATCAAATCTTTGTCTTTGGCAGAATTAAGTATTATGGATACAAACTTGTTGTTGTATTAAATGCTGATGTGAAAGTTGTTGCTGTTGTTGTTGTACATGCTGTCGAAGCTCCGAATCAAGTGCACCGTTTTGCTGCCCTGGTCCTGGCCCTGTAGCTGGCGGTTTAGCACTTTCGGTTGCAGATCCCCAGGAACCGGTTGACAACAGATCGTCGGGTAGATCATTTTCAAGATCAAACATATCTGTGTTTGTTATGTAATCTGAGAATAGACATTTGCATTAGTAACAACAGCCGAATAGTCGAACAGCTGTAAAAAAAGTCCTAGTTACTAGAAAAGTAACGCTTTAAGACATGTGATCGTCGCACTGATACATCGACACGATATTAAATGGTTTAGTAAGAAATTCATTTTACATTGTATAATCCGTAGGAAATCTAATATACAAGGTTGAAAAAATTACTTTTCTAGACAACCAGTTTAAAAAAGGAGATCAGATTATGATATTAGATGTAACATGTACCATAGAGACCAAAAAACCATTAGTAATATTATGAAGATAAGATTCAGCACCGTCACCATAGCTTTTATCCAAAGTTTCAATAGTAGGATCTTTTATGTACTACCATAATATAACTCTTACACTGTAACATTTTTCGCATGTTGTATAATATACCTGCATGTAAATCTACATGCACATATATATGCACACATGCACACTTTCTAACAAATATGTACATATTTTAAATTATAGAACAAGTAGTATTATCTTGAATAGATCCAACCTAAAGTATTGAAATACATTTGTTGTGTGAATGCACTTTTCAACTTACTTGATTATATATCCATGATAGACGATACATCAACGGAGAAAAAAGGGGTCGAATGCAATATTAAAAAGATTAAAAATTTTAAAAAATAGAAAATAAAACAATGAAAAGATACTACAACAAACTACACGTAAATGTAAACAAACAAATATGTAAATAAATAAGACATGAGACATACACTGCATGAGCATAACTTAAAGGAGTTCATACTACAGCGAATAAAAAATTTATTCACAATAATGTCGTGCTAAACTACTGAAGCAGCAAAGCTACCGATGGCAAACTTTAGAGTAGACAGTCATGCGAAGAAATTATAGTCACTCTAAAGAGTATTTACAACTGTTTGCACATGGAATGTTTTTCAATGCTATAACATTAAATAAAAACAAAAAAAAATTTAAAAAAAGTTTCTGAAACTCATACAACGTAATGTAAAACATTCTTTGATCGTATTAAAATTTTCAAAGCCAATTACCTGTAAAGTATGAAAGTACATAAGTAGAAAAAAGATCCGATCTACCTACCTACAAAACCTAGACTTTAGCTCAATGATCATATTGTTCTTTCTTGCTTTAAAATTGACTTGTTATTTAATGTAGTTCCATCCTAATTTTAGAGCTCTGTGCATGTGTGTCGCATGTCCATATTACATTTGTTACCCTTAAATGCATTTCAATCTAACAGCATATGTATCCAAACTTTTATGTTGCGTCTTAAAGCAAAATATCCCTTGATACACGTTTCTTCTATAATACTAAACCTGATCCAATTTTTCTCCAGTATCTTGTGGAACAAATCAATGCATCTCAGTACTAAAGTATTCTGTTTACTACAGTCAGATCTTTGTAATTCGAACCTTTATCATACGAAAACCTCTATAAGGAAACAATTTTCATTCTTTTCTGCTTCACCGTAAAAATCTCTGCAAATCGAAGTGTAAACTTACTTTAACTTGAATCGATTGTCACATGTTTAGTATGTTGTTTACCTTTGAAACTTGAACTCTGTAAATCTAAATTGACTTGTGTCAATCAAAGTTTTATCACTGCCTCTTGGAAATTACGAGTGTCTCAATTGTAAAGACAATTCAACGCGAAAGATTACAGAACTAACGTTGTTTGTTAAACCTCTCTTCCACCTGAAGACTTTAGAATCTGTAGAACTTGAGCTACTCTGGAGATTCGATTTACCAAGATTTGACTGTATGGCTTTTCTACTTTATAAACAATGTACTTGATCGTTTTTGTGTCTAGTAGGAATTTTTTTTTATTCAACCATAGTGACAATATGCCAAAGCTATACACGCTTCTTTTCAATAATACAGAAGGTAATGAACTCTCTGACAAAATTGGAAGTAATCGAATGACTCTATAAACTTTATGGTATTAATAAATGAGATGAATGGACAAACAAATTTTGTAGTGCTGGATTGAATATTTTTGAACTTTCTGCTGGGTTTATTTATTAATATTTACTTCTTTTCTGGACGGTATGGTTGTTCCAATGTGGCTGCAGCTGATGCTGTTGCAGATGTAGCTGTTGTGGCGGGCCCTGCATTTGTTGCATGTTACCACTGCCACCTCCCCCGTAGTTTGCATAAGCATGGTGCATCATTACAGGCGCCATACCCACTACATATATTATAGTTTTTATTTCAGACTGTGGAAAATTGCCTATGCTCTGAATCGTATCTTTCAAGTAGCAGAAACAGCCTCAGTCATATTGTTTTTTCTGTTTTATGGCATCGATACCTGTTCCCTTAACACATTCAAAACCAAGGATGCGACAAAGACAGTTGTAGAATCACTCTAAAACACGATACAACACAGTTGGTTCGAAAATATGCTGATCTTACTAAAACACAAATAAAATAATTATTATTTGATCATAGCCGAGAAAATGCTATTGGAGACGTTGATCTCGAATGTGTTAACAATGAGTATCATTGCAAACAATGGAGACTATGTCTGCTACTTATTTTGTGTAACCTGACTATGTCTTGCACTTTATACATTGAATATTCAAGTGACATGGTTGTTTTTGATTTGACACGGGATTACATGAAATATTATTGAGTTCAGAAACTGTTAAGGTGGTAAGAGTAGCGCATAAAGAATGTAAGAATAAGGAGAACGGTTAGCGCGTCAATCATGCCAGCAATAATGTCTTTTTAATTATTATTGAAAATGTCCATGCATCTGCCATGCACTACGAAAGTAAAATAAGAACTAGATCTAAGAAGAACTAAAAAACCTTACAAAATACTATTATCTCTTAAACATTAAAAAACGAGATAATTGAAAGAACGTGCAACAAGACAGAAGTTATAAATTGTTTTAAAATACAGATCATCACTTTTTAAAACACTGACTGTTTCTATAACCTCTGAGCAAAATTTCTTTATACTACATGTGCAAATTGTTTACTGTCGAGCAAACTAAACAATAGTTCGCCGACAATGAATTATTATAAAACAATGGACAAAGTATATAACCTAAGATTAATCGGCTGTAATACCCTAACTGGTTGTCACTAAAGTGACATTACTGTGCTGTAACACAGTACCTCAAAGATTCTGAATCGCAACTTTCTGCATTTCTGTAAGAAAACATCATTTCTTGCACGCTAGCAACGACGACGTGCACCGTTCGTATCAAACGAAAACATACCACAATTTGCAATATAGCATAACCTTCGGCGACGGTATTTCTTCAACAGTTTAGGTTAGTTTTGTTAACTAACAAATTCAGAAAACTATCTCAATCGAACCGAGAAACGGGAGAACGAACTTTCGACAATCTCGAAACACATTTACTAGACAGAGATAGACCAAGAAAGAGAGACAGATCCCTGTCAACACGAGTGACACTCGTAACAGAAAATTCGACGATCTACTATTCGACGAGATACAACCACAACATTTTCCTACTAGTTCCAAATGTATTACAAAATAATCGTGAAAAGGATCAGCAAAAGTGTTGGACAACCGGTACATGGTGAATCTATGTATGTGTCATTGGACAGAGAAGAGAAGTGTGCTGTTATCCTGAAGAAAAACCGAAACATCGGTCACGAGGTAATTTTGCTCAAAGGTCTGAACCGTCAACAAGCTGACAGTACGCCTTCGAGGTGTAACATCGGCGTTGATCAAATCGTTCGACAAAGTAATTAGAAAAGTGCGTGTATCGCACATACATACACGCACGCACGCACACGATCACATATGCATACACATACATACACGGGCATACACGTCGCGCACAGCAGCACGACATCCAAGAGAGTAACGCTCTTAGGATCGTGCGACTGCGATCTATCCCCTGAAAGGTTAGCCGCTGGATGATGCGACTCGGGTTTGTATATCGTTAAACGTTATCGTACAGGTATCGCGGAATAGATTCGAAGGCGTTAAACTTACCCGCGGAGTCGGAGGTTCCTTGAAAAGGATCTGCAAGCTTCGGCCGCTTGTTCGGTGGGCCGTCCACCAGGTGGTCGGCCATAGTTCCTTTTCAGGGTTAATTATTTCTTGTTTCAGGCTGTTTACTCTTGGTAGCAGTAAGCAGCGGCGGCGGCGTTAGCGAGTCGTCGGAGTCGACCGCACGCACGCACGCAGCACGCAGGCAGGCAGGCAGCAGGCAGGCACGTATACACGGGTATAACACACACACAGACACAGAGACGAGCGAACGAGCGAGCGAGTGAGCGAAACGCTGCACTACGCCACCAGAAGACCGCTGCCGATGATGCTGGTTACTGTAGCTGGTGTTGCTTCCTCGTCGAAGCCGCGAATATTCACCAATCTCTCAGCGTACTCGCAGGCATGACAATAACAATGAGAACCGCGGCGCGTAGAGCGTCCCCGAGCACGCTTCGTTACACGATCAACCATTGGGCATCGTCGGGGGGTACGTCGAACCCCGCGCTAAAGCCCACACACGCACACACGGTGAATTTTGTCCCTCGACAGGCGCACGGGCCACTCGCGGCGAGGCACAAACTGGACAGGCCGAGAGGAAGTAACCAGGACTATCGAGAGTAGTAGTATACTCGGTGATCGCGAGGATCACCGCACCGTAATTAATTAAATGCACAATGCCAGCCGAACGAGGTCCGAACGCGTTTGATATCGGTGTTCTTAGCAGTCGGTCGCGCACGACTCGTCAAACACTCGAGTGTGGCGGACTGGCTGCGCGCACGGCGCTATCTCGCAGCAACGATATCGGTCTCGAGGCCCGCTGGCACCATCTTCCTCTCCTCTTCTCTCGCCTTGGCACACTGCGACACGGGGCGCGCGAACGATCACCGCGGACGCGGCTCGCTTTCCCCGAACGTTCGAGGCAATCACGGACGCCAGGAGGCGAGGACGACGAGATGAGTCGGCTCCGGGGCGGCCACCGCGCGCCACAGAAATTCGCTCGAGAGAAGCGATCGCGAGAGTTCCGCACCGCACGAGTATCGGCTAACGTAAAATGGCGGCTGCTGTTGACGAGAAGTTTTTCTACGCTTGTCAGAAAATGTCCGACTGGCTCAGTATACTCGCCGTGACCCTAGTCCGGCCCGCCGATTGGCCCGAACGTTCACGTGACCACTAGCTCGACGCTGATTCGACCAGACGTCGCGAGGCCACGAACGCCGTCGTTGAAGTCACGCCGCCGGCCCAACAGCAACCGAGGACTTGGCTTATTTCGATGCCGCCATTTGATGATGGCCGGTCTCGTACGGTGGTTGCATGAGACGCTCCTTAAAGGCAAAGTCGTTATTATTCGGTACGCGATATTTCTTTGTTTCAGGGATTAGGACACTGTGAAATGCCAGAAAACTAAGCCTGTTTTCCTATGAAAATTACAGACAAAACTAGACACGCGATTCATGTGAGTTTTATTTCTTTAACTATCCAAAGTTCTATACGTTTTTTAAAAAGTCCATCTCATTCTCGTGGATCTATCACCTCTTGTACAATACAGCTTAATCGTCCAAATGATCGATCGTGTGATCTGAAGAATTGTACGTTTTTCCGTGGTACCTTCAAATTTATCAAATTTTCCGTCAATCGTTACTATTGTCTTTCTCATCTTTTCGACACCTGTAATTTTTGTTAACCAAATAAAGGTGTCTCTTTGTATATCAAATTCGTGCCCAGTGCGGCTCATGCTACTGTGTGTTTGTTGTCTAATATATGTTGCAAACAAAGATTATTCACTTTATAATTTACATTTTGTAAAACTTCATGACAAAATGGTATTGCAATAACGATCACTTTCAAATTTCTAAGTTATATTGGATGAACAGAACTTTTTCTTGTATCAGGCCAGCGTTAAAAAGCGGTATTCAATTTTTTTTTAATTTTACAGTATGCAGTATGCAGCAAATTTTTGTTTCGAGTACTCGCAGTGCTGTCTAGTGACAGTCGTTTTCGTAAGTTGAGGGATACCGCGAAAATACCTTATTTTCGTTTGTTTAGTGTTACCGAAAATTGTTGAAACGGTATTCCATATGATATTATTTATCATTACATTTTTAGCGATAGAGATTTTGTGTATTGGCTCGTTCTACATGCGTATTCTACTTCACTTTATCTCATTCTTACTAAAACACAGTGCATCAGATTTTTTACTAACGTTTCTGTAAATAGTGGTATCGCTATGTTAAGAATTTTAGGCTGTATTATTTATTTGCATTATGTTGTGCACAGACTATGTGCACTTAATGAAAATGGTCGATGAAATGTCTTCTGTCATGTAATGCCACCGAATTATTATTGTAATCACGAAAATCCTGCGAAATACTCTTGCTTCCATTCATACTCGCATATCGATTTCGATCTATTCAATTTTTCGAATTGAAATCACTAATGGTGTTTCGAAGTTCTTCTGTTCTGATCTAGTCAGCTTTTAGGAATACAGAGACGAATGCTGTTTTTCGAGAAACATTTCGCTGTGCGGTTAGCAAATTGATTAAAGGCGTGAATGAGCACAGTTAACTGATTGAATGTTACCAAAATGGCTTACGCGTCGCGATAGTCGAGTCGGTCTAAAGCAATTTTATTCTCCTGGCGTACCTGCGCCGCTTGTTTCTCGGCTAAAATTCATATTTGAAATGCACACGTTTGCCGTATCAACGAGCGCTTTCTCTTTTCGATCAGGGTGAATCATTATTACCCGATTACGTTCGTAATTAGTTGATACATATTCCCCGAATAAAGACAGGACGAAATATCGCGACTGGTCGCGTTCGCCGATACGTTTGTGGAGTTCAGAGTGTCAAAAGGGGGATGTTGTTACAAGATGGCCAGGGATTCTCTCGATCGACAGGTTAAAAGGAAAAATGCACGCAAGGTGGGGAGAATGCGTTGCGCAGAACGTCCTCTCCTCGAGAAAGAGAATCCGACTCGTGTGGATAGGTGCGAACGGCACGCGACCCATCACACGCATATATTGTGCGTGAACTTGCTTCCATCTCCCTTTTCCTACAGCTTTCTTCGTTACTCTACGAATTCTCTCTCTCTCGCTCGCTATCTCTCTGTCTGTCTCGTCGTCGCGAGTTTGGCGAGCGCGATGAATCCACTATACTATGGTGTCGGATACAGGGAATTGTGTGAAGAAAGAGGTGAACGCGAGAGGAGAGAGGGAGTATTGGAAATGGGACGGGAACTGGATGACGGCGTGGTAGCAGCCACCTAGCCATGTCAGTGACAGCGACTCTTTGTCGAGTGGTACTTGTCCCGCGTTGTTTCCTTGCAACAATGTAATCTCGACTTCTTTGAGGACCTAACTATCGTTCACGTCTAATGTATGCTTCTTTATAGGATCTATATTTATACGAGATCGTACTGCGATTTCAACCACGAATCTTCAAACACGAGATGATCGCGCTAGACTCAATCTTCGACTCTCTTGTAAACTTCTTCGTATCGTTACCATTTTTTTTCTCTCTTGAAAGTATACCTTTCATTCTCGGCCTGTGTACAACTGTCAAACGTATCGTCGCTATAGTGAACCGAAACGAATGAAAACGTCACGGGAGATGTAATTACGATGCGAATCGCAAGAATCTGTCTTGGTACATTTTATCCGAGTGTTACGTAACTGCTCGCTGACCAAAATGCTCGAGTGCTACGACACCGTGTTTTACTCTCTATTGTGCTTTCTCGTTTCTGATTTCATGTCGCAGAGATTTGACACTGAGAAATGACTAGAATGTCGGCAGATATCTTTTCGTTATTGTTCCATATCGGGAGAAAATAGTCGGTAACTACGAGATTACGGTATCTAAGAAAACTGCGCACCGATCGCCCTATACTTCTATGACCGACAGTGGAAATAAAAATATCCGTGAAGGGTGCATTGACCGATCTCGAACACAGGCCAATATACGTTTTAATCTGTTTAAAAATCTGCTCGAAAGAAGAAACTCTCGTCGGCGCGCGTTTTGTTCTGCATTTTGATTGTTACAACACCGAGTGAGCTGTTTCCACGCATTCTTTGAGTCACTGATATCACGGTTGTCGTCTGTCACGATAACGAACGCAGTTTTCGTAATCTCGCTCGGGTCGATACGATACTTACAATCCCGCCCCGTATTATTTGTAATTATTACAATTTCGATTTCTACGGTTTTACAGATTTATAAATAGAAGAATATATGATGTATCGCGAGCGATAGATTTAAATTGCTTCGAGACAGAAGCGCCGTTTCATTTCAGGGTAAACGAACGAAATGGTTGTCCGTGGTTATTTAATGTCCTTTTATCAATTTATAATCGGATAAAAAAGCAACGTCATACCTTGAATTACGATTTCGCAATTCACGAGTTGTGGATAACGTTAATCTGGTTCGTAACACTATTAAAACCGTTTATTTCTGTAATTATACGTAATATTAAGTGGCAATGACTTTAGACTGAATAACAGAGGAGCACTTTCATATTTCGTCTAAAATTACTTCAACGTATACGAAGTATACGACAAGGTCGATTGAATTCAATCGTTCAGTTTAATTATTTTTAAAAGACAAGTCTACTCTGACTGAGATAAACGTTTCATTGATTTTTAATGATAAATCATAGGTGACTCTATGTAGACTATGCGCCTAAAAGGAGTGCTATACTTTCTACTTTGCGGCGTACGCGAACGATAATTTCAAACGTGTACATATTTCTGTACCGAAAATTAGGACAAATAATTAGTTAATTTCCGCATGGGTTAAGACATACTTATGCTTACATTATTTTTTCTTTTATTGAAGTTAAAACTATACTGCAACATAGTCCAAGGGCTCTATAATTATAGCGCAATTGAAATACTTTCGTTTATTTAGATAAATATTTCTGTAACATGGCATATAAAAAGAAAATTTAACAATACTGTACAAAACCATTTTTATTGTACAAAAACGTTTCTTTTTTTCAGTCCATTTAAACTATGTCTGAATAGAACTACGCTTATGTATTTGAATTCAAGATTATTACAAATTCTTATTATCATTACTCTGCAACAATATCGTTTTATAACATACAAATAAGCAGAATCAAGTTTATAACAAGATAATAATCCATTTTTAACAACACATAAAAAAGCAGAATCATTATACATTAATAATACAATATTCTATAAATCGCTAACAATGTTTAATGTTTATATATCGATTTTTCGTTTTTAATAAGTAAAATATTGAATTACATTACGAAAGAAAGGGTAGGACAAATTAACTGGTCTGAAAGGAACAATACTTTAACAATGATTAATATTATTGTTTGCTATTATATATAGTATGTAATATGGAGCAATGTACCCAAACCTGTACCTTATTAGAAACTATCCACTCGCTCTTCTGTAATAATAAAAAGTACAACAAAATAAAAGTACATAGACAAACAATACATAACAATGTCCATAAAAGATTTTACAAAAGATTCTTGTTACCCAATATTTTCTCTAATAATAATGCATGCGAAGTAAAGTTTTTTAATTTTCAAAACATTTACTTTGTTTTAATGCGAACAAATTTTTTTTTATAAATCGATGGTGTAATAAATATATGTATATAATCTGTATATTTTTTGTATTAAAAACGCTTTTATTATACAATGAATAAATAATACCCTTTCTCTCTCTCTCTCTCTCTCTCTCTCTCTCTCTCTCTCTCTCGCTCTTTCTCTAATAACACAATTTAAAAACGCATTTCAAGAAAAATCAAATTAATATATTTATCCGAACGGATACGAATTATACATTAGTTTATTACAAAAACGATACCTAATTAAATTATTGTTGAAATATGTTTAATTAGAGAAAATAGTTAAGATACTCGAAGAATGCAAGCGTTTTAAAATTACGTAACATACGTTCACATGCGTTCAAATAAATGCAAGCTTGTTACTTTGTACAGATTTAAAACGCTTTCCATAAATAGCTTCACAGTAAATGATCTGTTCTGTTACAAACAATATCGCGAACATTAGTCATTTTTAAGAAGCCCCCAACGTTCAAACAATAACATTTTTATAATATCGTATTAATATGTAAGAGTAAGATTTACAGAATATACCACCCCTTCTATTTGTGTAAAAAAGACTAGTAAAACTGTGTGACACTTTACAAACTTTTTAATTGAATTTCAATGTAATCTTGTATAAAAAGAATGTTTCGTATAATTGGGTCTTTCAGGCTTAATCTATGTCTGTATATGTTTTTAATAAGTATTATTATCAATGAATTTCTTCCAAAAATAGAACTTACATAAAAATGGATTGGAGTTTCCAATAGGTGGTACTGTTTTGTTGTTCACAAGCTTAATGTCTTTATACAAACAATTGTTGAATGCTGTTATCACGTTAATAAATACGTGAAATACTGCATCAATTGAACATTGAATTTCAAATGCATGTAAAATATAACTCTATTCTATTAAACTTCATAGGTACCAATACGTATATACATACATATATGTATATGTATCCAAAATTATTGTGACAGAACGCGAATGATGGACGAATACGAAAATTTTTGAACGAATGGAATACAGGAGAAATCTGTCTTAAGCCTAATGCCAGTTTTAGGATCTGTTAGAAATCTTTTGTACACATATAAGAACATTATACCATAGAAGTATCCGTACTGTTTGGAGAAATTGGATATTCAAAGAAAGTCTTCTTGTGTAACACCGCTTTTGAACAAGTACATACTTTTAACTCGATCGAAAGATAACACTTTGCCTTTTATTTCAATATCGTTATCATGTAATAAAATATTCGGTTGAGTGTTCTAAAATATATTCATGAGCCACAATTTTTTTATAGTTTCTTCAGCAACGGTGTGTGCGCAATATCTTTCTGAAATTGTTTTGCGATCGATGTATCGTCAAGTGATCAATCACTCTTGGACTTTGTTTCACTACCCTGATTATCAGACTTTGTTCCGCTTTCTTGTTTTTCTGATTTTGATTCAGCTTCTTGTTGTTCTGATTTTGATTCAGCTTCTTGTTGACTAACTTCATCTTCTTCATCAGAGTAATTTGTAGGTGCTTCACCAGGTTTCAACAGTTTACCAACGTAATCGTACCTTTCTAAAATAACAAATAATACATTCGAAAAGAAATTTAACTTTTAAGAAACATTTACAATATCGTATTGTTAGAACTGAATAAGTTACCTTTAAATTGCTCTTCCCATTCCTTAACAGAATTCATCTCCGTGGTGTTCAAGTCACTGAGATCATCGTATTCGTCGCTTACCATTAACGAAAATTTTGCCAATCCTCTACTGGCATCGTGTCCACCAAACGCTTCATATGGACCACCTAATGTAACAATATAATATATAATAATAATAATAATTTCGACTGCACATATTCTTGCTATAAATTTGCATCTAGACCAGTGGTTTCCAACTAGAACAAATTTTTTCTATGCCACCCTTCCTTTTTATATATTTTTAACAGATATTAAAATATAGACATGCTTTGAAAACGGTTAAGTTTTATTTATTTGGAGATATTATGGTATGAAAACTAATTTTTTATTAAAAAATATTGGCGCCTCCCAGATTGGAAACCGCTAATCTATTTAAACTGTACCTGCACTCAAGGGATTAAGATTACAAATCAAAATTTTCAAAAAATCTATATTACCAACAGAGAAAATGTAGCGAAGCTAAATCCAAAATTTGAAAACGATTGGATAAACAGAACACACCAAATTTTGGGATCTATATTTTGAAAATGATCTTGTACCAAAAACTTAGACCTTTTCGTATTTTACTATGAATGGTTCAAACTACGTTCAAAGAGTATTCATCGACTTTCGAAACGTCGCACGATCCTAACCCCTTGAATATGAACAAAGATTTAATCAGTTCTTCAATCTATATACATAGCTACCGACAGTGATACGAGTGTACTGTTGTATCGAGTCGACATGTTCAGTTTCTGTGAATTATTTTGTAAAGATATACATGATTGCATAAACACCTGCGGAATCTAATCAGTATAATAGTAAGGCCGACCATCATGATTTCGTGGGGCTTGTAAATTTTTTTCTACATTATCATCGGATTGGCCGATAAGCGGTGCGGCGCCCGACAACGATTGCAACGCGAGCTAATTAAAAATCGGTCGGCAACTCGGTAGCAAAAAAGAAGTCGCAATTACTTGGTCACATGCAAACGTATAAGACGAAGAAAAACTATCGGGCGAGTCCTGCGATGTAAGAAAGGAACCATGGGAAATCTTACCGGGACCATAGAAATGTCCACCACGGGTGCAATCGTAAACATTTCCGTTGACAGCGACCAATATTCGTCCGTCTGGCCCGGTGCCTCCGTACTGCTTCAATTCTTGCACGGTAAAATCGCGACGCAACTTTGGCAACGTCTTCGTCGCTTGCACGGTCATCTCAGTCTTCGTCTTGCTTTTAACAATTTTGTATACCAGTAAGGTGATCACGCTGACAAGGACAAGATTTATCGGGCTCTTTATGATCTCCGCAATAAAACTCGATATAAGCTGGTGACCCTCCTGGTCGATGGTAGTAGATGCGGAACCCGGCGAGTCATTCTTCTCCGCCATTTTGACCACCAGTTTACGTGCCTCGCTGGGAAACACGATGCTTTTCACGGCTCGAACAAAGTCAACCGTGTTCTCGAAACGCGATCAAAACTACGGCAAGAATTTCGAAACGATCCCTCGAACCAGTGAAACAATACTTTCCGAGATCTACGTTGAAACGACTCGCGCGCAACCTCAACCATGTACTACTGACGTACCGGCACTGGCCGCGCTGATATCCACAGCGATGCGATTATATAGGCTGTTTAAAATTCCCGGTGGCGCCGAGAAGTGGCAAGTCGCAAAACAGGCGAAATGAATCGGCTAAACATCGCAGTTTCAACCTCGATGTAACACTCTAGATTCCCGTGTAACGCGATCAAAGTTTAAAAGGATGTACATTTACTGCCAGGTTCAGTGTCTACTAAGATTTAATTATTTTTCAGGTGTCTCCGATATATTCATATTCAAAATATTACTTAAAAATGTTTTCTTCAAGAAAAAATTAAGATTGCTTGACTTATATTCAATACTGCGACGTATAAATATTCTGATCTCTGCAGAATTTAACCCACGATGTATACTTTGACCTTTGGATCACCTTGAATTAAGAAATTTCGGGTCTTCTAAGGTCACCCAAAGATCACGGTATAAAAGATCGTTAAATTTGTGTTGACGGTAGTTAAAAGCATCGGAGTGAATCTGATTGTATAAAAAGAAATCAAATATTTAAAAATTTCCGAAATCACAGTCTTTTCAAGCTGAATTTCAATGTGACGCGTTCGAAAAAAGCGCTGAAGACGAAGCACCGGGTTAGTTTGCAAGAAGGTATTCTCTTTTGGAGAACACTGTATGTTTTGACACACACTTCTTCGCGACAGCGCTACTCACACACATATATATATATATATGTAATTCTTTTACGTCCTCGGTGGGGTACTCTACGAGCAGAAAGCTGTATAATTCGAAAACTATTGTGACATTTCGCATTTTTTGCATTACACTGTATAAATTTAAATGTTTTCCATGCAATCGTTACAGAAGTATTATATATTACACACACGTCGCAGATACTGAATTTTGATACTAATGTTGCTATTTTTCAATTTGACGGGATGCGTGACCAAAATTTGATCATATTCTTAATATGATGAATAAAAAATTATAAATTTAAAGATTTTCGTATAATAATCCACACGATACTATTGTAGCTATTATTTTGTGTCCACAAGAAATTGTAGTGATTTAACTAAATCAATCTAATCGAATTAATGATTTTCACAGTTGCGTGGAGACTGTGTTACAAATTGGATTTTATGTAGTCCGTCGGTTCTTTTGCTTCTGCGGTAATAAATTCGAGCGTGTCATCACTTAATTCCAATTTTTCAAAGTCATGCCATGCTGTCATTCTTTGCGTACATGTAGCGTAAGTTTGTGTGCAGGAAGAATCTTGATAAGTTTAGTGTAGATAGAGTACAACTGTAGTTTATCATATAGATGTCTCTTTTATCTCTCAGATAACGGTTCGTACTGCGAACTATCACGAAATTGTGGATTCGCATAATCTAGAAGTTATTGTAGCCCGATATTTACAATTCACACGCACCTTGCGCGGGCAGAGAGAAAGTTAATTATAAAATGTATAAACGTTATATCGAGGTTACGAAACAGATCTCTTTCTCCCTCCCTCTCCCTCTCCCGCTACGAAGTACGTTATGCCAACAACATACCCGACGATAATAAATTGATTAATTCAGATGCGGTAGCAGTGGTAGAATTGAGTCAATAAATAATTGCTTCAGACTAGTTTATTGAAGACACTATCAACATATTACACTCCTATATGCGTTCACTAGTTGACTTGTACATGATCTGCAGAGTTAATTTGCAAACTGGAGTTGAGCAACGATTAACACGATTAACAATTTACAATTACAATCGAAGTAGGCGTATAATGCTCAATTACGTTCGTGATTAAATTAGTTGTGCAGTCGCCGATTTAATTACAATAAATTTTTTTTGAATGATAAACATTACAAATTTTAATCAATTAATGCTCAACTCCGTGTAGAGTATATGTAATAGGCTACTTGTACTTAATTGCGTTGTACTTATATTGGACGGCACCATTTCGTAAGGCTAATTCAATACTTACAATTGTAGACACTTGTACTGAGTTACACCTACCTAGTTCATAGAAAATGCACGATATACTCTCATGAAAAAGAAAATAAGATATGATTAAACTAGAAGCGTTGCTTCGAGTTCGTTGTAGACATTCAAGCACTAAAGTTTACAACGGAGCTTTCTCGTCTTGAAAGTCCAGGTAGGGGTGAATGTTTAAAGAGGAGGAGACCATGTTCACGTCTACTTTTTCCGAACACATCGGACATACTCCTTCAGTCTCCATTATTCTAATGCGATCAAACAAATTGATTTAGCGATTTTACGACAATAATATATATGTTTAAAGTAAAATATATGTACCTTAAAAATTCGCTTTTTATGGCAGGGAAATCACATTGAGGACACGTTGTGAAATCATGTTCAATTATATGTCGTCCCTATAAATAATACCGTGATTAAATACAGATGCATGCAACTTATTTCATAGGTAGACTGCGGATGTTTATGCAATTTGCAAGTTTTAGCCTTTTTAGAATTTTATATTCTACCGTTTTTTGAACATTTTCAGGAGCCATAAATGCATAAAGATCCGCAGTCTAGCGATGGGCTAATTGGCAAAAAGACTAACCGTTGCTATACAAAAGGGTATCGTGTTTTTGCATTTATCACAGGTGATCTCAGTCTCGAGAAGTTTACTCTTGCAATATGGACACGGAGTTAGAGGCTCTTCTTCGTCCTCGTTATCCTTCGCTCTCGGTGGTTTCCTAACGATTGCTTCAATTTTCTTACTATACTTAGCGTCGATTTGATTCCTATACTCAGGACGCATTAGCATAGCAGCAAAATTGAATGCTGCGTTCTTTAGTCCTGCTCTTTGACATTCTATCACGGTCGATGTTAAGATTGGAACAATATCTAAAATCATGATTTTTATTATTTTATATCAGCTTTCCCATTGCAAAATATTTCATACGTTTCTACTAACGTGACGGAAACTTTGAAATGTTGTTGGCTACTCTTATCAACATACGAGCGCCGCGCAAGTGGTCGCTTTTCTTTACATGTAATCTGACCAGAATGTACGAATGTAAAAGTCTTAAATTATTTTGCATCTCTAGCGGTATAGTAATCTTATTTCTTTTCAACTCTTGGTACATACTGAACAGTACATCGTGCGCGTTCCTGTAATTTCCTGTTAAAAAAACGTTTGTCATATTAGACTGTATACCAGATACGTGTAAATTCGAAACACACCGTTAATTTGTTCTTCGTTTGCTATTATAATTGCTGTCTTCGCAGCATCCCTGTATTGTTTTCTGGCCATGTACAATCGGAACAGATATTTAGGGTCCTATCGAATTATACAAGTATATTTAACAATTGTTACATCTCTGCACAGGGGAGATTAAAAAGTATCCAACTACCTTTGGCAATCCATCTCCACCCAATAAGAAATCTATCATTTGAGTTGCCAATTTATCATCCTTCGAAGAAGCAACCGTGTCAATAGCTAATGACAGAACCTCGTTCTCGTCTGCCATTAATTGAGCAGCTTTCAACAAATGCCGCAACGCTTTCTGGTATTCTTTCGCGTGAAAATAATACTTTCCTGCTAAGTGATTATTCTTCTGAGACTCAAAGTGCATGGCTAAACTTCTGAAATCTTCCTTTCGCGCGTTGTCATCGTCGATCGTGTTTATCAAAATTTCTCCATACAATTCCATTTTTCCGTGTTGATTTGCCAGTTGGAAAGCCTCGTCGTGGCAATTCGATAGAATTAAAAATTTGATCGCCGAATTGTAGTCGTTCATTTTCTGGAAATATTTCGCCACCATTTTCGCGCCCTCCACGCTTTTTGTTTGTTGTACCACCTCCACGCTTCGCGCTGTAAATGTTTCAAGAATGATTTCTCGCTGCAAAGCACACGTCGACAATCGAATTACCTGGATTGTTCAAATGTTCCAGATTAATCCTAATGATATTCTCAAAATCTTTCGCGGTTTCGTACGCTCTGGCCGCTTCTTCGTATTTGCCCTCGGCTTCCTTCGCTTTAGCATACTGTACGTTAATTTTGGCAGACGATATCTGTGGCAACAGGTGCCCCACCTTCTGCCAATTCTTCAGTTTTATATATGCGGACGCTGCTTTGTCAAAATACTCGGCTTTCTCATACAATAGTGCGGCTTCGTTGAATTGCTACAAAAGCAGAAACATTTACATGCAAGCAAAAGATGTGTACACGTGTACATATCGTGTGCATATATTTTGATTGTACATGTACCTTCATCGATTCGAGTATTTCCGCGCATTCCTTTCGTAACTGTCTTGAACTCTCATTGTCTACAGCTATGCTCACACCCTTTCTACTATCACCGCATCGGATAGACATTCTAGCAATTCCAGCAAGACACAAATTGCGATGATGCGGATTATGAACAGTCGTAATCGATGAATTATTTGTCTCCACCAATCCGCGTTCGTAGTTCGATAATGCTTTAGGATAATTTCCCCTAGAGTAATCACGGTTTTAATAGAATTACGTGATACACGTAAGTGTTGGATACGAAGCTCTTACGTGAATTCCAATTGTTGAGCGTATTCCCTAGCGATATAAGGAATTTCATCGGGTTTCAGCTTTTGCGCTAGGTTCAATGCTTGTTCCCATTGCATCAAATCTCTTCTTAAATATAATGCTTGCACCGGTTCCGAGGACTGTAGGAAAAACTTTTCCGCTTGATTATAGTCACCGAGCAAGATGCACGCGTGACCAGATAACAATGGCAATTCGTCTATGTTCTCCATACTTTGTAACGCCCACACCATCGAGGCGTCTTCTATGTTTCGATATACGCGTATCGCTGCAGTTCGGAATAATTGTTCAGAACTAAATATATATATATTTATACGAGTTATACGAACTGTAGGAACACTTACCAAAATCGATATTTAAATTTGCAATCGAGCTCTCCCCCAATTTTAGCCACGATTCTTTTTCGTTAATCTTCTCGCAAGTGTTCCACGCTTGTTCGAATCTAAAATGTTATTTTTTATTTGATTTTATTTGATTTATCGATGGACAAAAAGCATATTTACCGTCTGCATAAAATTTGATTTACTAAAACTTCTTTCAGTTTCGCCAGTTCTACGATATTTCCTGCGTCCTCGTGAGAAGATAACGTGATCTGAATTAATTTATTACTTATCGAACTTAACGTTAACTCGCCAGAGTATAATAATAATGGTAACGTTTCGGATGGCAGCTTTGTTGTACTTATCTTCTCGATTTTCGTACCTATTTGCGAAACGTGTTTTAACATCTCTTAAACCATTCGTTAGAATTTACGAGCTCACCTTCGATGAAATATTTGACGAATATGTACGTAATGAGAATGCTCGTGTTGTACACGGCAAATATATTGCGTTCCAGGATATTCTGATCCCATATTATTCCTTGTATAAAGTCCGGACAATCGGGAATTTGTAAAACAGACTCTTGCATAGGATTGTACATGTAAGCGTCCGATTTATTATCTATAAAACACAATTGTGTCCCATTCGCATCTAAATAGATCTCCTTTATACCGTTGTTGTGCGTGTGCTCTGTGCACTGATTGAAAAGTTCAAGGCAAAAGTAGATTATGTGACCCATCTAAATATACAATTAATGCAAATTAGTGTTTCTGATACACGTTTCGGTCATTATATACTTTCACTATACATTTCCGGAAACCCATCCTACTTAGACTGCACATTTCGATTGCATACGATTTGATTTTATGCATAACTTTAACACACAATGCTATTCAACACTGTTCTGTTAAGTCATGTTCGTTGAGCAAGTCAAAATGACGGTATCCGGGATTCGAATGTTAAGCGACTCACATCATTGCCGTAGACTAAGAAGTCTGTGCTAAGGGCATGGCACGTTATTCTGCAATCCGAGGCATTTAAATCCGGAAACATTTTCGTGTCTTTTCCTTCCTTGGTTAACGATGGGTTTGGCTTCACCTGTAATAGCAACGAGTTAACACTCGATCTAACAACGATTTATGGTACTAAGTCTGAATTGAATGTACTTGTTACCGAGTGTAACTGCAATTTCCCATCGAACAAAACTGAGACGTAGGTTTCATTCAGTCGTATGCTGTCTATTGTTGCAAGATAGTCCCTTTCGAAGTGCACCGTTGTGTCATACGGATTTTCTGACATATCCCAGAGCAGCGCTCTATTATTTAAACCCACTGCTACGTGCATCGGACCTATTGCCAATACTGAAGGTTCTATGATGGTATTAATAATTATGGGCTCTGACTTTTCCTGTTGAGTAGTTCCAAATACATATACACGTCTATTGTCTGTAGACTATATGTTCTACCGACGACAGTGTTCATACCTTGTCCAAAGTGTAAAGGTGTACTGCTACCTCTGTTAAACTAGTAAGCAATGCAATTTTATTTCCACAAACGCTGGATAGTTTTGGAATTTGTATCAGATAGACTAACACATTTCCAGAGTAAGTTACAGCTGCTATCATGGTTCCATCCATGGACCATTCTAACTTGCTGATTCCTGTTTCGTTACTGACTGTGATTAATTTTTCAGTTTCTTCGAGATTCTGTAGATTGTGTATCTTTATGGTATTACTACCGCACGTCGCAATCTTTCCGATCGTTTGACTTATAGCCAAGTCAGTCAACGAATCTTTGTGGTTTTTAACTTGAAATAGCTCTTGCCCTACTTCCTTTATGTGCGTCGAAATTGCAGTAAAATATCCGGTTTCGAAACCTACTAAGATATAACCGTCTCCATACCTGAAAAAGTTGATTTTAAAAAAAGATCCAGTCTTATTTATTTTGATACCATACTGCATGATCTTACCATTTGTATGTAACAATAGAACCATAGCGTTTTTGGAAAGCTAATTCAATAGGGTTCTCTGGATCCAAAATATTGTATAAGAATAAAGTGGTTTTATTAATAACAAGAGATACCTAATGAATGATAGGAAATTAATAGCATCTTGTGCCAGCTACATTTTACAAAGTAATTTGAAAAAGAATCGTACTGTATTTTCACCCCCAATTCTGTGATCCATCTTCATTTCATTAAACTGAATATCAGATGGATCACCTTGGAGAGGGATTTCACGGCGTGTGTCTCCGTCGCTTGTGCTAATAGTTAAAGCTTTGTCTTCGCTGGCAAGAGCCAGAAGTCCCTCGTAAGACCAGGCACCACACGTTATACGTCTTTTATGTTTTCCCAGGATTGGTGTCCTTCTATTAATTGATAAATCAATGAGTCTATTGCTCGAAAAATGTACAACAATACACTTAAGGGGGTAGACTCATTTCCAGGATGTGGGATGTGTCTTCTCATTTCTCGATAATTCAAAGATGGGGTTTTTCAGTAGCCGAAAGCACTAGATGAAGGATCGATCTAGGCCCCAGTTGCCCTCAAAAGTCCTACTTTTACGTTTATGAAGCGTAATTTGCATTATTCAGTAGCATTATTCATAGTTATATCCTTTATGCTTCTAAGTAATGCAAATTACGCCTTGTAAATGTAAAAATGGGACTTTTGAGGGCCACAGAGGCCTAGAAAAACAATCCTGGAAACGAAACTATGTCCTTAATTGTGAGAAAGACGTATATACTTGGCATTTATATGATCGTAAAGAACTAAGTTTCCTTTTTGCGTTCCTACAGCTAATAAACAGGTTCTCTTCGCCCACATTATGCATGTCAAGTTATCTCTCACGCCGGCATCTATTTGAGATTTTTTTCCAGTTGTTGCGTCCCATAATACGATAGTAGAAGAATTTTGTGATATAACAGCTAATAGATCTCCATCGGAGTCCCATCCGAATCCGGTGCACAAACCAGAAATGTGAATACGTTCTTGTAGGTCGCCTTGCCTATCGAAAATAGCAACCGAGGAATCATAGCCAGTGGTTGCTAAATGAGTACTGTTACCGGGTCGCCAAGAGATGAACACTGTACCAGAACCATGAGGTTGATACAGTTGGTATAATACCTGCATTCAACAATTTGACAACTGAATGTACCATTGAATCAAACAAGTTTATCCTTGTTTCATTTTCAATTTCAAATATGTCAACATAAAGATCGATCTCGTAATAATAATAATCTCATATGTCACACACGACAATTAAGAAGATAAAACAATAGTTGCGCTGCGAAAGTTTGAATATCACATAACCTACCTTCTCGGTCGACATACTTTTATGGATAGAAATTTTTATCGGTGCAATCGTGAAGGCTAAACACCTAATCGCATAGAAGAATGTTGCGACGGCGCATAGTTGAATTATCGATTCATTAGCTTCTATTTTTTACGCATATTATTGCGTCCGTCTTGTCTGCCATGTTGTTGATGTTTAGGGCAGCCTTTCCGATCAATTTCAAATTGTTTGACGCTTTGTTGTGATAGGTCGATCATAGATCGCACCGCTTATCGATATTGTGGTGGGAGATTTGAATTATTTCAACCGAAGAAGAAAGGCTAGTCGGTAAACGAAATAATTGTGTCATATGAAAGAACTTCATCGTCTTTCATACAGACTGTTATTATTAGATTGCGGATCTTTATACATTTATGGCGTACAAAAGTTTTCAAAAAATATTTGAATAGAAAATTCAATAGAATTTAGTACGATTTTTATTCATTTTGTATTTACAAAGGCCATTGTCACTGACAAGAACATTCTATTTGATTCCATTTGCTTATAAAGATTAACTATAAAAATTAAAAATTGCATAAACATCCGCAGTCTAGTTATTATTTACTTCTGAAGACGTCGTGTTTTCATTAGTAATTCTAGGAACCGATAAAGAGGTGTTATTTTCAAGATTTTAGAATTATACTAACGAAAACACTGCGTTCAACGACGTCTCCAGAAGTAAATAATAACACTGTGTAAAGACAATAAAGTTCATTCATATGTGTATCTCTGTTCGTATCACAACAGCGAACTCTTTCTAAATAGCACAGACTCAATAATATCTTTGTGATTATATGCGACTCTGTAACCGCATATGTACTCAATGGTTTCACATAGAAAAAATATTGGTTAAATCGTGTATACAAATATATTTATTTGAAAATACAAGTCTGTTGATCGAAATATTCTATATTTAGAATTAATAATAGATTTATGCGTTAAGTTATAGTGAGCAGATTACATTATATAGTATACAAATCGTATAGGTTAGGTAACCAAAATCTACGTGGTTCTTGGTTCGTACTGAAATGAAATTTTATACAAAATGTTCTCTTTGATATTCACAAAACGAGCACTTCGCTCGCAAGCACGTCAATTCGCGAGCTTTCTTATCAGTAGTAAAACTCGAATCGACAGAAAAGTAATACAACATTCTGCGAATGTAAATTATAACGGCTTAATAAACCAGAATTATACAGCATGTAACCGGCCATTCAGTAATGCGACCAACGAAAGCTGTTTTCTACCACCGTTAATGAATATTCCGCTTATTAAATTACCATCGTTCTTTTATTGGTATAAACAATTCCTATTTAACCTGTACGTTCGACAGTCTCTTGACAAAACGTTTAGCCTTCAGGAGTTTTCGGCTGGTGCAAAGCATGTATGGTACTTTTATTAATTTATTATATCACCTCTGTCCCATATTATTATACACACTTCATTTCTTTATTGAATTCTACATGATTTAAAGTATTGCAGGATGTTTTTGCTACATTCGAACAACACAAGTAAACTCCCATTGCAACAAAGATTTTCTTTATTCGTACATACAAACCAATCTGTAATTAGGTCAGCCACCTAATCATTCAGTTACCTTAATTACAAGCAAAGGCAAATAACAAGGATTTTTAAATATGTGTGCCATAATGTGGAACAAAGGTAGTACATTTAATATAAAGTTAACGATCGGAGAAGGACCAATTTAAATGAGAAACGATTATCCAAATGTCTATTTTATAATAAATCTATTGGGTAAAGGAAATTGTATTTGTTATAGGCGATTAAGCTAATATCGGAGGCGTTAACATTACGAAATTATGAAAACCTACATGGTCTGGTAGACGAAATTGCAATAGAAATAATAAAGAAGAAAGTTGATAGCTTGGCAAGTGCACAGAGGAGATTAATTGCAATAAGCGATGCAGGTTTGACGTGGTATGCCAATTATAGTATGGGTGTCAAAGATGGTAGAGTTTCAGGTAATACGATTAAGCTATAAAAGATATTGCTTTTCTAAACACATGCCGCAAAATAATCATAGTACAGTAAACTCCCTCTTAATGTCCTTACGTCCCATGAAAATCACTGACACTGGTTTTCACTGACTACAGATTTGACTGACAATAACTTTGGCTGACAACGATTTTAGTTGACGACAGTATTGTCCGATAGCGATATCCTTTGTAAAGATGGTGCTGATATTTTATTCTTTCACTATTTTGCACTGACACTTTCACTTTTGTATAAAAATATAATTATTACACTATAAGAAGTTAGATGCAGTTGGTCAACGTTGTTGTCAAATGATGTTAATATCGGATAATACTGTTGTCGATTAAAGTCGTTGTCGGGCAAAGTTATTGTCAGTCAAATCTGGAGTCGGTGAAATATTGGGTAAAGTAAAGACCCATTTTTCCTAAAATACTGTAAGAAACTGGATAAGAGGGAGTCTGCTGTATCGGGTTTTAATACGTTTAATTCTTTGTGAGTTTATTGTAGATTGCGATTTTATTCTCGAGATTTCACAATTGGGCTATTACTTGCCCAGTACGCTAGATTCGAAGGAGCCCCAAAATATAGAAAAAAGAATGTTTTTGAATAACAATGGAGCAGACAGGCTGGGTCTAATGGTGTTTAACTACACGTTTCAAAGGAATTATAAAAACGGGATAGGAGGACCATGGATAGCAACAGTAGTCAATCATTTTTCAATTACGGTACAGCAAATATTGCCGATTTGATGTTTGAAAGTGCAGAATTACTCTTTCCTTTCTCTTTTTCAGTCATGACCTTCCTCTCGATTCAAGTTGATGTAGTGTTTTACTGCAATCGCATGAGGAATGTGGAGTCAGAAATGTACGTATTTATTAAGAAATTTAAGACTTTTTATTTAACTGCATTTCTATATGATAGCCACATATATATCGTTTTCTTTCTTAAAAGATACACAATAAAAACGTAACTGTATGTATACTTAACAGCCTATTAACTTTAGTAAAGGAGATGTGTAATTTTGCATATGCAATTCCGTTGCGCCAAGAGTTGTTCCATGTTTCGATACAGAAACGATTAGCGGCCCCTACAATGGTTCAACGTTATCAAAGAATGCCATTACTTATGAGGATTTAAGAGAGAAGCACAAATTTACCTTGTTCGTTTGAGGATTGTGAATCCAACATTCGTTCTTATTTGGATATTGATACAAATTATTCCGTTCTATATGGACAGAATTAAAGAAGCGTATTTGCAAATGTTCAGAGCTAGCTACTTCGATTTTGATTACATTCGAATAAGGTTCCATGATCGATATAGTAACTTTCACACATATATTTGCTTTTTTAAAGTTGACTTGGAACGTTTGTTTACCGAAATCACTAATACTAGCCAGATAATTGTCTGCAACATTTTATTATGTAAAAAAAGAAGTATTGATCTGTTCGTAAGATAAATAGAGTTCGAATTACTGTTATAAACGGCGTCGGTCAATCGAAATGGTTTTGTAATGGAGGATGCAAACATTGGAATTTGATTTCGTTCCTCGTCTTTGAAACAACTGTCTATAGCTAGAATTATAAAGATAATCGTTAGATACAAAGGGCATGATGTATACACCATGTATAATTGCATATCGCGTACATTTTCCTACTTCTTCAAATAATTTTGTAACTGGTATATCCTTGGTAATGTATTTACTGAGATGAGTCATATATAGACCATATTTACTGTTTAATCTTTCGTAACTAGGTCTGTGACCAGACGTTGAATACGCTTGAAGTAAATTTCGAAGATTTTTCTTACTTTTGTACTCGGTTACAGTCGGCACTTCGTTATAAATTTCAGTATTAAATTCCCTACAAATATATATTATTAAAGAAACATCGAAACAATAAAACAGATTGAAACGAGGACAGATAACTTGCTTGGAAGGTAATATTTGGCACATGTCTAATATAACAATCAATAATTCTGGATCGTTTTGAAGAAATGACGCTAGTAGTTCGCTTTCGCATATAGCATCTTTCCTGAGATATATTTCTGGAGCGTCTACTGCAAGCATATAACTCTCTTGCATCTTGAAGCCATGACCGGCAAAATAGAATAGACCTGTCGGAACCAAACAATTGTTTCATGTTGCGTTTCTTGTATTTGGAAATTTATTCGTCTTACCATAGACACCGCCGACTAAGAGTTTGCTAAATAACTGTATTGCCTTTTTCATTTGAGTTATCGTTAAATCTCTCAGACAAATCACCTCAAAACCGATTTCTTTGAGCAGCTTAGCAATATAAGCACCGTCATTTGTTGGAGTTAGAAGAGATTCTTGACTATGATAGTCCCCATTTACGATAATCAGAGCTCTTTTTCCAACTGCTTTTAATTTCGGAAGATGCGTCTGTTAATTGACGATATTGAATCATGAATATATTGAAATATATTAAGGAATCTTCACACACATCTATAATTATTACCATAATAAGAGCCCTATCTGTGTAAACTTCACTGACATCGTTATAAACGTGACAGTAATATTTCCCTTCATATTTGGAGCTAAAGTTTTCTATCTGAAATTATAAGCGATTGAATATGCGAGCTAATGCAGTACAAGTATAATACAGTAAACAAATCAACGTATCAGCTTCTTTACATGCAGTACGTTGGTAGTTTCTCCTTCTAATTTAGTATTATCATGGAACCATTGATATTGTGGCTCAGGATTCCCACCAGCTTTACAATATATCGTAAAATCTTCTTCCTCTTTAACTTCCAAGACTGGGTGTGGTTGTTCCTCAATTGTAACAGGTACAGAACAGATTTGCACATACACAGAGTTCGAAGTCAAAGTAGATACAAGAATTCCGTCGTGTCTAATCTGGGACACTTTACATTTATATTCTCCTGCTTGGGAAACACTTTGAAATATATAGAATCAGATTTGCTATGCAGTCGAAGACTATTAGAGTCTAAGCCTTAAGAACACGAAGATGACATACCTAACAATGGCAATGTCCAGCTCTGTGGAAGTGCAGTGTTGCAGTGGCATATTTTGATGGTACCACGAGTAACTCGGAGGTGGCATTCCCACTGCTTTACAAAATAATCTAAGATGACGTCCGAATGGTATGTTTAATATATTGGTTCCTGTCTGTTCCATTGGGTGCGTAGTAATTTGCAGAGGTTCTAAAGATGTATAGCATTCATTTTTAATGTTAAAGAAAGTTGAAACTCTTGAAACTGTACCTGGATCGGATATAATAGATAGGACGCTATAGAGTCCGCAATCATCTAACAATATACGCAACATCTCGATAGTGCACATTTTAATATTTAATTCAAAAAGCAGTCTTTCTGCTGGTGTCTGGTGCGGCACTCTTGTTTCCTTCAAAGACTGTACCCACAAGGTACTGTGGATCCAAAATTATAGAAAACATTGAAATTATTGACTATTGCTATTCGACAAAGTTTTATTGTTACGAAATGTAAAACAACACAGGTCATTGAAATTTTTCAAAATATGACTTATGATGTTTTACCTGTGAACTACAGAAATAATTATTACCATGAATATTGAAGTTGTTCGGCTACATGGTTCGCTAATGTTATCCATACTGTATCTTTGTCGAGTGCATTAATTAAGTCTTTATGTATATTTGTAGGTAAACATTCAATAGCCGCGTTTTGGTCGAACCGCATCATTGTTAACATCGTTAAATGTTAAACGCGCATCTATATACTTCTCTGCAGGTTCTCTCAAAGAATATTCTGTGGTCATCGTTTTAGCTTTCCTCGTCGCATACAAGGAAAGTACAAAATTTAGTCTCCGTTAGCATGATTCAGAAATATATGTGTCAATAATATATATTCTTCTCGATCGATATAGTAGATGTGTACTATCGAATATCAATTACAACTAAATTACTTTTTTGTATGTATATACAGCATACAGGAGTGAATATTGAATACTAAGTATATTTATGTTCTTATATTTAACATTTTGAAACATTCTTTCTAATTTTTCTTTTTAAAAAATTAGGACACGAATAGACGGGTGCAGACTAATTGTGAAAGTTACGTAACAATTCTACGTTTCGTAAATCAAATTTAGAGTTCGTTTCTGATAACAATGGTTGGGAAATAATCGTATTTTATGGAAAAAGAAGTAGATCTTTAATGTTTTTTAAAGCCTAGATATAAAACAAAAAAAGCATCATTGCTTGTAGAACCTGCTTTCTATCATCGCGGATATTTTATCTCTTTCATCCACCGTGTGGAAAAGGGAACAGCTACGATAAATAGGCGAAACAGGCTAGCTTTTAGGAACACCCCGGAAAAGTCAGAGAGCCTTTTTATTTTAGAGATGAGAAACTCTGGCATTTTTCAAGAACCAGTCATCCGTGCGCATGCGTTTGTAAGTAGGTCTCTTATGGTTTAAAAAATGAACATAAAATTCGTTTCTAATGTATACGAACATCCAGAAACGATAGAAATAACTTTTCGAGTAATATTTAATTTATGAAACTACCTGTATTTGTTAATCACCGTGTTTTGCAATATTTCACATTTCAAATATTGCCGCGTTTGTCGGCGTTCCAAATTTTTCGCATGCTGTCTCTTCATCCCGCTAGAGTCATCAACTAGGTTTTTGAAACTGTTACAACATGCATTTCGATTTTTTAAACAGTTATTTTTGGATCCGTTACAAGCCCTGATATCGATCTTAGACCACATATACTTATAAACCCGGCATAGGTATAGGACTTAGTGTTCCAAGATAACAGAGTATCTGCCCACAAGTCATATCACAAGATAATTCAAAATGATGGATAGCGATATAAACGCGAGGTATACAAGTATATTTATGCATTAATGTATATATATATATATATATATAGTTCAAGTATATATATTGTTCTTATTACATATTCTTCTTTTTAAATAAAGTAAGTTGCGAGGAAACAAATACAGATTTCATATTATTAAGTTATTATCAAATTATAAGTGAGAAAATGAGTTAGCACTGTTTAAAATAATAAGACTAAAGTAAAAATGTACGAGTAATAAAATAAGCACTTTGAGGACTTTGCCCACAACCGTCATCTGGTAAACGACGTACAAGGCATGTTACCTGAAACCTATAAGTGTAAATGGTCTAAAGCGCGTAGAGCTCCAACAAGAATTACTTACGCTTGTGTAGAAATGCGACGGTAGTTTCGCCTCTAGAATACAGCATGCTTCGCGGTTGTTCGATCTATTTTACCGACCGCGCTCGGAACGGCTGGGACAGGCTGGCGGCAGTAGCTAAGATTTCGGAACACCCCGGAAAAGTGTCGTTGGTTTTTTATTGCGGGTGCGACAGAGTGGTGGGGGTGCGATGCAACCAATGGGCCCGCGAAAAGCGGCTCCTGCGCGATGCGCGTGGCGCGCTGCGCCGCATAATCTTGCGTATCAGTGATCGGCAGTGCCATCCAGAAGGCAGTGGGTTACGGGTTCTAACGTGCGGTGTGTTGTAAATTAGCGGAGCCCTTATTGGTGCGATCGGTGGGAAAAAGGTAGACGCGCGCGCGACCAGCCTGAGGCGCGCCACGGGTCGAGTGGGTGCACGTATAGAAATATTCGCGAGTGTGTCAGGGTAATCTAGTGGCCCGAGCCATCATGGCGAATCCACGAAAATTCAGTGACAAGATCGCGCTGCACAAACAGAAGGAGGCGCAGGAGAGGGCAGCGTTCGAGGCGATCATGCGAGAGGTTTCGGACGTCACAAGCAGAGTAAGGAAATCCCAGTAGGTCCTTGCCATTGAGGGGGACACGTCGTGGTATGCTGCTCTGTGCACTATCCTCGGCTCAGATGTTAAGAACGTAAACAACAACGAGTGCTCTCTTTCTCTCTCCCTCTCTCTCTCTCTCGTTCTCTATCTATCTTCTTCTCCCTCCTCGTTGCGCCGCAGGTCCGGCTATGTGTACATACCTATGTCTCTATGCGACTGTGGTGTTCGTATCCTCGGTGTACGAACGTGCGTTATACATGAGTGCGTGGCTGAGTTACATACGACCACATACGTGTACTCGCTCGCGCTACCACACTGTTTCTCTTTCTCTCTTTCTTTCTCTCTCTGTCTCTCTCTTCCTTCCTTATCCGTCGTTGTCGCCTTGTACATGTGTGCATCTACGTGTCTCTCTCGGCGCGCGATGCGTGCGAGAGGGTACGTATATGCGTGGAAACGGTTCTACAAGCTATCGAGTGTACTCTATGCCGAACGTGTTGTGCGTTTGTCCGCCGTGGTCGTCCGTCCTGCAAGTTCCTAATAAACGCAGACGTGTGCATACATACGATCGTCGATCGCGTCCATCCTGCTGACACGTTCGAGAATCGACCGCAACGGCGCGATACATTTTCCCTGTACACGAATTGCCTCGATACCTCGATCGAATTCATACTCGACGACGCGACGTGGCTTCTGCGATCGAAATCGTGGGACAGAGATTGCCGAGTCCAGCGCGAAAAAACAGTATCGCTGTACGACACCGAACGATGCCAAACGATAGCGAACGATGCCCACGGGGCGTTCGTGTTTATCTAACGGCCGCGACATACTTCACCGTTCGCGATCGATCCGGTTGAACTGTTGCTCGTCGAAAATGTGCGCGTACCCGTTCGATTCTTCTCGACCAGTTATGCCCTATCGTTCACCGGCCCTCGAGGTATTTCCACTGACTGCCACTGTCGGTCAAGTTGGGTTACCACGGATATACATAGTACACGTACATATGTTCGCGCGTACCACGAAACGCGCTGCTACGAAAACGTTTAAATTGCGTCTTTCGGGGTCACGTGTCTCCGTTTCCATTCGGGACAGAGTCCGTTCTAAACGGATTTACTCGCGCGAGAAAGGAACAGGTTGCCGCGACTTTTACGCGTTTCCTTACACGCCGCGCCACTGCGCCGGATCGCTCGACGGGCCCGTTAGCCGATTGGTTGTTAGGCGGCACTTATATGGCAACGGATTTAAGAAACTTTAGGACCAAATCAACGGTACATGTACCGCGTGTCCCAGTTTTCCTGTCACCATCGCAAACCGGCCGGTCCTATGCGAAGCATAAGCGAAACGCGTCGAGTCGAATCCCTTCGTACGAACACGCGCTAGTAGATCCAGCTAGTCGCGGTCAGACAGCGTCACAAACACGGTCGAATTAGAATTTTGTTTCCGGATAGCAGTCGACACGAGCTTGAATTTTTCCCGCGAAGTACGAACAAGTTTTCTCGCGTGTATTTTAAACCCGTTCTTCTTTCAAGTTTACAAGGTTGTCGGTCGTTTGAATTTTTGGCGGGAAATACGAAATTGCCGTGGAAACACGACTGCTTGATTATACCGATTGGAGAAGATTTGCGATGTCGGACACTAAAAAAAAATATGTAATAAACAACATTTATATATGTGCGCATGATTATGAGAGTGGTCCGAGTAATATATTTCTTGTTTCTAAATGAATTGTGTCTAACGGTTAATTTTTGAGAATATCGTAAAAATTACATTGAATTAATTTAGTTTAAAATAATGCGATGTGTAGTCGGCGGATCCTTATGCAAAATAAAATTTGTTTACCTGTATTGCAACAAACTGGAGTGAAATAGACATTGATTTTCTTAATATGTTTAGTAGGTTGAAAGTTATACAGGAGTATTTTGAAATTCTTCGAATGTTTATTACTGTTTTAAATTACACCAACTGATTTTTGTTATGAATGGATAAAATCCGCTGTCCAGTGATGCGAAATAACTGATACACTCGTTTCTTTAAAGCTTGCACATAGACAATAAAAAGCAATTATTTACCAATAACGTCGACTTTTTAGACCATTCTCATGATTTTCGCGGATCATTTAAGGGGTTAGATCTCTCGCCGTGTAATTGTTTTCCCATTCGTTGTTGTTTCAAGCGGTCCGGCATGTCGAACCGGCGCGGCGCGTGTGTTTGCTCACCGAATCGGTCCGAATTCAATCGCGTTTCTATTTTCACGGCTGCGTGACCTAACCCAGACCTATCGCCACGACCGATGTAGCCGGCCGCTATTTTCGAAACCCGTTCGCGAATAAAAATGTAGCTTTCGTTTTTAATTGTTAATGTACCCGGGACGAAAAAGTTCTTCCGGTGTTTACCTTTCGGTAGGCGCGTCGCCGTCGCCGGAAGCCCACGTGGACGACGCCACGTGTCTTTAAAGGCCGCACGCGAGACCGAGGGCAAACTCTAGTTACGAAACCTTTCGTGGCACGCCTTCTGTGCTGCGCCGGGCCTTCGACCATTTTGTTAGGTCTTCGGGACACTTAACCCCTTGCATCACGATTTTCATTGCGTTTCATTGAATATACGAAGTAGTGAATTTCCATTCGATTCCTATTTCTTGAAATTCCTTCAGGAGACTTTCATAGTAGTCCAACAAGGACCTTAGCACTCGAGTGGTGACTCTGAGGCGCCACTAAACGTCGCTGTACCGTTATTCAAAACAATGATTACATTATTAAATGTTTAAGTAAACGTTTAAGTATTGTATGAGTTATTATATCGATTTTTCATATCCACGAAATTTAAAAAATTATAGAGAATGGAAATATTCTGGGTCGAAGAAACGTTTACCTTTCGCGTTCAAACAGCTCCGAATGCAAAGGGTTAAGGGGATATTCTCCTTTCCGGGATTGCAAGCTATTTGCAAGTGGTCGAATAATGTAAATTACGCCTCGGAAACGTAAAAGTAGGATTTTTTAGGGAGACAGCGGTCTAGACCGATCTTCTATCCAGCGCTTTCAACTATTGGAAAACACCATCTTTGCATTATCGAGAAATAAGAAGGCACATCCCGCACCCTAGCAGTCCTGGAAAGGAGAAAAGTTTCAAAATTGATATCCGAATGGTTTCTGTCGCGTTTGGGCCCAGAATTAGACCCAAAAGAGAGACGCGAGGCTCGTGCATCGAGCGCCCTCTTTGTCGCGTCGCGTCGCGTCGCATCGCTTCGGTTACTACGTCGCGGGAATCGCGTGGAATTGCCGCGTTTTTCGCGCCGCCGCCGATAACCGTGTCGCGATTACGTAACGGCGGCGCGTTCTGTTGAACGCGGAAGCTGCGATACACGTTGTAACTTCGTACTCATTGTCCGATCGTGGCCGCGTTATCGCGGCGCGTGTGCGTGATCGCGCGAGCACCAGCTTCGTCCGCGTCGAATTCCTCGCGGCCCGGCCCGGCTCGGTTCGGTTCGGCTCGGGTCAGCTCGGCCCGATCGCTCGCTTTATTTTTCTTCCGTGGCCCCCAGCGGCTCGCACCGAATTATCCGATGAGCAGCGGCTCGATTCGCTAAAAGATTACACTGCCGCGCAGTCATAAAAAATTCGAATGTTTCTTCTTACTCGTACGAGAGTTCCGAATCTCTGGAATAAAACACGGAAGACTCGAAGCGTCGATTCCGCTTAGTTTCGGAGGTGCAAAGTCGATCTTTGAACGACATTCTCGAAACCGTGTACGCGACACGTCGATCTGTATCGATGCGATTGCAATCTAAATTTGCAGATATCAGGGAAAAAAGTGTACACTGTTGATACGGGATCCTCCTTTTAACTTTTACGATTATTTATACTAATGTGCAACTAAGATTAGCGTGATTCGTCATTAAAACCGTTGAACGATGAACCTGACAAAATTCCGAGTTACATTGCATTTTTATCAAATTTATTAGATTCGTAAGACGTTTCCTAGAATTGTTAAGTAATACATTGGTATTCTGTGAAACTTTATACATAAAAGAAATTGTCTGCACTTTCATACTGTTCAAACAGATATTACCATTTCGAAATCGAGAGGAGGAATTAAATTTTTTCTTTTTTAAATACTGAGATAAGGTACGGAAAAAATAATCG
The DNA here is from genome assembly GCA_028455805.1 of Lasioglossum figueresi. Classification (NCBI taxonomy): domain Eukaryota; kingdom Metazoa; phylum Arthropoda; class Insecta; order Hymenoptera; family Halictidae; genus Lasioglossum; species Lasioglossum figueresi. Next base: position 6,267,819 of record CM052195.1, on the reverse strand, counting down.
AATATCTTTTATTCTTATCATTGAGTGAAATAAATTTACGTTATATACGGGAAAGGTAACTTGATTTTAAATTTACGTTATATGCGCAGACATTTTCATGCAAGCCAATCGATGTATTTAAATAAAGAACTAATTCAATCGAGACGAAGAATTAGGATGACATCGAGCAAATTCACTCTAAATTAAAATATCTCGATCATGACGAGAATGAAGTTCGAGTCACCATCGCTGTATGTAACGTGTTGAAATAAATACAAAACCTGAACTCGATCGGACATTTAGTTTCTTTGTCATTTCCGAAATTGACCTGCCTTGCCTCCTTCCGTAACGGAGCACGCGACCTTAGAGGAGGCCTCGAACGTTCTGGAAAAATGATCCGATTCCCTTGAAATTATTGGATTTGGCCAGCGAGATTTTCCCCCGCGGCGGACGCGACGTAATCCCCGCGGCTAAAAAGGTTCTAATTAATCCTTTGAATGAACGCGCCAGCCGCTTTTAAAATGAAAGTCTCATTACAAATCGGATGGCCCGCCGTACCGTACTGCGTGGCATTTTTTGTTTCCCACATTGTACAGAAAATATCGGCTATCTGTGCAACGCATAATTCTCCGTCCCGATACACTCCGTTACATAAAACAGTGTATAAACAATTCCTTCGCGCGGCGTTTCGTTGGACAGAGTATTTGTGCAGTCGGGAAAACCTGCACTTGCAACGTTAATTGTTTTACGTGATCCAGGTGTGTCCATTGTTTTTACGAAAGAAAAATAACGTTTTCCGTCGCGTATTTTCTTTGTTTTATCGTTGTCGCGACGGACGGTAATACGAAAATCGTGTCAAAGAAAATATATTCGGGTTCGATGTTTTTATTTAATAATTGGACTGCGGATTTTATGCATTTCCACGAAATGAGTAGACGACATTCGAAACACTGTTGATATTTCCTAAAGAAGATCTCATAATATCGTTGTATTATCTTTTACTTATTACGTAGTTTTTAATGCAGAAAATTTTTATTTTTATTTATTAATAATACCCGGACCTGGGAACTCGGGATCGCACATATAAATGAATAGACAAGTCAGCGTTGGTACAGTCATTTAATGAACTCGTTTAGGAATTGGCAAAGGCGTGGATCACAGCCGAGAAATATTTCATAATATCGTTGTACTATCTTTTACTTATTAACCACTTGCCTTGCAATATCGAGTCAGACTCGCGATGAAGATTCTGAACAGAATCTAATAAATATGTATGCTATTAACTTTCCTTAAATCGAAATAAAATTCTATTTTGGTTTTGTCAATGTACAGCTATTGGAGAACATTCGCATAGACGTACAATAGATATAAAGTTTCTCCATTTTTAGGAAATTGAGTATTACAAAAGAAGCTTTAATCACTGAAATCGTAAAGTAAATCGTAGAGCAATGGGTTAAGTAGTTCGTAATGTAGAAAAGTTTTATTTTCCATAAAAATCCGCAGTCCATTAATAAATAGACAAGTCAGGGCCATTTAATGAACTCGTTTAGGAATTGGCGAAGGCGTGGATCACAGCCGAGAAATACTTGAACCGGCGAATGTTTGCATTTCGAAACTGCAAAACTGCGCCTGCCAGCCGGAGAGTCACGAATTCGTCGAATGTTCTGCATACATACATTGTGCCGGGCGATTTCCGCACGCGCGTTTCACGAAACCGTCGCGTCGGGAAACTGATATATCCGTGTGCTGCGAGGCGATCGAGTCGCGTGTTCACCGTTTCGAGATAGCACGGTTGAAAATTTTGTGCATTCTATCTTCCCGGAGATTCCCGTATCTTTGCACTCTTATTGCCGAAAGAAAACATTTCTTTTGTTCACTTATCTTCCTCGGAGCCGGCCATTTCTGGCTTCTCGACGATAACGTAAAACGTAAACACAAATCTTTCGGACATTCGCGTAATCCGAGAATTCCGATCGCGTACATTTTCATTAAAATGGAAGTGCAAACTTCATTAGAAACTTTCTAACGAAATACACAGCATCGAAGTAAATACTTTCCGGTATCACTGATGAAGACTGTGTCGAGAGAATTCTTTCGTTTCTAAAAATAAAAAGAAGATACCTTTTCCGCCTCGTGCTCTTCGATCGAAACGTATACCGACGCTTTCTTCGACATTCCTTGGCCAGTAGTTTTTCGATACAAGCACGAACGCATCTGTAATCGAAACTATTTGTCCGATAAATTAATTTCTTTTCTTTCTGTCGCGGCACGCGCCGGCCACGTGGGGACGCGGCTTAACACGATTCGAGCACGATCTCTGATCCGAACCGGGATTTTTTAATCGAACGGACAAACTGCAGGCCTCTGAATCACTGCACCGTTAACGGCCTCGATAACGATTACGGATGCGGCGATTAATCACTCGAATCGACCGACGCGTAACACGCTAGCGCGCGCACGTTCGTCTCTCCAATGGAAACGAGAGAGGAATCGAAAACAGTAGGAGTAGCGAAGTCACGAGCGACTTACAAGGATCATCGCTCGAGCGTCGATTCTGCTGAAACTTTCCGTATTTACAATTTTTCAAACGTTAAAAGTTTCTGGTAAATTGTCGGGTTTGGAAAGTGTTTTTCTTTGTAAGTTCGACACAAGTAATCGATCTTTAAGACACGTAATTGTTGGTGGAAGGTGATCACAGGTGATAAATATAAAATACTCCTTATTTTAGAAATTGCTGTACCATTGTTCAAAATATTGTTTACGTTATTAAATATGTTGGCATCTAATCGATTACTAAACATTTTAAGTATTGCGCGTACGAGGTGTTATATCAATTTCATATTCACAAAAGAAAATATTCTAGGTCGGAAGAAAGGTTAAATTTTAGTTTATATGGAATGCTTGGAAGCACGGCGAAGTGCATAATGCGACGGAACAATTTTTACAGAAATATCTGGTTTCCTTTCGTCGGCCATCTTTGATTTTGCAAACTACACACTCTTGTTGGATGAGATCTTTTCTGTGGGTTCTATTTTTGTCTATTAAATCATCCACGTCTTTTGCAATTGTGTAAAATATGGAGTATTTTATATTTATCATTTTTGAGCACCTTCCGCGAACGATGAAATGTCTTAAAAATAAGACACTTCTTATCAATAATAAAGATACACGAGATATATATATATCTCGTCGCGAATACGTCAATAGCGTCGTTTATTCGACGTCGTGGAAACGAGACATTTCGTCCATTAATTTCCACAATTCCAATAATTGTATAACATAAAACCATCGTAAAACAGTTTAGCGTTAAGGAATTACGAGAGAGCCTAGCCTGGAGCAGGGATTTCGCTCGTGAACGTCTCGAATCCGAGGATATATACGGGTGATTGGACTTTCCAGGGGTAGTTTCACCCCCTAAGCCCGGACGAATAATTTCGGCTAAACCGCGAACGCGAAGTTTCGTCGGAACCGGGCGATGTTCCTTGTTAGTTTAAACGTCGCTGGGCGAGACGTAAAGATGTGAACCCATGCAGCGTTCGCAGCGGCGAATCGAAACACTCCGCGAGATTAAAAAATATGGAGAAACACAATTTCTCGGAGCGTGTTCGGGTGAAATGGGACAACGACCGGTGCAAGGAACGGAGCGTGGCGCGTGCGCGAAACAGAAACGACGACGCAGTACGCAAAAATCAGCTTTTCTCCCGTTTAACCGAACCGAAACCAAAGGCCACGGTGTTACAAGCCAGCTTGCAATTTTATCAACCGATTTGTTCGACCGAATCTCCTTTGAATCGCGAACGATCGACCGATTCGATTTCGACGTTCGATCAGGTCGATGATTTCTAGGTCGACTCCCCAATTTGGAAAACGACGACGTTGAACGGGCCAGCTCGCGAGACCGATATCGTGGGTCGGAACCGGCGGATAGGTTGTATCCAAGCGGGAAAACCTGGGTACTTTCACCGCAGAAATGATGCAATTCGCGAGACACGCAGACCGTTTTGCGTTTATCGCGCAGCGCGTGCCGTTACGGTTGGAAACCGGAATTGTTCGGAACTCCAGGTGGCGCACGGTGATCGCAAAACCTTTAGAACGAACCGAAATTCGTATTTTTCGAATGCTAGTCGGTCGTCAACCGAGGGAAAACTGTACGTTAACCGTTTGCACTCGGAGACTTCTTTTAGATTATCCTTGCCGCACTTTAGATAATAAATATTAAACGTTGGGAAGAATTACTCTATTTAGTATGATTATCACTAAACCTACCGAGCTCTAAACACGATAAAAATATTTTAGCTTACAAATACGACAAGGCTCTATTTATTTAAAGAAATATATCGAGTCAATATCCATGCGAGCAACTTTATAATTTCATGAATTACAAGATGAAAAATATCGTGTATTGTTGGAAAATTTTAAAAATCGAAGACGTCGATGTATGATTTCTCCTTTCATTTCGTTTCCATTTCTTGCAATCGATGCAGACAATTTTTATGTTGCGTCAACTTGCTAATTGAGAGATTTCGATCCACGATAGGATCTACCATGGATTAATTGGCACACCGAATAAATTCGTTTTTTATCTGAACTCGTACACCTTGCTCCCTAAATTCGAACTCTTTCATCATTTCACGAAAACCTCTAAAAGCGATGAGAATGTTTCAGCTTAAATTTAGCTCTATTTATTCAAAGAAATATATTGAATCAATTTCCACGGAAACAAATTTATAGTTTCAATAATTGCAAGATGAAAAATATAAAACCGGTCGTTCGACCGACAGTGGTAGGTTCAGTGTTAAATCGGCAATTCGATTGGTACGAAAATTGTAGATCTTGCAAGTACCACTTCCCAGAAAGAAGTCCATTCGAGTGCAAAGGGTTAACCGTCGAGGACGAACAATTACAACGGAGAGTTAACAATACGAAAGAAGTCGCAAACGTGCTAGAACTCCGCGTCTCGCACGCGTGTCATTTACTTTCGTCTCAACGTTCTCTGAAAAAATTGTCCGAACGAACTTTCGGCTGAAAGTTTTCCGGCTCGTGTCGTGTAACTGCCTTCGAGAAACTTTTCGGTATCTTCGATGTCTTGTACAGCGATAAAGGGTACACACTTTCACCGGAGACCCTGTGCAACGCGACACAACGGGTAATTCCACGCGACTCGTAATCGATACACGGTAGAAGCAGCACTGTAGACGGAACCGCGTTCGTCCCCCGATGCTGGGAGATTTTGGATAGATATAAAAATTTCTATAAATTTCGCTCGATCTTCCTCGATCTTCGAGGTCAATGCGCGATCCTCCGGGACCCTTCCACGAGTCCCGTTACATTCCTCGAAAAATTTGTCTACGAGTCTCCGAAACTGTGGTCGACCGCGGCCGGATCGATCGGGCGCTGGAATCCGGCCGTGGAACGAATTCGGTGATGAGGACACGGGACAGAAAGAGAGAGAGATAAACCGAGTGTGCATGAGAGAGCAAGAGAGAGAGCTAGAGCGAGGGAGAGAGAACACACACACACACACACAAGTTACAGAGAGCCGGAGAGAGAGAGAAGGAAAAAAGGACGGAGATAAGAACCTGTTTGTCGAATCGTTGTTGAGGAGGAATGCCGAGGTTGCGGTAAAAATCGCAACCCGTGCATGGGACATCCTCGAGAACGATCGTGAGCCGAGGATCCGAAGAAACAACGTCGTAACATCATCCCCCCCCATCCCCTAATCGAACGTGTTCACGTTCCGCGGATTCACGCGGAAACCCGCCGCTCCGAAGTGCAACCAATTGTTCGAGCTTCTGAATATTATTGATTTCCGCGTGGAAGTTCGCCGAGCGCTTCCCGTGAATCCCCGGAGCAATTAGAACGGTTGTTCGAGGAGATGGAAACTTTCTTACAGATCGCGTTCTATTATCGTGACCCGCGTACGGTGTCCCGTACGGGTCGGCTGATCGATCGCGGGGCCGGCTAATCGTTTCCTCGCGTTCGCAGAGAAACGGTTTCTCGCCGTGCGCGAACGTTCGAACGCTTCGAAATTTACTTTTCGCGTCTTGAACGGTCGGGTTGGCTCTGCGAGACCTCTGGAATCCGTATTCTTAACCCCTTGCCTTGTAGCATCCGAATTAAACATGTACGGTTGCGACAAAAATTTCGGACGTCGAATTGCAAAACCGTACGAACATCCTCTACTCGTTCTCGGCTGTATAAAATTATCGATACAGACAACTCTTAATTCCTTTAACCAGTTAACTGCGTTCGACGCGTATACACGTCAATCAAAATCTCTATCCCGGTGCAATAACAATAATCGTTCGAAGGATGAATTGTTAATATCTTATCAAACAAAAATGTAAACCTTTCTCCTTTTTTCGTCGAATTTATAACAGGACACATTGGCCTGCGTTCGACGTGTATACTCGTGATTGGTTAATATCAATGACCAAAATTTTGAATGAATTTTCGCAGTTAAGAGGTTAAACTGCGATCAAATTCCATCTTCCTACCACCGATGATTATCCATTTCAGAAGTTCGCGCGCATCGCCGTGAACCGAATCACAGCGCAAGGGGTTAACGATATATCTTTGCCAAATCGAAATTGTCAATGTCGAAGGTGTAAGCGGCAGTGAATAATTTGATGAAATTTTGTCGAACGAGAGAAGCAACTCCGTAGGTTCAGGAGTCCTAGGGTTGAGAACTGTTATATTCGGAACCGATTCAAGCCCGATAGATGACTATTGCTTTCTTGAAGGTCTTGGTCGGTTCGTACCCTGCGCCACTGTGTGCGCGGATCAAAGAATAAAAATAAGAGAAAGAAAGAGAGAATGAATGTGTGCGCGAGAGAGAGAGAGAGAGAGAGAGAGAGAAATGACTCGATCGTTATCGCGCGTACACAGTGCGCGAGGACGAGAAGGTTGCCGTGGATCGTCAAAGCGAGATACGGATCGTTTGACGATCTAGGCGCATGTGTGCAAGGAGGAAGCGGCGATCTACGGCAGCATGAACGGTATGAACGATGGACCTGCTTAGGTCGCCTCGGCGAGCAGCTCGGTGGGCGCCAGTCCCACGGGATCATCCGGGGTTCTGGAGACCCCGCTGTCCGTGCAGAGTGCCGGCGCCAGCCCACCGCAGTCCAGCGGGAAACACCTGCACATTAACCTGGTGAATCAGTTCAGGCCGGGCGGCTCTCTGCCGAACGTAAACAACAACGCGAATTGCGGGAACGACGCGAAAGAGCACGCATCGACGCACACCGCCGCTCTACACTCGATCGACCTTAAGGTATAACTTGCCCATCTAACACCGAGTCTAGTTCGCTGTGTCTAGTAGCTGTTCTATAGTATATCCTTTCGTCTTCTTTTGTTGCGCACCTTTTGCTCTCCCTCTGCGCACACAACCCCATCAACAACACCCGCACACTGCCTCGATCCCTTTCACCAGTGGCCAGCGACGGGGACATCTCCCTTCGTATCACTTTGTCGTCTCCTCTGCGCATTCACAAACCGAACGATCGTTCGCTCGTTCTTTCAACCCTTAGCACTCGATTGGAGACTCGGAGTCGTATTTACGTTATTCAAAGTATGTTGGCATCCAATCGATAGACTGCGGATGTTTATGCAGTTTGCAATTTTTGTGGAGGAATTTTTTCGAAAGTGCAATCGAACAGAATCTTATTTCCGGTGGTAGCAGCCTTCGCAGGTCCGAAGTAAGCGAAGATTGTAGTAAATTCTGTCGAATTTTTATATTCTGCATTTTTGTGAACATTTTCGGAAGCCGTAAATGCATAACGATCCGCAGTTTACTAGTCAACTGCATACTAAACATTTATGTGTGAGGTATTATATCAAGTTCGTATCAATGAAAAGATAAAAATCATGTAAAATGGAATTATTCTAGGTTTGAGGAAGTGTTTAATTTTCGAGCGAAAACAACTCCGAGTGCAAAGGGTTAAACACATTTCATGTAGACTAAGTTGTTCATCGCACTCGATTGAACAGCCTTCGATTCGAAGTAATCACTGGAACCCGTCGACAGTGTTAACAGTAAACCTACCACTGTCGGTCGAACGATCGGTTTTATATTTCTCATCTCGTAATTATTGAAATGACGAAGTTGCTTACATGGAAATTAATTCGATATATCACTTTATCGAAGCACATATATATAATAAATATATAAATAATAAAAATTGCACAAAATCTAACTGAACAGAGCCTTGTCGTTTTCGCGAGCTAAAACATTTAAATCGCTTTCAGTAGGTTTATCATTAATCCGTGGTTCCTATAGTTCTTTGAAAAATTTGTTCACGTTCTTGCGAGAACGTTGCGAAATCTCCGAGGATGTCAATTACGTATTTCTCCCTCGAAGAGTCCTCGCTCTCGGTTTCGTGCGTGTTACAAATGCGGCGCACGGTTTCCAGTGAAACTTCTCCCGCCAGCAAAGTGTTCAGACGATTTTAATCTTCCATTACCTCGCGGCGAATCTAACGCTGCGAAGCAAACTCGATTTTCCTCTGCCGATCCGGTAAGACATCGAACGAGCGAAGCGAATAGTTGCGCTTCTGAAGTTCGATCTAATTTCATAGATCCAGTATTTTCCTGGTGCACCTGGCAGCCGGTGTTCAATCGAACAGTTGACACGTGGTCATCGTTCCGCGGATTTTACGGTCGCCACGAGGCGCCTGGCAATCGTCGCGGTAAAAAGTATCATAAAGTCTAACGAGGCCTCTGTTTTATGTGCAACCCGCCGCAACTGCTAACAGAGTAGATCGTTTTTTTGTTTCGATTCCGGTTGCGGTAAATGAATTCATAAGCGTCTACGTTTCCGCGGTCTAATGATCACCGAATGATTTACATACACATCGGAATAGACGTAAACCGCGTAAGTTAAGCTTTGCATTAATTTTCGATCGATCGATTGAAAAATTCTTGAATGCTCTTTCGAATCTCTTCAAAGTTCGGCACTCTTTTCTATATTTTTATCATATTTCGTTTGCACAAATCGATCTCCCTCTCTCTCCCTCGATTAATTCAAGCAATCTCGCGTCGAGACCTTCTATCCGAGAAACGATTTTTCCCGGCGAACTAATTACTCGAACAAGTACATTAAATCCCGAACGGCAAATTCTGATTTAATCGGCGGGTATGTATAGTTCGAGCAACTTCTTCGGAAATCATTGGTCCGGAAGTAACGCAGCTGTAAGCAAGTAACGCTCCGCAGGGATTTCTTTGATCAAAGAACGTTTACCGCAAACGCATTAACGACTTAACCGGCAGCCCGATCGTAATTGCTTTGATAAAATTGATGAAGTTAACGATAAAGTGTCGCTTCGTTTGAACTTTCCCATTGAAGACCGCAGTTTCGCGTGCGCGCTCCAATCCCCGATACCTATACCGGGTGGTCTTGTTCGCGGTACGAGAGAGAGAGAGAGAGAAAGAGAGAGAAAAAGTTGATCGATCGCTCGTCGAGCGAGATAAGCGCGGAGATTCGTTTCCCGCGAACTCGACTTCGAGAATCGATCTTGTAGGCGAGCGTTCGCGGCGTGCAGAAGCGACGCCTAATCAACAGAAGCGTCGCCTAATCAACAGAAGCGTCAGCCGAGAGTGCTGTTAAAGCAATATACGCGCGCGATGAATATTCGAATTTGAATTCGAATTCGATTTCAATATTAATTTTTCACCGCGATGACGCTCGTTTAAAAAAGAAAGAGAGATTCTCAAAGGGCAACGAAATGTTATCGCTCGAGTTTCCCACACTGCTGTTGGGAAACCGCGTTGGATCATTCGATTATTAACCTTTCGTTAGACCCAGTTGCATATGATAACAAAATAGCGACGATTGTTCTCCATCCTGTCACATTTCCAGTCGGATCTCATGCTTCCATTTCGCGCGTTAACCTACATTCATCTTTACATCGCTCCGCGATCGAAGCTCATTATTAAATCCGTAAAATTGAAAAATTCGACCTCCCAAGCTTAATTCGAGATTGACATAGTTAAAATAGTAATGTTCGCATCGAGCAGCTATTTTCTGCTACGTCGTTCGATTTATCGATCGAAGAACAACACCGAGTAGGAAGTATTCGATGACAAGGGCTATCATTTAGGACTGTGCGCTTCCCGGAGTTGACGCTTCTTCGAAGATTCTCGGTCGGAATCGTTGCAGCAACGTGCACGGGGGAAGCACACGTCGAGTCGCATGAAAGATACATTAGCTTCCAGAAATACCGGTGCAACGGAATCGAGCATCGCTGCTGAATTAATTGATCCACGGCGATCTGTATGAAACTCGATCCCACCGCTGGCCACCGTCGCGACTCCCCGTCGACTTTTATCGGCTACATACACCACGATGCCTGCCTTTCCGCAGAACCGATAGCGCAGCTCCTTCAGAAATCCTTGTGCTCGATCATCGAACGATCCTCTCACAGTTCATAGCCCAAACAAGGTTCCATCCCCGAAAAATTCCAATCGTTTCACCCCATTCTCTTCGCAAGAGGTACAAAGACTTTCACCAAATTTTCTTTGAATTATTTAAATATCGTGCTTACAACGGCGAGCGAAACTTCACGGCCGAGTACATTCTTTCCACTCTGTATTCTCGATGTTCATAGTTTATTTGTCGCTCTGCTCCATCTCGTTTGCCTTGTATTCGATATTACAGTTAACATTCTTTCCGGTACAAAGTGGAAAGTCTATTTCAACCCTTTGTAGATCCTTTCGTTCCGCTCGAATAATCGGTTTCTGTTCTCTCTGTTTTCTTTCGGATTCCGTTTCGCTGGTTTTTTCGGGAAAAGATACTCGATCGGCCGACACGATGGAGCTTCACGAATCACGGTGGAAGCCTTAAATCGGTGATATTAAAATCCCGGCGGTGCTGATCGGAGCGATCAATTACGGGGGATATTATGGGGGACCTCTACTTGTTGCGGGTTCGCGTTCGAAGCGTGAGTCATGACTGGAGCAACGTACGGGCCACCGATCGCGTGCCTCCTTTCATTAAAACCGACTATTTCCAGTCGCCGTGTAAAAATAGACGTTTCAAGATTTTTCTCCGTGCACGGGACGCGCCGCTTCTTCCGATTTCTCTGTCTCGCGATCGAGATCTACCGTTCACCGTCGGCCACGTTCACGTAACTCGCGGAACACGATCGATATCCAGCAGAGTAGTCTCTGAACTCGTTGTTATCTTTCTACTCGCGTGCTCTTCTTTTTCTACGCTTCCACCGAGCCCTTTTCTGCGTTGCCTTTCTTTCTCTACTCGTTCGTCTCGCACCTTATTCTGAAATCGCTCGTACGTTTCTTCGTCCCTCCCTGTCTTCGTTCATATACCCGGTGTACGAATTGATTCGTAGCTCTTCTTAAGTTTGTAGTTCATTTTTCTGCGTATTTCTTTCGTCTTACAAAATAATTCTCATTGTACCAGACAGTTATACGGAAAATTGAGTAGATGAAATTGAAAATTGTTGGAAAATTTTAGAAATTGAAGACGTCGATACATGATTTCTTAATATATGATTCAATTAAAATCATCGAGGGAAAAAATAACATTCAGTTTCGTTTCTATTTCGTGCAATCGATGCAGACAATTTTTATTTTGCATCAACTTCGCCAGCTGAAAGATTTGGATCCGCGATAGATTTACCATCGATTGTTACCACCACGGATTAATTTGTACACCAAATAAACTCGTTTCCATCCGAACTCGTACACCTTGCTCCCTAAATTCGAACTCTATCATCGCTTCGCTTGTGCAGTCGTTAATTATCCACCCTCTTCCATCGCTAGACTTCGTATTATACGATCGAAGACGGTAGACGTGCTATTCCGAACTCGTTAGAACAATTCAAGAAACACTAGAAACGTTTATCCCGTCTCTCGCAATCACCGAAGAAACCTTGCTTGTCACCGATCCTTTGCGATCTTCGCTTTCCCGAAACCGATCACCCGCCGCAACTGCTCCGCTTCGCCGAAAACAGCGATCAACGAACTTCTCTCGGAGCCGCCGAAGTCCCAGAGCGCACCCCGTTTTCTTTTCTGCGATGTTTCTGCACGATCATGCATGACACGATGCCCTAATTGAAGTCGCGCACGACGAGAATCGAGCAAAGCACATTCCACGGTCTTGTTTCGACAACTTCTGATCGACACGATTTCATCGTTGCGCGACATTCAATTAGGCCAACAGTCCCCGACACGTTTGCGTAGGAGTAGGTAGTGTCTCTAGCGTTCACCGAAAAGAAATAAATACGATCGTTTCGTCGAAAATTCACCGGTTCGAGTGAATTTTAACGAGCTGCGAGTTCGGATCGAAGTCCGATCGAGGTCCGATCGACTCGTACATTGTTTCGATCTGTGACAACCTGACGACGCAGCAGGTCGCGCCGATGATTCGTCGGCCAAAGCGGATTTCCCCGGCCGAGTAAGACAGACGCGTTGTATAGCGAACGTCTTATGGCATTGCGTAAGAGCAGGCGTCGCTGTCCGGGCTCGGTGATTAGAAAAATTATTCCGAACGACTGAGGATACCACTTAGGCTTCCTCGTAGAGGACTCCGCGTGTCATTTCGCGAGACGGTACGGGGGGAACCGGCCCGAAACTCTTGTAAACATGTAATCTGGGCCGGGCGTGTCGGGATAACTCGCGAATTAGATAGTCACGGAAAATTCTACCCACGATCGGCCGGCCGTTCGCTGATCGAACCGGATTTACGTAACGCGGCTGTCAGCCGCGCCGCCAAACAAATTTCCTCGATGCACCCTCGCACGCTCCTCAAAAAAATTCTTGTAAATTCAGGTTAATTCGCTATTAACGCTAGGTTTACGGAGGTCTAAATATAACTATTTTACATTAATCTATAAACATAACAAGAATGTGTCTATCCGAATTTTTGGCCATTTTTCCGATAGCATATACCCCAAGAATTAAATTTGCTAAATAATTTCTCGGGGAAGCATCTTTACAACCTTAATAATTGCAAATTAAGAATATTAGAACCCGTCGTTTTGACGGGTCCCGTAAACCTAGCGTTGAACAGCGGATTTTTATGCAAAATACATTATTTTTTACGCGAATTACAACAAACTGGAGCGAAATAGAAATTGATTTCCTTTCTTAATATGTTTAATAGATTGAAAATAATATAACAGTATCTTTAAATTCTTCGAATGTTTTTACTGTTGTAAATTACACCTACTAATTTTTCCCAGAAATGCATAAAATTCGCGGTGTATCTATTATCATTATCAGAGAGACAGTAGACTGGTAAATTAGGCCAGATTTTGGAAATTGTTTCGGTCTAGCGGTACGACGAACGAGAAAATTAGATAGAATTATTAGTTGAAGAGAAAAGCTTGTTTAAACCGTAATATATTTAATTAGATTTTTGATACGGTAGTTGACGACGCATGTCTCGTCCATTTGACTTACAAAGTACTTGTGCTATATGTACTCCGACACTCCTTCACCCGCTCACCACAGATAAGAAAACGTATCGAAACTGCGACAAGTAGAGTTTTACTAAAAAATGGACTTCTCAGGGTTTGTAGTAAGGTCTCCACAGAAGCTATTGAATAAATTTCATTGTTCAAGCGCGAATTAGCGAGCGCATCAAGTAACGACGCCAGTTACAGAGCGACAAGTAAATTTAGCAGAATCGAAAACATTCGGCCGAGGAGCGTCGAGTAGATTCGAGTCACTTTAATTTCATCGTCTCTATTTGGTTCCTGTTTCGTTCGATATTATATTTTTGTCTTTCGATAGTCAGATTTACAGTTCGATAGTGGGCTTGAATGATTTATCCTAGGTGAACTACAGTACCTGTACAGAACGAATTGTACAAATAATTGGGTTTGCTTCGCGTGCGCTGATTTTGTTGCCGTAGGTAGACGGGGGTAGATATCCTTCCCATCGGTTTCTGGTTTCTCGATTCTCCGTATCACGATGCAACTGCCTCCTCTCGCCGGTCCAGTGGAACGATTTAGACGATGAACCACAACTGCAACGAAACCAAGCGTTTTTCTTACAGTTCTCTCCCACGTCTTTTGCGAACTTTCTTTCTTTCGACCGTTCTAGAACGGTCTGCACGCTTTCCCTGCACAGTTTCGTTTGCGACTGCTTTTATATGCGACCGTGTAGTTGTTAGTTTGCTACCGAGTGCATGCTCACTGTTAGATCTCTCGTTCGAGATGCACCGACGCGACGGCCATACGTTCGCAACTCGAGCTCGACAGTTTTTTTGCGACCGTCGATGCATCTCGAGACTTTTGCTGAAACAGCGAGTCAGAAATCGTTACGGTCGAATTTCTGAGAATCGTAATTGCACTGCGGATTTTCTGCGATTTTAACGAACACGATCAGAGACGAGATCTATCTCGCATAAATATCCGCGATCCAATAACGATCATTGCAACGAACTTTCAAGAGACTCGACGTCCGATTCAACACCCGATGACGTGCTCTGCAGGTTCATTTAATAGCCAATAAACCACTGACAGTTAGCGGCACGCATCGATAAGCAGCGATGTTAATTGCGTGTCTTAAAGCGACATTAATTTCTGTCGGGATTAACTTTTAATTACTCGCATATATTTATTTCGCATCGAAGTAGTTATTGTATCGAATAAAAATTTATTTATGTTGGAGTTTTATAGAGTTAACCAGTTATGCGGACTAGCAAATAATTATTTTACATTAATGTAGTTGTTGTATCGAATAAAAATTTATTTATGTTCGAGTCCGATATTGCCAGTTCGATATCGAGTCCGATATTGCCGATATTGCCAAGTTCCGTATTGCCAGTTATGCAGAAAGTGGTGTACGAGTAGTAACCGAAGGTTGAAACTTGGCAAAATGTTATTCAACGCTTTTCGATCTAGCTAATAAGTTCGTGAATGTGACGAGACTCACCTCTGGTACAGATTGATAGACGCACACAGCAATACTGTGCATCCTCTCGCAGTTATCGGCGCCAGCTGAAAAACCCAGTTCACGTTAGAACGGAAACGAAACGAATTTTACCTGTTCGCCTGCTTAACTCTTTCTGATTCTATGTCCAGCTAAACTCGACATTAACTTTCGCGATAATTTGAATAATTTACATTCCGTTTATCAGTTGTACCACATATTCGTGATATGCAATGTCTAGACAGCGGTACTTTATGCATTTCCGGCAAACATGTAAATCTTTTCCTTCCTTCGTTTGATTATCCGTGAAAATAAAGATCCGCAGTCTAGCAGTGACAATTCTAGTTGTTCGCAGCTAGCGAAGCTACATGTGGGGCTAGGATTAAATGAAATTACGTTGAAGCAAGTTCTGGAATGAAGGGTTAAAAACGGTGGAAGTTTGCGCGATCGTAGGAAAATGGACAGAGCACGTACCTCCAGGGGTGCATTTCGTTATAACTGTTTCCGCCGTGTCCTGTAGGCTCTCCGGCAGTAATCCCATCAACATGTCTATCTCCAAGTTAGCTTCGTCGTCGACCTAAACCGTACGGCTCGTTTGTGAATCGATCGGTGCGAATGGAATCGTTCGTTCGAAGGTAAAATGTGATCTTACCAAACTGAACGCCTCCAGTAGACAGTACATGTAACACGTGATTGACTTATCGTTTGGTATGTTTCCTGCCGCCACCTGTTGGATCTGCTCTGCAACCCGAGGTCACCGATATTATTCGTACACAATTTTACCCATTTTAATTACAGTAAAGTCGCGATCTAGCTCCCATAGCCTGTTCCGAGGAGAGACAGAGATCGTATAGGATAACTATTTCTTTACGACTGCGTCGACCGAAAGTAATTTCGATATTCTAAGGTGAAATAAAATACATAATATTTTTTATTCGAGCAACGAACTTCAACGAATGAAATATTTTCCAGTTTGTTCGACAATCTTTTGCCGTAAGGTAAATGATGGCAAAAGATCATCGAGCAAAGTGGAAGATAATTTATCGATTAAAAGTCTATTGCTTGAATAAAAAAATTAGGTTTTTCATTTCACCTTAGAATACCGAAATTAATTTCTTGCCAACCGAATACAAAGGATGCCGAACGTGGTGGAAGGGACAGTGATCGTGAAGATCCTCGGGGAGCTAGATCGCGACTTTACTGTATTCTATTTTACAGAAATCGACAGCTTGTGGTGGACGGTAACAATTTTCCACGCGTGTCGGAGCTTAGATTCTTAGAAATCGTGGCACTAACCTTCCGTTGTGCCGTGTTCCTCCATGCACCGTAGCTTGTCATCTTGCACCATGTCGATGACTTCCGGTGGCACCCAGTCCGGCTACGAGCAGAATCAAAATAATAGCCGGTTGCTCGAGAATCATTGCCCTGGGCGAACAAGCGCGTTCACGTTGGCCATCTCCTTGACTTTACTCTCGGGGGCGAAACCAGCTATTTTCAGACCCCGATTCCTGCTATTCTACAGTTTTCTTTCGCGATCATCCCGTCGCGTCGCGCGGCTTCCATTATCTTATCGTCCCCTCGTAGATTAGGGCAATCGATCTCTCTCGTAGCCTGCGCCGAGCTTCTCGAACCCGCGGTGGAAACGTTCTACTCGAAATAGGGGATGGAAACGAAGTATAATGCACCGTTCGGGGGATCGGTAGTTGGCGAAGCTTGCGATTTCGCTCGAAATATGAAAGACATCTCGGGGGATTAGTAATAATCAAGTTAGGGATGTTAGGGAGATGTACCTTCTTCAAGGGTTGCAAACAGAACGCTACGAACATTTCAGTTTTGCACGCTCAAATTGAACGGTCGAAAATATTTCAACGAATCTTCCAAAAATTTTTGCTATGCTCCAAATGTTCGAAAAAGCGACCGTCCAAGGAGTGAACGGGAAGTTTCCAGGATTTACGATCCACGGGCCCGTCGATCGGTGAATTCGATCGAAACGGAAGCCAGTCAAGATTTGGGCGCGTAACGAAAGAAACGAAAAGCGAGGCAGCGAGCCCGCTGGTCTAGGCTAGTGTCTGCGTTTCCGGGTGCAGTTTACGTAACGGCGCGCTCCCCGCGTGCCCATTTGAATTTCGATCGATACTCCGGCTCGCGTTCTATCGCGGCCCGTGGCCGGGTAAACATCGGCAAGGAACTACGGTAAAAGGGACACGGGAGAATGAGAGAAAGAGAAAGAGTGGAGGAGGAGAAGAAAGGAAGGCGAAAGAACCGGAAGAACAGCGGCGTGCCGATGCAACTGCACCCGCTCGACTTGACACGCTCCAATTAGGGGTTCTCCTCTAATCTCGAATCCACTTGCCCCCGGTTATCGATCGGCCGCGCCGCGCCGGTCTCTCGCACCGGGTATTCGTCTCGTTATTTTTGGGCGAGCACGCGGCTCGATATTGTCACGAACAAATCCGTCTGTCGCAGACCGTTTCGTACACCGATACCTTAATTAGGAACACGCGACGATTAGAAATCGTGTTTGATTAGAAAACTACGTGGCCGATCGGCAATTGCTTTCGATATCTATTTTTTCCCCCATTGATGCTTTAAATATTTTTATACGCCGTCACGTATCACAGAATTGTTTTAGTTTTTTTGAAAGCCTCGAATAGTCATCTTAGAAAGCTGCGTGGCCGATCGGCAATTGCTTTCGATATCTATTCTTTTCCCCATTGATGCTTTAAATATTTTTATACGCCGA
Source organism: Lasioglossum figueresi (assembly GCA_028455805.1). Lineage (NCBI taxonomy): Eukaryota > Metazoa > Arthropoda > Insecta > Hymenoptera > Halictidae > Lasioglossum > Lasioglossum figueresi. Next base: position 6,250,202 of record CM052195.1, on the reverse strand, counting down.
CACGTATCCCAGAATTGTTTCAGATTTTTTGAAAGCCTCGAATAGTCATCTTAGAAAGCTGTGTGGCCGATCGGCAATTGCTTTCAATATCTATTCTTTTCCCCATTGATGCTTTAAATATTTTTATACGCCGACACGTATCACAGAATTGTTTCAGATTTTTTGAAAGCCTCGAATAGTCATCTTAGAAAGCTGTGTGGCCGATCGGCAATTGTTTTCGATATCTATTTTTCCCCCATTGATGCTTTAAATATTTTTATACGCCGACACGTATCACAGAATTGTTTCAGATTTTTTGAAAGCCTCGAATAGTCATCTTAGAAAGCTGTGTGGCCGATCGGCAATTGCTTTCGATAGCTATTCTTTTCCCCATTGATGCTTTAAATATTTTTATACGCCGACACGTATCACAGAATTGTTTCAGATTTTTTGAAAGCCTCGAATAGTCATCTTAGAAAGCTGTGTGGCCGATCGGCAATTGCTTTCGATAGCTATTCTTTTCCCCATTGAGGCTTTAAATATTTTTATACGCCGACACGTATCACAGAATTGTTTCAGATTTTTTGAAAGCCTCGAATAGTCATCTTAGAAAGCTGTGTGGCCGATCGGCAATTGCTTTCGATATTTATTTTTTTCCCCATTGATGCTTTAAATATTTTTATACGCCGACACGTACCACAGAATTGTTTCAGATTTTTTGAAAGCCTCGACTAGCCATCAACGTAAACGTCCCGGTATGCTGCCTAGAATCACTTGTTTTTCAAGAAGCAAATTTAGTGAATAATTTCAATGAATTTCAATGAATTTCAATGAATTTTGATTTGAAATTTTGAAAGTTAAAGCAGCGCTGAATAATAAGCGTGATGTGAAAACGTATCGTAGCAGGCACTTGGATTAACGTCTCGAAATTAATCGATCGGAGCTATCGGAAAACCGAGAAAGCTCGTGCTGCTCCTAGGTTTCGTCATTACTAAACTGTACGCGCACACGCCGCGCCGTATCAATTAAAACCGAGCTCGGGTATGCTCGAGCGAGAAGCTTATTTACCGGAGAACCGAACTAACGACTGCGGTGAAAATAAACACCGGTTGGAAGTAAAAGAAAAAGTCCTGTTTCCAATCGGAAAATCTTTTGTCGTAAACTGTGAAATAAAAATAACATTTCCTACCGTACAGCTGTGTTCTTTTATTTTACATATTCGTACTTAAAGTGCACGAAAGAAAAAGCATTCACGGACAATGAATATAAAGATCGTTGGATCGTTCGGATAATAGAATTCGAAGGCGACTGTGTTTCCGAATGCGGTATCGTTGTATCATCGATCTCTATCGATTCGAACGGCACGAACTTCGTTGGTTACCTAATGATGCGTTTAGACTAAACGAGCGAACGTTCGCTAGCTCCGACAAAAATTCGTGCTCGTAACATTAGGTGAACGGTAACGAACCACATTCGCGGCGAATGATGAATCTAGCTGTACTGCTTGCGAAATGTGTATTGGGAAAATAATTGCAAACGGCTTGCAGTCTCGAGAGTTCGCTCGTCGACACGTTGCACGCTGCCACAGGGAACGATCCATTTCGGAATGACTGCCATTGAATATCGATTAATCAATCAACTGGATTACAGCGTAAGGTGAACATTTCGCTATCAAGTAATTAACACTAGCTTCACGGAGCTCTAGAAATAACTATTTCACATTATTTTATAAACGTAACAAGAATGGGTCCATCCAAGTTTTTGGCCACTTTTCCAATAATATATAACCAAAGAAATAAATTTGGTAAATAATTCCTCAGGAAAGCATCTTTACAATCTTAGTAATCGCAAATTAAGAATATTAGAATCCGTTATTTTGACGGGTCCCGTAAACCTAGTGTTAAGAATTGACTCTTTACACTCGAGGCTATTTTGACTTTCGAATTGAGAAATTTGATCGAAAACGGAACATTTATTCCTTGACTGCGGTCACGAATGAAATTGTGGATTCGATTCCTTCCCATACGGGTTGTTGCGGGGGTTTTATGGGGCTTGGCAAGCTTACCACGGCCCGAACGAGAACGAATTCAGAAATTTGGTCGAACACGAAATATTGATTCCTCGAGTGCGGTCCTGAATAAAATGGTGGGTTCGATTCCCCCGTAGGGGTTGTTGCGGGGGTTCTATGTGGCTTGGCAAGCTTACCGCGGCACGAGCGACGTTATTTTCGAATTCAGAAATATCTATTCCTCGAGTGCGGTCCCAAATAAAATTGTGAGTTCGATCTCCCCACCCATAGAAATTGTTGCGGGGGTTATGGGGTTCTGAGGCGTTGTCGAGCTAACCGTAGCACGAACGAGGGCTGTCTGCAAGTGCTCGAGGCTATTTTCGAATAGAGAAATTTGAACGAACACAAAATATTTATTCCTCGAGTGCGGTTCCAAATAAAATTGTGAGTTCGAACTCCACACCCATAGAGATTGCTTGGGTGATTATGGGGTTCGGAGGCGTTGTCGAGCTAACCGTGGCACGAACGAGGACTGTCAGCAAGCGCTCGAGGCTATTTTCGAATTCAGAAATTTGAACGAACACAAAATATATATTCCTCGAATGTGGTCCCAAATAAAATTGTGGGTTCGATCTCCCCACTCATAGAAATTGTTGCAGGGGTTATGGGGTTCTGAGGCGTTGTCGAGCTAACCGCGGCACGATCGAGGGCTGTCAGCAAGCGCTCGAGGCTATTTTCGAATTCAGAAATTTGAACGAACACAAAATATATATTCCTCGAATGTGGTCCCAAATAAAATTGTGGGTTCGATCTCCCCACTCATAGAAATTGTTGCGAGGGTTATGGGGTTCTGAGGCGTTGTCGAGCTAACCGCGGCACGTACGAGGGCTGTCTGCAAGTGCTCGAGGCTATTTTCGAATTCAGAAATTTGAACGAACACAAAATATTTATTCCTCGAGTGCGGTCCCAAATAAAATTGTGAGTTCGATCTCCACACCCATAGAGATTGCTTGGGGGGTTATGGGATTCGGAGGCGTTGTCGATCTAACCGCGTCACGAACGAGGACTGTCAGCAAACGCTCGAGGCTATTTTCGAATAGAGAAATTTCAACGAACACGAAATATTTATTCCTTGAGCGCGGTCACGTATAAATGGGTTCGATCCCCTGTCATAGGGGTTGTTGCGAATTCTATGGTGCTTGGCAAGCTTACCACGGCACGAACGAGGGCTGCCTGCAGGCACACGAGGCCGAAGAACAACAGACCGTGTTTGGTAGCCATCTCGGGTCTTTCGTTTATGTTTCGGAGCGCGCGTCTTTCTTTTCCGACTGGCGTCTGACACTTTTCGCGAGCACAGTATGCAACGTACTCGCGTGTCCCGTCGTTTTTATAATGGTTCGGGCGACACCGATCCGCGGAGGATGTGGGCGTGCGGTGTAACAGAGGGTTAGTTGCAGTTTTGTTGCAGTCGTATCATTCTTCGTTCGTTGATTGAAGCCCACCGCCGCCCCTCCGCTATTCATCGGCCGGCTAATTTTCAACTGCATAACGGAAGTGCGCTTTGGATTACGTACGCGATTACTCATCGACCACGACCTTGTCCATATCCTGTGTCCTGTGTCCTGCACATTGGCTACACTCGAAAACCCTGGCTAATCGGACACCGAACCCTCGACGATACACTGCTTGTCTTTCCTCCCGCGCAACACCTTCTTTCCTCGAAATCGGATCGATCCTTTCAGACACCCGATTCTCGGCACCGAGTGGGACGAAACTTTCCCGGTGACCGTTTCCGATATCCACAGAAAAATACACGGATAACTTTCGTTTGAACTACGGGGAATTAAATTGTTTTCGCATTATATTATCACCTCGATAGAGCACGCTGCGCTGAAAACCCGTTTCTCGTGGCTTCCTCTTGTTCGAGGTTTAACAGTAAGTAACCGTTACGTAGCCAACCAAAATGATTATTTAAAATCGCAAATTGTCATTTTAAGACTATAAATTGATACGTTAGCAAAGCAAAGAATGGACATTCGCAGAAATTTTATGATATTTTTAGAGGAACATTAACAAGATGTTGGAAGAACACAAGGGTTAAAGGTACGGAGCACGAAAATGACAAGATCGAGTACGTAATCTTACTTATTCTACCAGTCCAGACGTTGTCCCTTTATCTACTAGATTATAGGGAGAGTTGCAGTGATCGTTACCGAACGTTCCTACTTATATATTTAGAATAATTTTCTCGGCGCTACGGTTTCGATCAAATTCTACACTATATAACTAATTTGTAACACTCCAAACGTATCTCGATTCGGATTTGAATCTTGTTACGTCATATGAGACACGTTGCTACAGAATTGTGTTTTTCTACGGGAGGAAATAAAAGGTGGTGTTTCGTCCTAGACCCGCTAGAGGACTCATCGGTAAGGCTATCTAGCGGGCCGTGCCTTATACACGGGATGTTTAAAGGCGCTTTGAGAATTGTATATATACCGAAAGGTGACATATCAGTAACTAGCGAGAAAGTCTTTCCGACGTTTTGTCCAATCTTGTGAACGGTGTCAGAACAAATGTCCTTCTCGAACTGTAAATATTTTTTTTTCGCCATCCATTATAAAATAAACTCTATATCTCGATCGTCCAAATGTTTAAATATTTAAAATAATTTTCTCGGCGCTACGGTTTCGATCAAATTCTACACTATACAGGATGTATCCGTTAAGTTATGTCACCATTTTTTAGGCATTTCCAGTAGTGCAATTAAAAAATGTTTTAGACAAAAGTTTCTCAGTACTCGATGAGCTACATGTTCGAATATTCTTAAAACTGAAAAAATGTTTCTTACGTAAAACAGTAAAGGTCATCTTGACTTGTTTAAATGGCACTATATGTTTTGGACATCGTAGGATTGTTTCTGACGTCGAGACGAATTTAACGGTGTACTATACTATGACCTTGAAATGATCTCAAACTTGAAATGTGTCGGTCAAAAGTATTAATGTAATTACGAAAAGATACAAATATCATCCATTTGACAGCGGCGATTAGAATTTCTGGCGTGGCTAGCTGCTGCTAACGAAGAGGTTCCTGAAATATTTACGAAAATTATGTGGACAGACGAATCTAAATTTACAAATAATGGTGTATTCGATCGACAAAATCAACGTTATTGGTCAACAGAGAATCCACACTGGACACGAGATCGCAACTTTCAAACTAAAATTAGTGTCAATGTTTGGTGTGATATTTTAAATGGACCATATTTCTTCGAAGAAAATTTGACAGCTGCTCGGTATCCGAACTTTTTGGAAGAAAAACTTCCACACTTATTGCAAGACATTTCACTGAACGTTAGGAACGATATGTACCTTCAACAAGACGGGTGTCCTGCCCACAATGCTATTATAATTAGGGAATATCTTAATAACAAGTTTAGAAATCGTTGGATAGGAACGTATGGTCAAATTCGTTGGCCACCGCGTTCTCCAGATCTGTCTCCGTTGGATTTTTATCTTTGGGGATATCTGCAATCTGTCGTATACGATACAGCAATCAATAATGTTCAGGAACTTCGAAATCGCATAACAACTGCATGCAATAACATAAACCGAGAAGTCCTAATTATGACAACAACGAAAAATCTAATACAAAGAGCGGAGTTCTGTGTCATAGAAGGTGGATCGCAGTTCGAACATCCGATGTAACTTGATTTATATTGTAAGAAATAATTCTTCATTAAAATTACGTTTGCACAAAATTTTCAAGTTTGAGGTCATTTCAAGGTCATAGTATAGTACACCGTTAAATTCGTCTCGACGTCAGAAACAATCCTACGATGTCGAAAACATATAGTGCCATTTAAAAAAGTCAAGATGACCTTTACTCTTTTACGTAAAAAACATTTTTTCAGATTTAAGAATATGCGAACATGTAGCTCGTCGAGTACCGAGAAACTTTTGTCTAAAACATTTTTTAATTGCACTACTGGAAATGCCTAAAAAATGGTGACATAACTTAACGGATACACCCTGTATAGCTAATTTGTAACACTCCAAACGTATCTCGATTCGGATTTGAATCTTGTTACGTCATATGAGACCACGTTGCTACAGAATTGTGTTTTTCTATGGGAGGAAATAAAGGTGGTGTTCCTACTTATCCCTGAAGTCGAGAGATTTTCGCTTCGCTTTATTCCCGAACGGAGACATTGTTTCTTCGCATTCTCGGCTTGCACTCGAGCGTGGATTCGCCCGATTGCGCAACAAGTTCGAAGACACTGTCCGAGCCGGTCTTCGCTAACTTCTTCCCGGATAGCGCTCTCCCGGGCCGATCGTTCGAGAAAATTTCTTTTCTCGGAAACACCCCAGGGAAACGGTAGGAAAGTGTCGTTTCCCGGAACTCGGATCGAAAGTTGAGTTGAACTCGGCCGGCCGATAGTTTTCCAAGATCGTTCGTGTTCCTCGCTGGGAGCCGTCGTTGCAGACCGGATCGTTTCAGCTGGAATATAAAACCCGTATAAAGCGCGTATAAAATTCGATCGTTAATAATCGTTGAGAAATTCCCGGCCAGAACGAGTGATCCAATGGCGTACAGAGTTTATTACAGCTCTCGGTTCCCACGGCTTCCGAATAGAAAAAGAAAAACATCGGTGCGCGGCGGCACTCTTCGTTATTGTCCCGAAACGAGTGAGCTGGCATATCTGTTGTGACTACTGAAATTACAGTGTTCGCCTCGCCTCCTCTAATCACTCGTTGCCGGGCTCGAGCCAACATTTTTTTTATTAAAATGTAAAGCCGTTCGTTAGAACTTCCGAGCGAGCGTGTGCCAATTTACGATGCCCGGTCGTTATCGGCTGTTCGATTATCCGTATCACACAATAATTTTCGAGTTAGAAGGCTGGTTACGTAATCGCGCGCGCATTAACGGCACGTCGACAGTGGGGAGCGAGCGCCGCAAGAAAATACTTTGTTTGTAATTGCGAAACCAGATTGTCTAAGATTCGAACCTCTCTATCGTGTGTTACGTACTCCCGATGATTTCTCGTGACGATTAATTGCCGATCGAAGCGAATTCAACTGAAAGAAATTCGGTAAAATATCTAATCGCTAAACCGCGGATCTTTATGCAAGATAAAAATGTTTTGCATTAATTATGGGAAGCAGGAATAACGTAAAAATTCATTTCATCCCTCAACGACTTTATTACATTAAAAGCGACATTGCAATGTTTTATATTTCACCCATCCAATTTCTTGATAAACGCAGAAAGATTCGCAGTCTACGAATCGCTATGAATAATTCTGAATAATTCTGTTTCTCATTTTGGGCGGATATATAACGTTGAAAAAAAAAGCAAAATGGCTGTGAAAAATTTCTACGATCGAGGAAAATTGTTAAAAGGTCGAACGTAGAGTTTAACATGGAATCCAAAGTTTTCATAGTCTGTCGACCGCTCTTTTCTACGTTCTCGGGGACTCGTTAGGGATCCGTGATTTTTTACGAACGATGATCGATCGCGAGCGCGCTATAGAAGCTCACGATATATCACTTATTCAGTGAACTTGCAAGGTTCGTCGGCGAGCGAGCGTAAGTCGTCGCAGAACTTTTCGAGCGGAACGAACGTATCGACGCGAAAACTCGCGCGGAATCTCTACCGTTAAACGCTCCACGGCGAAACAAAAATATTCAGCCTTCCACGAACTTGATTCCCAAACGATCCTCAATGAATTTTCTCGAACTAATTTCCCGGGACTTCGAAAAATAATTGTTAAGGGCCCAAAGTAAAGCAACTGTTCATTCGCGTGGAGTTTTCCTGTTTGTTACCCGGAAACGAAAAGTCGCAACACGGTTTCCTCCGGTTGCACGTTTCGATTACACAACGATCGAAGCGTTTGCAACGATGTTGTCGTTTTGACCGGCACCCGAGAAGCCGTCTGTTTTCAACTTTAACGAAATTATACGTAACGAAGCCCGTCCATGCCACCGCACACACGCTCGATGCAGCAACGCGAGCAGCCCCGGTGGATCCTGTGCTCTCTCGATAATTCCGTTTTTCGTTTTTCTAAAGTCTACATCGCGGGGGAAAACAGGAAAAATCGTACGAGTCATGGAGCATGTGTTATCGAACGTTTAGAGAATCGATTAATCTGGCTTGGTCGCTCAAAGGGCTGCCGAGCGTCCGCTTTTTCCCTTGTGTAATTAAATTTCCCGCGAAAATGATCGGAACCTGGCCTGGAAGAAAGCGGAAATTTCTATCTATCGATCAAATATCTGGATAAACATCTTCTGCATCGGATGCACGAAGTAGAAACCAAATAGAAAGTGCAGCCCCCACTTTCTTCGGCAATTTTAATTAAATCCATCGATAGATTTAATCGAATTATCAAGAGAAGGAATAAATTTCTACGCAACTGCTATTTCTTGCAATTGTCTAATATTTAGACGGTGGATCTCTATGCAAAATAAAAATATTCTGCATCTATCGCGGGAAGCAGGAACGAGATAAAAATTGATTTCATCCTTCAAAATATTCTTGAATTGTCCTAATCTATTACCGTTTTATATTTCACCCAACTAATTTCTTCATAGATGCATAGAGATCCGCAGTCTACTAACGATACAGCAAGGGTCATAGAATGAGGATTTGCCCTGTGAAATGCAGAGGGACGATTCATTGGCCGCGATGATACGATTGCACGCGACCAATCGATTGGTTTAGCGAGATCTCGCTGCGCCCGGACGCCGCGCCGATTTGTTCTTAATTAAACGCGCAGCTCGAGGTAGACAGCGTGGCGAGGACAAAGGTGGCCATTACTCTTTCCACGGAATCGCTTACCGCCTGTGTTCGAGTCAATACTACCCCATCAGGGATACTCAACCTCGTATCCTCCATTTTCAATCAATTTCCTATCATCTGGGGATTTTCGAAAAACTCGACGTTGCTTTCACGCTTCGAGCAGAAGAAATTCTTACAGTCGAACGTTTCGAAACTCTCGCTAACAGACGAAGTCGATAATTCAGAGAGAAAAAATCGTAGAACCGGCTTTACGATAGCTGGGAAAGATTTGGACCGCGAGCGGTCTCCGGTCCGACACAATTTCCGGGCGCAAGGAGGGCTCGCAATCTGAAGCACATCATCCTGTATCTGGCTCTCGATAGCGGAGGGTGATTGGTTCGATGATCGTGACGGTGCAAGAGGCGTCGTTGCGCCGGTGACGGGCCCAGGGGTGATTTGCGGGGTTGCGAGTGATGGAGAAGAGGCAGCAGAAGGAGGAGAAGGAGAAAGAATGGGAAGAGGAAGAGGAGTAGGAGGAGGAGAAGGGTGAGCTGCTTTCGAACCCGGGCGCATCGGTCTCGAAGCCAAGGTCGGGTTTCGATCGCGCGAAGAAAACGCAGCCCAGCAGCGATAAATCGGGGTCAAGAGACCACTCGGTTTCTTAGGGCTCGCGCTCGATTCTAGGACGGTGCGAATGGCCGGGCCGAGTGCATAGAGTGCACAGAGTGCATAGAGTGCAAAGAGTGCAGATACTGCAGAGAGTGCATAGAGTGCAGAGAGTGCAGAGGCGCGGGTAGCGGTCGTCGGGTAGAGGGTAGCTCGATTACACCCGAATGTACGTCGAACCTTCCTCCTTTCGCCGGAATCGATCGAATTTCGCCGGATTTCTGCCGGCCGCGCACGTGCAGTAGCCCACCTGCGGCGCGCGCCCGAGTTTACGTTGCCGTGCAAACTCGGCTTAACCTCTTGGACCCGCACGAGTGCTGCCCGAACATTGATACCGTTGCTCCAGATACAAACTTCCCTCTCCGCTCCCTCCTCTTTCCCTCCTCGCTCCCTCTCTCTTCCATCGTTTTTCTCTCCTTTCTATCTCGCTCGTGTTCCCACCGAATAACCGTTCCATTTCACCGGGGAGAATATCATCGGGAAAACACATTCCATTTGTTGCTGGCCGTAACACGGTCCCATTCTTGCACAGGATGACACGCTCCTCCAGGGAGGGGAACCGAAACCATCATCGTAACAGCGTTCTCGCGTTCCCTGATTTTCCACGTCCGATTGATAAATGAACGCTCGCCGGTGAACCGCTAATTTTCTACTTTCCCGTATTAATTACACAAGGATAAACGAGTGTCGTCGGTAGACCGTCGGCATTCCTATGGTTGTAACCAGAATTCGTAGCAGCATTTTAAAGCGATAGACGGTTTCGATATTCTGTAAAATATAGCAATTTTTCCGGTTTCTCGTAAAACAGAATTCCAGCCTGAAAGGGTAATCTAAAACCGATCGGCGAGCGACTGGTGAGATTAATACAAAACTGTTGAGAGTGCAGGTGTAGCTGACATATTAACGATCAGAGATATCGATGCGGGGGAAGACAATTTAGGGGACGAATCGGTTTCTGGATACGAAGCGGATATCGATCACTGGCCGACGCGCGACACGACGCTACAGAAACGGGAAGAAAGGGAAAGCAATTTCCGTTCCGGGTCCACGTGCATCGAGCTGTCGTGAGCTCGCTTGTTTTTTTTTGAGTAATTAACATATTCATTTTGCCTGACGCGACGATGACGAAACGCGTTCGCAGCGAAGCGCAGCAGAAGAATTCGATGCAATCGGGCGCTGCGAAGATGCGTCTTTAATATCTCTTGAAATTATTATATTGATCGGCGTTGCTGATCAAAGTCCAATGAGCACGTTTCGCGAGCGTTCGAGCGTATTACAGTGCAGTCGAGTGCGTCTTAAAATTGCACTGTTAAAGCGCATTTGTACGCAGAAATCTGTTGGACCTTAAAATGGCGTGAAATTAGTTAAGCCCGGTTAAGAGCGTATAATCTTGCGGTGTTTATTTCAGAAAAAATGATCAATTCACGGGACAATTTGAGACCTTCGAGTTAAATTTACTCCATTTCAGACCATTGAGTAGCTTTGTTCGCTCAATTATGCGAGTCTTAAGAACGCAGTCTGGGCGCATCGATTACCGCGCGCGAGAGCGCATCGTGTGATCCGAGGACAAACGCTCGAGCGTAGCGGAACGGCGGCGCGGGAAGAAATGCATCGCGATGCATCGCGATGCAACGCAGGACACCGCGTCGAGCTGTTTGCACCCGAACGGTGCATCGATTGTTCGAGACCCCGGTATACGAACCGTTTAATCGAGAGGCATAAATTAACGCGGCAAATTAGCTGTTTAGCATGAAACTGTACGTCGAGTTAGTTGACCGGCTAATGGACACGAGGCATTGTTTCCGCGGTGTCCTAATCATAATACACCGTTGTTCAACTAACCGAAATGTCACGTAAGCGCGACAAACCGTCGCGCCGTTTACACGCACCGTTCATGCAAACCGTCACGTACTCTTTTCATCCACTGAAATGCTTTCGTTTATTGTGACAGCCGCGCAAAGCATTGTTTCGCTCCTGCGACGCGATTAATATTGTTTATTCTAAGAAAAACTGCGGAGACATAGTTTTGTGACCGGCACATTTGAACTTCATGAATGGACTGCGGTTCTTTATGCAAAATAAAAATTGTCGAGTGAAGCGTAACGCAGAAAAGTTGCATAAATATGCATTTCCTCTTTAACCCTCATCTTTATACTGTTCCGTTATTTCTAAGCAAATTTGCCCGAAACTTTCTGACTTTTATTTTCTTTTAACGCGAAACACATAACCGAAAACCCAAGATGTAAATGTTGACTCGTCAATTTGAATGCAAAACCTCGAAAAATAACTGTTTACCGAATGACAGTTTCAGTTCGTGAGACGAGGGTTAAATAATTTTAACAAGTTGAAAACAATACATCATTCTACTGTTTTTGTGATCCAAATGCTTCAGTCTACACGCCACCGTTGTGTTCAGTATTTTCTACACCTTTCCTTTCTTTCGATATGCACGTAATATTCGGTAGGTGTGGGCAGACTTCCGTATCAGAACGTGGCGACAATGTTCTTGCGATTTTCTCGAGTAAAAAGCACTTTCGAGGAAACGGGAACTTGGTTGCAAACAGTTCCACCGGGGAAGCATCGAAGAAACGAGGATGCGGGCGAGCGTAAAAGGGCCCGAAAGAAGGGCAGGCGGGTTAAAGAGACGAACTGCAACAGCTTCGCTCGGGTTCGGGCTCGCGCGAGCTGCAGGGATGAAGAACAAAACAAACGGGAACACGTGCTCCGACCAGTGTGCAGTGTGCACTCGTGTACGGAGTATTGATCGCGTTCTGCAGGTACTCGTTTGGCCGTTTCGTTAGCGGCACGTCGATGGCTACTGGCCGCTGCGACTGCAGCTGCGACTGCAAATGCAACTGCACCCGGTTTCCCCAGTCCACGAATTACGGTCATTGGTGGCCACCTCTTCTTTGTTCGCCCTTCTTTCCTCGGGTTTAACGATTCTGGCCGAGTAGAATTATTTCTAATCTTCTAATTATGCATCGTAATTTATAAATTGTTTCGAAAATTGTACTTCAGGATATTTTCACAGTAGTTTTCTCGATAATTTCAGACAATCCAATGGATTAAAATTGTTTAAGGGAGATGTACAGGGTGAGTCACACGCCCTTTCTTTCGCGAGGATTTTTCAATTTCGCCAATGTTTGTTGTCCTGGTAATTCGCAAATTGCCTTTAAACCGTCCTGGTCGCGTTTGTAATCGGAAAATAGGATTTCTCGTGCAGAACACACAGCCTGGCCGTGCTCACCCCCGACGTTCTGACCTCAAAACGCGCAACCTTCTCTTGGAATTAATGTAGCAACAACTGGACTGCGGATGTTTATGCAAATCCGGCTTTCCATGGAGTAATTTACGGTAACGGCGATCTAGCGGAAACGTGTTCGCTTTGTCGACGGTTCTGGCGGGTTTCGAACAAAATGGAAACGCAACTACACAGTTCTCCCTGTTTTTAACGCTGCAGTAGAACTACGCTTACTCTAGAGTTCAATGTTGATTGCGGTTCTCCATATTCACCGTCGAAATTTACTGAACAGTGCACATTCATTAAACGAAAACCTGCATCTGTTCGTGTTATGAATAAATTTCCGAACAGATAAGTGAATGTTTCTTCACAAAAGTTGGGGAAAATTTGAAGGATCTCTGCAACTAACCGCAACGTTAATCTCAAGGCCTACGAAACATTTCGAAGTGGCTTCGAAGTGGCTTAAATTCGTCTGCGGCCGTTTCCATAATCCGCATATGCCCATCCGGCACATCCGGCCGATCTAGCACGTGTCACGTGCCGTTGAAATCCGCAAGCTCGTTATTTATTCTACAGGTGGCCGTGGACGAGGTTTCGGCCGGCCGTGAAGTGCGTGGAAATATTTTCAGGCTGCTCTGTTCTGTTCTCGGTTGGCACGCGATATTCGCCATCGATTCCGAGCAGCGCGCACAGCCGAGAAAACCACTTCACCGCCACGGAAAGTCGCAATTTCCGCGAGCGGAATCTCGTTCCACGGCCGCCGTAGAGTTCTGTTCCGGTTCCAGCCGCTTGTACACGATCGTGCTCGCGGAGATTGAACCTAGCCGGAATTCCCTCGAAGAAACACCATCGTTCTCCAATTTTGCGACTCCATGGCTGCACCGTAATCTCCATAGACTCTAGACACGAAATTCTGTCCCGTCGATATTTCATTTCTCCGTTCTGTCGATTCAGTAAACTAAATCGTATGTTGTCTGGATTTGGGCATTGGAAGACGCGAGAGTTAAACGGGAATTCATTTCTTCCGTTAATGTTTTGAATACGTTGAAAATAGTTTAATTCTTCTAACGTTCGACAGACATTATTAGTATGTAGAAATAAAAATGTTCTGCGACCGTTGTTGGACACGAGAGTTAAACAAGTATTCATTTCTTCTGTTAATCATTTTAACGTCTCAGCACTTGAACGGCGACTCTGAGAGGCGCCACTAAAAATTGCTATACCAGAATTCAAAATATTGTTTGATGTATGAAGTATTATACCAATTTCGTATCCATAAAATTTTGAAAAATCATAGGGAATAGAAATATTCGAGGTCGAAAGAATGTTTGATTTTCGAATTAAAATAATATGGCGAAGATAGCATGAAATAGAAAGTAAATGACAGATTAGATCTGCGAATAATTAAAATATAATTAAAGTATATATCGATAAAAATTCGGGCCGAATTTCACTGAAATGGAATCAGTATTTCCAATGCTGTACTACTTTCTACAACAAGATGCTCGCTATTTCGCGAATAAATCTACTCGCTTTTATATGTTCCGAGGGAAGTCTCTAAACAAATTTCACGACGTATCCCGTGCAGTGTGTTCGACTGTGCCTTATAGAGGATTTATTTGCAACTTTTCCAAGCCGCTGGTCAACGAATTCCGCCACTGTCCACCGATATAATTGGACTTTTCTGATCCATAATTCATGGTGTCCCGCGTCGATTCAAACTTTCGGTTCTCGGATCATTCTTCTGGGGCATTCCGCCGGCTGAAAGGGTTCGTGGGCGACGGGGATCCGGCTGGTATTTGCGTTTGATTTATCCACAGTATCCCGGGATTGGTTATACCGTAATATCCGATGTCCCGTGGTCTCATGGTCCCACGGTCTCATGGTCCCGAAGGATCGCAACTCTCCGACTTCGATATTCCGCGATAACTCCGCGATTCCCGAGGATTCCCCATCCTCTCCCGAAAAGTCGCCGATTGTTCGCCGCTCTGGAATTAATTTGCGAGTTGGGATTGGCTCTCGCCGAGTTCGCTCGCCGTCTGCACGTGATCCTGACAGCTTAAACGTTCTCGTGCGGAGGCGTTCAACCTCGCCTCGTCTTTTTGGATCGCTCCGCAGTCTCTCGAGAGATCCGCCGAACCGTATTCTTCCTTCTCCACTCAAAATTAGAACGTTTTGCTCGCTCGAAATCTGATTAGAGCTCTCGCTGGTCCCTCTAAAAATCGCTAATTAATTCCGAAATCTTAGAATTTTATGAAATATCATTATCAACGCTTTAAGCGATTGTTCAAAATATTTTTTTGTTGGAGGACCACGCAGTAGATCCTTTCGAAATTTTCCGGTCGCTTCGTCGCTATTCCGAGGGAAGAATTTTTTTACTTTTAAATCGTTTTCTTACTCCTTTGTGTTTTCAGTTTCCTCGAAAACGGGGCAATAAAGCCCGGCGATTTCAAGGAATGGTAGCCGGTGGATTCCGATTAAGGATCATCTATTCCCCAGCGACTGAATATTAATAATAAATTGAATATTCTTTTCCGCGCGACTCGGTTGGATCGAGATAAATGAAATATCCCATAATGCATTCCGTTCCGAGTCTCGGAGATTCCACCACCGTGGAACAATGTTCCCCGGATTTAGAAAATCGTTCGGCGATATGCGGGAGCATTTATAGCCGGCATATCGAGGTGCATGAAAACGCATTTTCTCGTAAAGACGTTCGCTTAGGCGCAATAAAACAGCGGCGAGGCGCGTAACCACGCATCAGGATGCGTTGGAGATGCACCCAGGTACCGTGGAGATGTGCCCAGGTACACGGAGATGCACCGTTAAAACCGGAGTTTATTATTGTTAGGTTAAAAGGTCGCGACGCAAACGGTCTAGAGGATTGCAGATAGTACACTAGGTGCTCCAAAAAAATGTGTAAACATGTGGAAACTTTATTCGAAAGCTGCGATAAATACGTACGAAGGAAAAAAATGCGTCGACTGCAGTACAAGATTATAATATATTTTGCGGAGTAATAAATTCTGCTTGTTTATATCGGCAAGAACAAAGTCTTGCATCGGGAATTTCAAGAGAAAATATTATATTTGTTGCTTGTTGCGCATACAGAGTTAATGTAAACATTGCTCGTTCGTCGACTATAAGTCTGCTTCCTTTGTGTTTCTTTTTAATCGTTGCCTCAGCAATTGTACACAATCGAAGGAATTTATCTGGTCAGAGTAAAATTCAAATGTTTCTCGCATCTTCCGCATCCTAACGGAATTTGATACACCGAATGTACAGGATGGTCCATCTGAATGTTTAAAAATTATTTGTGATGCCTAGACTGCGGATATTTATGCAAAATAAGAATATTCTGCCACGATTTCGGGCAGCAGGAGTTAACTAAAAAATCACTTCACCCCCGATAGATTTTTTTACAAGAAAAAAAATATCGATGATCTTCAAAACTCCGGAAAAAAAAATCTCGAGAAAGAAATAACATTTGACCACCTTGAATTAGCGTAGAAGTGAATTTTTAAATCCGTTGCGGGAAGTTGGGACACCCTGTACGTGTTATATCGACGCGGTTTCGACTGGAGGAGGCGAGATCGGGGAAACTAAAACCGGGATCGACCAATAACGCGGCGATTCCGTCGGTCGTAAATATTCTGGGTTGCTTTTATACGTGTTTACGGCGCAGGGAGGCGGGCACGAAGCGCAAGAAATTCGTGGCAATCGCGGCGTAAACGTTGATACCCGATAACGAAAGAAAAACAGGAATGGTAGGTGTCGGTCAGCGCATTCTCGCGTTTCCACAGCCGTTCCTCGGGGTCGTTAAAAGGTTACTTGAATACGGCGCTCGAAGCGTTGCGAAGCGACGCGAAAGCGGCGTCCGCGTGTCTCCGGAGATCGAGGGAATTTGTTATCCGGTTAATTCGACTCGTCCGCCGACGCAGAGCGAGTCTTCTGGAAGGAATTTGATAAATGAGGGGATCAACGAAACGCTGGAAGCATCGGCTGCCAGCCGATCCCGCGACCGCGATTTATTAGCACCGTTAACACCGAGTCGCCGCAGCGGCTATAAAAAGGAAATCCTTGACGGGTATCTAGGACCCATTTTCTTGCCGTCGCTAACGTTTCAATCATCTCCACCAACGTGGACCGTCTACTCGTGGAACAAAGTCAAGCAAGAACCTGGACGCTTCGACCGATCGCATCAGATTTATCAGCATTCCCGACTTGCCGCGCGCGCGAAGGCGGCCCTGTGAAGATCCAAGAATTTACTTCGTTGCAACGGCTACAGCCATGTCCACATTTGTTATCTCGCACATTATCCTCTTCGCAATGAATCATTTATTGCTGTTGCCGAGTCGAAGCCTCGGGCAGTCGAGTGTGTGTTCGGTAATCGAATCGAAGTGTCGCTCTTATATCTGTGGTTCTCAGGAAAAACGGCGCACGTCACATACTCTCGCTTGCGAGATGTTGCCGTTTAAAGTTTTCATCGCTGACGCTTTTGCATAGAACATCGGTTGAATTGCATTATCTTTTTCGAGCGTTTCGAATTTATTTTCATGACTTTTTTCTGTTAAATAGGTATATTCTATACCACGAAGCTCGATTAACGCATATACTCAAATTTTTTGAAATTTTGACCACGACAAACCACAGATATTAGCCGTTTAGGTAGAAATGGTGGAAGTAGAAACAGTTGACCATAGGATAATGGGGAGTTAAGGGGGTAGACTCGTTTCTAGGATTGCAAGGGTGCGGGATGCGCCTTTTCATTTCTCAGCATGTAGCGGTCGCAGCTTTATGAAATTATACTGCCGACTAATGAAAATTACGACTTGTAAACGTGAAAATAGGACTTTTCGGGGCGACTGGGGCCTAGATTGATCTTTTATCTAGCGCTTTTAACTACTGACAAACCCCGTCCCATGCGTTATCGATAAATGAGAAGGCGCATCCCGCATCTTTGCATTCTATTGGATAAAGAAGACACGGCTGTGTTCCTCGAGAATCCTATTTTTACGTTTACGAGGCATAATTTGCATTATTCGGCAGCATGTATCCGTCGCAGCTTTATGAAAATATCAACATGCGCAGCTTTATGCTTTCAAATGATGCAAATTACGCCTCGTAAACGTAAAAGTAGGGCTTTTGAGGGAGACAGCGCTTTCGACTACTGAAAAACCCCATCTTTGCCTTATCGAGAAATGAGAAGGCGCATCCCTTGCAATCCTGGAAACGAGTCAGTCCTCTTAAGAAAACATCGTATAAAACACGGTTATTGTTTTTAATGATTATGAAAACCTTTAGATGTGGTTCTGAACCAAACAGACAAATACAGTAAAGTCGAGATTACTGTCCAACAGCCGTATTTTTGGCGGACAGTAATCCTGGTGTTGCGATCGTATTTTTGTTACTTCAAAGGAGAGTCCGAACGTAGAGAAGGACAGAATGAAATTCAAAGGAGAGGCCGAACATAGAGAAGGACAGAATGAAATTCAAAGGAGAAGCCGAACATAGAGAAGGACAGAACGAGTGTCTCTTTCTTTATCAATACGCTGTCCTTCCTCGCGACCGAAACTTGAATCGTCGTTTTAACCACTAAATACAATTGGAATTCTATCGTGTTTGGTCTTGTATTAATCAGAAAAATACCAGAAATAAGATAGTGAAATTTCATTAAAAAAAATCATGAAAATTAAGAAAGTTGAACATTTCGATTCATTCGAGTCAATGCGTGGTGTTTACACCGATATACCCGAACCGAGATCAATTCCAGTGGAACGAGTAGGCACTGGACTTAGAACCCGGTGTTGACTGAGGACAGTAATCTCGACTTTACTGTATGGGTCCCCACGAAAGTTTTACGAACTCTGTTGAGGCGAGGTGCACATACGAGAACGGCGTCCGTTTTTCGGTAGCGTGTTGCCGGGAAAAGTGTTCTCGAAGAGGAATGAGTAGGCACTGGACTTAGAA
This sequence comes from Lasioglossum figueresi, assembly GCA_028455805.1. Taxonomy (NCBI): domain Eukaryota; kingdom Metazoa; phylum Arthropoda; class Insecta; order Hymenoptera; family Halictidae; genus Lasioglossum; species Lasioglossum figueresi. Next base: position 6,231,558 of record CM052195.1, on the reverse strand, counting down.
CCTGGTATTGACTGAGGACAGTAATCTCGACTTTACTGTATGGGTCCCCACGAAAGGATTACGAACTCCGTTGAACTGAGGCACACATATAAGAACGGCGTCCGTTTTTCGGTAGCGTGTTGCCGGGAAAAGTGTTCT
>CM052195.1:6200568-6218344 GCA_028455805.1 Lasioglossum figueresi | reverse complement strand
CTTTTTCCACAAAACATGATCGCGAGCAAACTTTAAACGAGCTTCTTTATGTAGCTCGTTTAGAGGAGGTTTTCTTTTCAGTTTTTTCCGTTTAATTTGTTTACTTGCTTTGGAGAATACGTCGCACAGTTCTTACGTTAGCTGAAACACCTGCTTCTTCAGCGATTTTTCTGGCAATTCCTTTATAATTATAAGCTACGCGTAATATGGCCCGCCTGTCGCGTTCTGTTGTAGCACCGAGGTCTGCCAGTACTTTTAATTTTTCCGTAGAATTTCGAATTTTTTAAGAAGTTGTACGCAACGTGACGGCTTCTATTTAATAACTTCGCAATTTTCGTGATAATTTGAGTTTGTGACCGTAATAACAAAATTCGGTCGGATTCACTTTTGTGTAATTGTTTTCCTCGATCCGTTTTAACTTTAATGGCACAAATGTCGTAGATGAATGAAAGATTTGCTTGTCTGCTTCTCGTCACTGCTGATAGATTACTGCCAGAGTACATGATAACAGAAAACATTACATGCGCCCTATCGTTTTGTTCGACTAAAATCAATACACGTCTACATTATTTTCTCTAATTTCATTCGTGTGCAAGATACAAACTTGCAATTCTATATGGATACTTTGAAGGACATATCTAATATACAGGGCGTGTAATGTGTACATATATCCTATTGTGTTATATGAAATATACAAATACATCAAATGTCCTATCATTTTGTTCGGCACTGTAACTCGTGCAAGAGTACAACATTTTTATATCGTCCGCGCAATGTTTCGTTGTAACAGGATGAGGAACGCGATAACTATCGCTCGCATCTCGTCGGCTGGAACGAAAGAAAATGGCGAGGTGTTTACCGCAAAGAGACGGCGAAATCGAGTTTGCGATTGTCGCGTGGCTGTTGATGCGTTCGTCGACAGGTAGGCAGACGGTATGCAATGGTTGCTCGTCTCCTCCCTTAGTCGAGCCAGACAAATTCAACAGTAATTATAGGCGTAACTCAATTATCGATAATACGCCGATGCATTTAGGTCCCAATTAGGAAAACGGAGACGAGCGCGGTCGTGTAGGAACCCTCGGCGCTCTCCTATTATGTTACGACGCGCACTACATACGACCGCAAACAAGATTACGAGGTAAATTATCAAGGGACCCGGCAAATGCGTTCTCCGACAATACCGTCGTCAAACGTTCCATGCGTCGCGACGCTACTCGTACCCGCGAAGACGCTCTTTGCACACGGCTTTCAGCTATTGCCACTTTCGAGAGCTTCGCTCCAATCTGAGCCATTGTTTCCCGGCGCGTCCTCGACCGCCATTGTTCCCCGCGCAAAACACGTCTCTTTGAAAAATTCATACTTCATTCACTGCCCAGTCGGTGCCTCCAAATATTCCTCCAATAGCAATCCAATTAATTAAATTAGAACTGAACTGCCTGCTGCGTTCTTCAAGCGAATCTTTCGCAATTTACCACCATGTTTTCAATAACGTTCTACCTCGCCTGACTCGACCGTACTATACCCTAGATTCTAGAGATTCTAATCAATCTGTCTATAATTCTCCACGAAGTCTCACGGAAAGCTACGTCAATATTTATCTCCTTATCAAAGAGGCGATTAAGCAGGTTTCAAAAATAAATTGAAAGATGATCTACTGATACAGGTTCCGAAATTGCCAGAGTTGTTTTTCCGCGGAGATCGATTTCTTCGATTAGTTCGAGGAATCACGAAAGGCTACCGCGGAAAACGCGCCTCCAAATATTCCTTCAATCGCAATCCAGTTAATTAAAGGAGAAATGAAACGCCTGTCGCGTTCTGGAGGCCCCTAGAAATCTTTCACAATTTTCCAACACGTTTTCAACAACGTTCTTCCTTACCTGACTCAACCGTACAATGACCTAGATTCTAGATGCAAATCAATCTGTCTATAATTCTCCGAGAATTCTCACGGAAATCTACGTCAACATTTTGCTACTTATCCAAGAGACGATTAAACAGGTTTCGAGAACGAATAGAAAGATACTCTGCCAAGGCAAGTTCCGAAATTGTCAGAGTTGTTTTGCCGTGGGGAATGATTGTTTGGTTGGTTCGAGGGGCAACGAAAAGGCGGATTCGAGAAGAACGAGAAAACACGGCCATAACTTCGGGATCGGAACGCGACGAGCACTTCCGAGCTTTTATCGGGGCTTATTTTCAGAGAGCCTAGCGTTCCCCGGCACAGGTTTGAAGAGGTTACCGTCTGGGGCCGTCTCGCCGCGCCGCGCCACGCCATGCCGCGTTGGATCGGTATAATGCTACCGCTATTTGCATACAGTAATATGCAAAATGTGTATCAGCAACTCGGGCAGTGACGATGCAAGAATAACCTCGCCGGCGCCTTTTTTACAGCGCACCCACACGCGCCGGCGTCCAAACGTAACGCGCCGCGATTAGGAAAGATTCTCTACAAAAATATAATTCAGAGAGTCCAAGCCGAAGTTGTCCCTTCTCAGCGATTTTTCAAGGACCTTCCCAAAGTCCAAGCTGTTGTAAATAAGCTGTGATCGTTCGCAGTACGCGGCGTATCGTTGGCCTGCGGATTTTACGCGTTTATCGCAACAATGATGTTGCGTTTCAACGCTTAGCGAAATAAAGACTTTGGAAAGGGATTTCTGTTCCCCTTGGAAAATAATTAAACCCTCGGTGAAGAAGATAAATTGTTCATAAATGCGTCTGTGACTGGTTCAAAGGATCGTGAATCGCGTGCTCGTGAAAATGTCCGCCGTTCCGGCGTTAATAAAATATCGTAACTCTAAACACCGGCCATTAACGAGACAAATGGTGATAGCGAAAATGTTCCTTCGTATCCCCTATAAAAATGTTAGTACCTAGAGACGGAAAGATGTCTTCCTGATCGTTTTATTACACCGCGAAATCCTGGAACGAGGTGTTTACAGCCTGGCGGTCGCCAAAACGTGTTAACGCGTTACATTACCGGCGGCTATTTAGTAGATTCGAAGTTTTTACGATGCACAACTGAAAATTTTTAGAAAAACGAGACACGGCGATTCTGGAGAAAGGCGGTGAACCGACAAGCTAGGGAACGTAAACCGATCGTTTCTTCCGGGATTATTTTTGTGGGAATTGAGCGTTAGAGTATAGAATTTACTTATTTATCAGAAATAAAATTCGAAAGACACAGAAAATAATGGAATTGAACCAATCCTATGTCAGAGAATTGATAATCAAAACAAAGTGAAAGTATGCGACATGCGACGTTCTTCCTTACAACCACAGATTTGTCAGAAGATATTCAGAATCACAGCGTTAGACATCCTGCAAGCAATGCGTTAATTGTCGCGTGGAGAAGAAGATTGTGCCGGTGTTAACCTCGTCCGAGCTTAATGGGCCGAGAGGAAAGGCACACGTAATTTCCTTCCGTCGTTACACGATATCGGCCGTTCGACAGAACAATGCAGGTCAACGTAGAAATCCGTCAGCCGTTCAGGCTAATTTACCAAGCTGTTTACCCGCCGCGAAACTCGTCTATTATTAACAGGGCCGCGAGACAGAGACCGATAGCCAGTTCTAAAGGAACAGTGAGAGAGAGAGTGGGGATTGTTAAAGAATAAGTGGCGTTATTCGCGAAACCGGGATCTCTAGCCGAGTGTAACATTTCCCTTGGGTTGTAACGATCCCAGCGAGCACACGTATCGTAAATTACCCGGTTGGACCGGGTCCAATCGTCGCCAAACGCTAAACAATTTGCAGATTATCGTCGACGCGAGCGGGAATCCCGACAACACCCACGCCGCGCCGCGAAAAACAACATTGTTCAACGGTGAGAATTATGTCCATAATCATATCGGGAAAACGGGCCGTCACCTAAATAACAGCGTCCAAGTTCAGTCGTCCTGCAGTTCTAGCCTCACAGTCGACTGCATCTGGGAGTTCATTCCTCTTCGGCTCGATCCGGGAAATTTATTTCGACGCGGTGTCTAAGATTGTTTATAAACTTGTCATCGTACAAATAATTTCACATCATTTCGTTCAGCACGCTCGACGGACATCGAATTAATTTCGCGTAGGTCGTTGCGTGTTCTATTTCAAGAGCTTCGAACTTTTCTATGAAATTAGTTTTATTCGTGTTTCGCGAGAGGTTGCGTCGCGTTCAATGAAACGTAACGATTAATTGCAAGACGTTGCGACCAAGTACAAGTTTGTTTTCTTCCTCTGATAATTTTAACGAGCCGATAATATTGTATCGGGACTGTTAAGTTTCTTTTAACCTGTCTATTGTCTTATATTATTATCGCGAATACATAAAGCCCGCAGTCCGCATAAATTTCCGTTTCGGCGTGGCTTCGCGACGCTTTTAGACGAACGTGCAAAACAAACAAAGGAAGACACGGAAAGTCTGTGGCGATTGATTTGTTGTATCGATGCGTCGGGATAGATATCACGCGTGAACCGGCGCGATTTCCCGCGTAGTAATGCGCGAGGTGTCGTCCGTGAACCGAACCGTGGGAGAGATGCTGCCTGTTTACCGTATAATTCAACAGATATTAGGTAATAGCCGTGTGAATCGCGCTTAAACGACACATGGCTAGCAGCGAGCAAGCGAGCGAACGACCGAGTACGAGCAGTCACGAAATTTCTTCGGTGTTTCGGGTGTTTCGTCTCCCACGGGAAATCTCGGTGGCGAGTTCTTCGTCCTCGTCGCTCAACGTTCCTCTCTTCGAAAAAATGTCTGTACAACGAACCAGAGCCGAGTCTATTTCGGTTCACTGCGGTCTAAAATTAAACGCGAGCTATTCGCGGCGACGCGGATTCGATTGTACGGGATCTCGCGTACCAAGAGATCGCGATACCGCAACAACAATCCCGTTCTCGAGGTGCGATCTGCAACTCCGGCGCGCTTTTAAGAAAATCCCGAAAATTCTCTATCCGTTCAGCTACTCCCGCTTTCCTCGACGAATTAGAACGGCTGAACGCATCGATTTGATACACTTCGCACACGTTTAAAAATATTGTCTAGATTATTAAATAAATTGGTATCTAATCGCAATGGCTAAACATAAAATGGGAAAAATCGTATACAGCTTTTGCACTCCAAATTCACCCCTACCCAAATAAAGTATTTTCAAATAAGTTTTCGCAAAAAGAAATCAAATCAAATGTAAATTAAACGTTAAGCAATTCTAATTTTCATTTATCGCAAAGATGTATATATCAAATACTTATTTAAAAGTAATTACCAATTCATTAACTTCGTAATGTATGAAACCTGTGTAGAATATGTATATTTCATTGTAGCCATTTTCTGATTAATAAATTTTGAAATTGATTTGCAAAAGGCGAATTTGGCGTGCCGAACCTATAAAATGGAATTATTCTAGGTCGGAGGAAATGTTTAATTTTCGAGTTAATGTAGCTCCGACTGTAAAGTTAATTGCATTAGTTAATTTCCGCGGTAATCGACATTCGTTTCATTCGTTGTGATAAAATTCATTTTATATTAATTTCATGACAATTCGAATAATTACATAACGCCGGTTGCCGACAACCTCCGCGGCGTTGAACGCGTTCGAGATCGCAGCGCAATTTTATTAGAGTGCCAAGGAAGTCTTTGACTGGTAAAAAATGGCCCCTGTTGCAGTCGCATATTCTCTGCAGCCCTTCGAAGCCGGGCCATTCCTTGCTCCGAAGCGTTTAACCCTCGGATTTCCGAGATTGCGTTGAAGAAAATGTATAATCGAGCGAATGTTAAAGCAGGAAGATTGCAGGCGAATTGGTAGAACCTAGTTTTATCCGAAGAACGGTAGATCTCTTGATACGAAACGCGCCCAATTGCGTCGATTGCTGCGTAACCCAAGCAGACCGTAACCCGCAGCCGTCGAATCGCGCTAATTGCGAGCAACCAATGAGACGATTTAACCCATGGTTCATACCAGTTCGTACCGGCCGGCCAGCTTATTAACTTGCCTTCGCGGACTAACTCGATTCGTTCATTTCGAATTAAACGGACGCGCGCGCGGCGACAGTTGCGGCGGCGCGAAAATCGCTGCGCGGTTTTTCTGCGTCTCGTCACACGCCGAACATTTGACACGCATATGTTGCCTGGGAACTATTAGACGCTTTCTTGCTTCCCTTGACATTGCCACGCAACCACAGCTGCCGTATAAAATCGTCCCGCAGAAATATTCTTCTATTTTAGAGCGCGACACTTGGAAAACGTTTCGATCAAGAAATGCAGTCTATAGGTTTATTATACGTATACAACTTCGAGGTACAAAGCTAATCCTTAACACTAACTGCACCACGACCGGTCAAATCACCGGTTCTAGATTTTTTATTTCACAATTAATGAAATTGTAAAGATGCTTTCGTAAGAAATGATTTAATGAGTATCTTTATTGGAGCACGTTTTATAATAAAAATCGCGCGAAGTCTAGATAAATTGATTCTTGTCATTTTTGTAAGGCAACCGCGTGCCTGTTGCTTTTATAGTTTTATATTTATTTTACTTTTAAACAAAGTTTATTTCGACGTTAACCAACGCGACTGTCGCGTGTTCCTTTTATATGTCTGAAAAAATAACTTATTAACGATAGCATTATGTAATTTTTTGTGTAAACGTGGCGATTAATTAACGTACTGGTCGTTGATGGTAAAAGAAGAACTATCCAAAAAACCGCGAATGACCATATCTTATTTTCACCGTGATACAATCAAGAAACTTAAAATTTCTAGATAGAATACATTGGTCATATAAAATTGCGTTTGTTTAATGTCACTGTTAGAGATCGAACAACAACCTAATACATTATTGTTCGTTTTTATTTAAAGACTGAACATTTAAGCAAACGGCGTCAGCCTGGTACACCGAAAATGAAAAAAAATATATTATGTAACATGGAAATATTCTAGGTCGGAAGAAAATTAAAATAGTTCCGCGTGCGAAGAGTTAATTTACCTTTGACCGCTCCACTTTTAATGCACCGTTTGGTCTACGCTTCCCCGCGTTTCCTCGTGTTTGTATATTTTTGCAACACGCTTAACTCGGACCTCGTATTTCGAAGTGCGATCAAATAAATGCAAATGAACGCTCGTTAAAAGTATTGTTCGTCGAGGGAATGTGAGGCAAGTGACAACCTGCTCGGAAGCACGTGTCGCTTGGGATTCGGTCGCCGCGGTACGTCCATGTGTTTATAGCGTGGTCGAGACCGCCGACGACACTTAAAGCCGCGTACGCACCGTTCTGTGTACCGACTAAAAATATATCGTTATGCCATACAATTCTCGCGATGCTAAAATTGGAAAGCTACGGGCAAGCCCGATCGTCGCGACTCGGCAGACGAGACGCTCGAACGTCCGACGTTTTTCAAATTCCGTGAATTATCGTTCCCCTCCGATCGCCGCGCATTTATCTTCCTCTGGGCTGCGTCGATCAACTGGAGCCGTCGTGGATCGCAGCCTCCGTTCACTATTCCGTAGAAGAGCCTACCTGTTTGGTCGTCTATTGCACAAGATCACATAATTGAGCCGTTCGCAGGCCGAAACGATTTTGTACTACCTTTCTAGTTCTTTGACGCTTTACAGATCGTTGTCTCCAGATCTAGAATAGATTTAACAACTTCGTGTTCGATGAAGAAATATCCTACTCCTTTCGACGATGACGACTCACATTTTCGCAAGAACGTGCCATTATTTTCTTTTTTCCCCATCACAAAAATTCCGGGAACTCCGTCCAAGGAAGATCGGCGAGAGCTTTTCAAGCTGGCCGATACGAAACGGGGTGAAAACGAATATAAAAGGGTAATGTATTCTCTGAACCCATCGGGGACTTGGCCGTGATTTAGCTTCGGTTTTCGCGAGCGCCGAAAATCGAGTCGCGTGACCGTCCGATTCCCACCCCCTCGTCCGTCCCCGCCCCTCGCGATTCCTCGCTAACTGGGAAACACGCTGGCTTGGCGCAGGGATTCTACGACTCGCTGCCAAATCACGTCGATCGAGTTTATGCACGCTTTATTTGCACAAAGATGCAGCGCCGTCTCGCGAGATTTCCACTTCGCCTGTTACACGAGGCTTGCATACAAAGCGGGGGAATGCATGCCCGTTGTCTGGCCCCCAGCCGTGTCTTATTGTCCAGTCGTTACTTTCAAGTTTCTGCATATTTCTTCGAGTTCACTGCTGTTCGAAATGCGAAATCGCAGTTTGGGAACGTGGCGAATTCGTGGCCGCCCTGACGCCTGTCGTAAATAATGTTATTTCTTGGTTCGGCCTCTGTAAACAATTTAGAGCGACGCCGCGGACGTTCAAGTCTTGTCGATGCATTTTCTTTGTAATTGTTTTCGCGGTGACTGCACGAAACAAGCTTTTGCACTCAAACTCGAGTTTAGAGTTGTTCAATTTAGTAATACCGCTATTATTTTTCATGCGGGCTTTGGAGAATAATAGACGAGGCGATTTATCGCTAAAAAATAATTTTAAAGGAAACGTATCCTAGTTTCAAGCACTTCTGAAACGAACGTTGCAGCGAGCGTCCATCTTAGGCCACAACTTTGTCAATTTTGAACAAAAGTACTTGCAAAAATTAACTGCATATAGCTTCCATGAAACGAATGCACCATCGTAATCGACGGACTACAGCCTCCACTGCTGGTCGATTCTAAAATGAACGTTGCGATAGGTGTCTATATTAGTCCACAATTTTGTCAATTTTGCAGATATCTCAATAAAATTTTCAGGGAGCAGAGCATTAATACAATAGAATAGAACAAAAAATAATTTCGCAAATTTACAGCTTACAGTTTTCATAAAATCAATGCGCCATCGTCATCGATAAAACAGAACCGTTACTTGCGGTCGATTCTAAAACTAATGTTGCAATAGGTGCCCACATCAGTCTACAAGTTCGTCAATTTCGCAGATACTTCAATAAAATTTTCAGGAAACACAGCGCAAAGATAACAAAATACAACTAAAATACTTGCAAAAAGTTATTCTTTACAGCTTCCATAAAATTAATAAACCATCATCAACGATGATTCGGAGACTCGATAGTCGATCCGCGGAATGTTTCCGCAATCGATTCCAAAAAAATCGCGGTATCTCCGGCGTTCGATAAATCTATTTTCTACGAGTTTCCTGGACAGACAGGCTTGCACACGATCGTCCGCTTGTCGTTTACAAATAGGATCGCATCGCTCGGGGAATGTGGATTTCCTTGAACCTTGCGCCGCGCGGCTCGGTTCGGTGTTATAATTAATAAACGCGTCGCTCTTGTCTCGTTCGGAACGACGACGCGGTTGTCTCGAAAGCATCCGAACTTCCTCGACGTCCGACGATTTTCATTGATTACGAATCTCTCTCTCTCTCTCTCTCTCTCTCTCCTCTCGTTCCTGCTGTTTATCTCGTGCGAGCGGGCGCGCGTTTGCAAACGGCGCCCATCGGCCGATGACTCGCGGTTATTCAATCGTGAGCGCGCGCGCTCGCGCGACCCCGAGCTTCCGGTATCCAATGCACCGCGATCTAACTCCTAACTCGTTACTGCTGAACTGCTTTTTCTGGGACCGACAACCCTTGCACTCGCGGCTCGGTTTATTCCCCCGGAAAATAATTACGCTGAAACGTTGTTGGGAACGATTTTCATGATTGTCTGGATTTAGAACGTAATTTTCCGTAAAACTACCGAGAGCTTTTAATAAACAGCTCATGCTTCGATAAATTGTTTACAAGTTTTTCTATCTCGCGTATAACGCTAGTCTACAAAGCGTGGCAATTCGACGAAACACCACAGCTTCCACAAACTGGAAGGCTAATGAATATTAATCAGCTTCTTTGTATCTTCCCGGAAGATGTTCGTTCGAAATCGCAGATTGACCATCACCGCGACGAGCACAACAAATAGACGAACACTTTGAGAATACGTACAGGTTTAAATGCAGACTCGACGGATTTGATACAACCGTTTCTGAAATTATTAATAGACGACATCCTCTATGTCGCACCTGCTTGTATCGGGCGCGGAACATTTCCACTACGCGTGAAGAGACGCGCAGTCTAGCAGGGCCGAAAATAATTTCGCGCGGCTGGAATAATCGCGAATTATCGCGACGATAAGCAGGAGTGCAAAGCAGAAAATTAGGGTCAGGCGCGATCGTGGGCCAAATTTGAACCCGCGGGCCGGGAATAATCGTCCGCGAGCGAGCAACGGCTATTAGAAGCGACGCTCGCGGAGATTCCGTGTTCACGGCCGCTTCGTTTTTATCTTGTTGCACTATAAATCGTGTCTCCTCTCTCTCCCTCTCTCTTTCGTTGAGAGAGGAGACGCTCCTCCGCGGCCGCCTTGTTCCCGAGCGAAACGTCGAAGGATATTTTAATTATAGTATCGTCATCGATTGCGCGGCGTCTCTCTCTCGGCTCTCGTATTCGAAACGCGCGCGCCGCTACCTCTCCCTCTCTCTCTTTCTGTCTCTCTGGTCCTCCTCCTCTCTCTCTCTCTCTCTCTCTCTCTCTCTCTCTCCCTCTCTCTCTCTCGTCACGATCGAAAATTAGCGGCAGCCGCGTGTTTATGGGAGTCTCTCATCCGAGCCGGAGCCGATCCGGCGTTATCTAATACAGCCAGCCACGATAACGAGGAACGACCATTACCGCGGTCGAGCGTGACATTAATCGCGATTACCACGATTACGACGATTACGACGCTCGGCCCCGCCAGGAAACACCAAATTATTTCGCCTATCACGCCCTCCCTGTCAATCTTCCGCGGTTTCTGCCATCCTCCATTTTTTCCGGGCTGCTAACAAGGGACGTTGCCCGACCGAGACCCATCGATTCCCATGCTTATTTGTGACTTGATTAGCTACGCGAGATAAACAGCGGAGAAGATTCATCAATCAGTTTTGAAAGTTTGTCGAATTTTTATCATTCGGTAGTCTCTCAAGCCTGATGCGTAGACTGCGGATGTTCATGCACTTTTCAAGTTTTGCAGACGAATTTTAAGAAAGTGGAATAAAATAGAATCTCATTTCCCGCGGGAGTAGCCTTTTTAGATCTCAAATAAATTGAAATCGTACTAAGTTCTGTCATATTTTATATCTGATATTTTTTGCAAATTTTCGAAAGCTGTAATCGCACGAAGATCCGGAGTCTACTAACGAGCAAGAAAATTGATTTTAAAAAGACGAAGACAAGCTCTAACCAGATTCTCAATGAAGAATCATATGCAAAACGTAAAAATTTTCTCGATAAAAATATATTTTCATCCAGGTGCCTACACGGAACAATTGGATTTCGTAAAATAAAAATTGTCTGCATTCATATCCAGATGCAGAGACTACGTAGACATTAATTTCTTTTCTTGCGATTGTAACGAGCCGCAAATATTGTATTTCAAAATATTTTAAATACGTCCACTGTCTTGCATCAGGTGCACCTATTTTCGTCACAAATGCATCAAATCCGCAGTCTATGTATTACACGTTGTAACCACCGAGCTTCCTCGATTGTATGCACCTATCGCTCGTTCCAACAGTTGAATCGACCGTGTCCTTATTAACGTAGAACATATTAACAAATATAATCCTGTCCGGTAGGTCCTATAAAAAGAAATTCAGCAGCTAACAATGCTCTAAGAGAGTCTAACAAGTCAAGATCTAGGTTGCCAGCTGGTACGTTCCGCACGGTGACGTTAGTTCCGGTGAAGTTCGTGCATAATATCAAACAAGAGACAGGAAGTCTTCCCAGCAATTTGGATTATGAAATATCCTGGATATCCCTGACAGGATTACGCGGTGTTCATTCACAAATTATACCTCTCGATTACGCTTACGTTCCAAGACACAGTCTACGAATCATCCTTTGACAATCCTCTAATCAAGGTCCGTCGTCGTTCATTCATAAACTTGAAATCCATTCAAAAATACGCTCTGGGAGTTCGTACACGAAGTATGTACGTAAGTGCACGTGCACTGGAACCACTTCCGCAGCTGCTGCGGATTTTATGCATTTCTGGCAAAAACTAGTAAATATTGGGAGAAACGAATAGCATCAATATATCAGATCAATTATAATTAGACTGCATTGACGAAGAAACTAGTTGGGCGAAATATAGAACAGTAATAGATCAGAAAAATTCAAGAAAATATTGTAATGTTGTTTTCATACGTGGCAAAGTCATTAAAGGATGAAATCAATTTTTATTTCGTTCCCGCTTCCCACAATCAATGCAGAATATTTTTATTTTGCATAGATATCCGCAGTCTAATTATAATAGTCACCACTATTTTCTACAATTGTCTCCGAACGTTTTGCAGCCCGATTTCCTTTCTCGTAGAAGTTACATGTTTATTTTCAAACCAGCTCGCGAGATAAATTGGGCACGAACTTTTGCGATCATCCAATATTACTTTCGACCTAGTAAAACAAGTGCGGACCATTTTTAGGGTGTTCTTGCTATCCATAATTTCTTACAAGAAGAATGAAATTTACATCTGTCGAATGGCTACATGTTCTTCAAGAACCACGGAAGAACTTTCGCGAGACGTCTCTGATCGACTGCATTAGTACGCAAGTTTAGTGTCGCCGGGCACTAAAAGCGACGTTGTCCTATAAAAAAGACCGAATTTATTTAGACCTCGCAACGCCGATTGAAATTGACTCGACCATTTCCGAGGGAAGTGTCCCCGCAATTGTAACAATTGTAAAATAAAAAAAAAACCGGTCGTTTGACCGTGGGGGGTTCAGCGCCGAGACGGCGGGGGTGTTTTCTGTGTCGGTGAGAGGCGGCAGTCGGTGCTCGGCCGCTCGTAAAACGGATGAGACGTTTTATGGAAGCGAGATTCATGAAACGAGAAAATTCTAGGACGATCCGCCTCTCTCTCTCTCTCTCTCCTCCTCCTCCGTGGAGTGGCAGACGGGGTTGTCGGTGTGCAAGCCAGGCCAGAATGAAGATAGAAGTGAATTATTTCGCTTCGATCCGCGGCCCGGAGTCCGGAGGAGGACACGGCAAGGAGTCGAAGGGTGAATCCTCCTAGCCCCGGCGAACGAACTCTCGAGTGTCTGGGAAACGGAATGTAATTTACTTCGATTTCATTTCGCCGCGGCCTGATTTTTCCCTCGGCTCTCCCTGAATACATCTTGATTATCCCACGCGGATTACCAACTTTGTTTGCCGACGGATTCAGTTTAAACGCGCGCGCCACCGTATCTGTACCGCCTCCGCATTATCGATCCCTGCGAGCTAAGTGGATTTATTCGGTCGTCGATAAACTTCTGGTCGAACGGGGTCGATCCAGAGCTTAGACCCTACTGTTTCGGGTCGGCTCTGACCCACCCGCTTCCTCCGACTTCTTCGTTTCAAATCGCAACACCCTCCGTAAACGACAAGGGTGCACGATCTTCTTAAATCCGCCGCGTTTTTCTTTTATATTTTAAACGCTGCACGAGTAGATTAACGCTAACCGTACCGCGACCAGTCGAATGACCGCTTTCACAGTTTATTTTTTTAATTATTGAAGCCATAACGATGACGAAGAAGATAAACTGTATTCGAGCGTGTGTAACATTATTATAAAAATTGTGAAACATCTATAATAAATTCAGTCTTTTTATAAAACAATACATATCCGATACATTTTGGTATCGTTATGCGGTACGTTTAGCGTTAATTGATTCGGTAGTTCCCCGAGGTGGCGTCTTTGTTGCTCCGACGATCTATTGTTTTATTTGCCGCTGGGCAGCAGCTTGTTAGAGATTAGCGAATTTATCGCATGCCTGGGAGCTCGAAGAGAACGAGGGCTAATAGAAATGAACCCTTAACCGGTCCGTTGGCAGCATTTTCTCGAAGTCTGTTCGCAAACGGTAGCACAAACAACACCGTTACAATTTTATTCTTACGTTTAACGAGGGTTAATTTCTTTCCTCGATCTCCGGAATTAGACCGCGGATCTTTACGTATTTATGTGAAATTATCTATTTTGCATAAAGATCGGCGGTCCACTCGTAACGGTTAACCCTGGACAATGCGTAGAATGCGAAACCGATAAATACGTTGAATATCCTGTGTTCGCAGCGAAATATGTTTCGTTGGTTTCTAGCCGCAAGAAACATGATCTAGCATGTGCACAGTAGCGCAGAAAACCGCGTGAAACGAGTGGCCGAGGTTAATTGGTGGCGATGGTTAATTACAGACGGCGCTGAGCAACCTGGAGGAGATGCAGCACAATTCCATGGTGTACCGTGACAACGACAGGAGCAAGAACAGGGGGGTTGGACCGATGCGGGCACGTCCGATGGAGAAGAGGCACGACACCTCGCCATACAGTGGCGTTCCTTACCTGTCTCCACCTCCGCCGGACACCTGGAGGAGAACAAACTCGGACTCGGCTTTGCATCAGAGCGCGAACGAAGCCTGCCAGTCGGCCAACACCATTCCCCATCGACGAGGTAATTCAAAATCATCGGGAACACTCCGATCGAGTGGGAACGGCATCCACACAATTGTGCCCACAATTACGAAAGTGGTCTAAGTCAATATGTAAAAAGAACGAGTTTATCAGTTATTTCTCATCACATTATTTTAACCTTTAACTACCCGCGCACTGAATTTTCACGTATTTTTTACACCATCGCGGGTAGTTAGAGGTTAAACTAAAATAATTCGATGCATTTTTAGGATATTGTCAAAAATGAACCGCTAGCGCGTATTATTTCAATACAGAATTCGGTAAACATTGACAATGAACTCGACAACATGTGTGAAAATAAAGGTCATCGTAGCTGCGTCCCCTTTTGTCGATATTTGCCTGGAATTCATTTAGCGTTAATATCCTTTCCCTATAAATATCTTGAAACAAGAAATATATGACTTGGATCGCTTTCATAATTATGGGCACAATTCTGTGGCTGTAAGAGAAAACGTCGCATGTCACAATTTCAAACAATTCGAGTTTACGCATTAACCGGTCAACTGCGTTCGACGTGTATACACATCAATCCAGAACTCTATTACGGTGCAATAACAATAACCTTTTAAGAATGAATTGTTAATTTTTTATGAAACAAAAATGTAATCCAATCCTCGTTTTCCGTAAAATTTATAATAGGACCATTTGCTCTGCGTTCGACGTGTATACTTGTCATTGCTTGATTTTAATTTCGCACTCAAGTCGGGGATTTTTAAAACTAAATTCCGCAGTTAAGAGGTTAATCGAGCTTTATAATATAGAATTTACGAGTATTTACGAGAAAAAAAGTCATGAAAACAAACTCGAAAGCCTCAGAGAATGTCATATGTAAAAGAAATAATAATCGAAACTTTGAACGGCAATATCTCGAAAATGAAAGTATTCGACATGCGCCGTTCTTCCTTAGAACCACAGAATTGACACTTCAGGTCAGGGAGTTCCAACTTGTTCCCCTCCGAGAGCTGCGAAGTCCCCACCATTAGAGTTGGTGGGCGGCAATAGCGTTACGGGAACAGCATTCTTCCCCGCCGGGGGTTTGTTGGTTCTCTCTCCACTTCTAGCTTGCCTTTATCTGCAGAGATAAGCGGACCGCACACTGTTTCTTTCATAAGTCCGAATGGTGGGAGTCGCTGGTAGGCACTGACAATGAGAAACAGTGTGACCAGAATCGACCAAAAACGGTTGATTTTCCCCACTCCGTCTTCTCCCCTTCCACTATCCCATTCCACCACCGTAAGCGTACTCCAACATCCCCCACTAAGACCGTAGACTGTTCGCGGAGCGTGTCACGTATTAATCTGGTTATCAGAGAGGGGGTAAACTGTATTCCCCTCGATTTCCTCGATCTGGCGACACTGCTCGGAAGTAGGGAAAGAAGCGGCGCGCGGCTCTGTTCTAAAGCAACGACGAAGTCTAAGAGTGGGGGAAGTAGTTAAGCGGGGAAGGAGCTGCGTGTGGCTCGCGAGCTACATGTTGGAACTGCCTGCCTCAGGTAACTGATCGTACATCGAAGCCTACCTGAACGAATACAAGCATCCTCCGATCGGTCTTCTCCGCGAACCCAGAAAAGGAACGTCAACTCGCAAGAACGAAACTTCGGAATCACAATTGCGACTTAAAGAAAACATGGATTAACCGATTAAACTTCCGAAACTCAATTACCACCGACGAAAGCGTTCGGAATGCGATCGCGCGAAACACGTTGCACGGTGGAATTTTTCCGAAAAACCTAGCTGGCCGCGTCGATGGCAATTCCAAGCAGATTGTTCGGTCGATCGTTTAACTCACCGTGGGAAGTGGATGCAGACGCAGCCTCCGCTATTCGACGCGTCGCACGAAATAAGTCACGTCTATGGAAATAAGGACGTAACTCATCGCTGCTAATTAAACCTAAATGGATCTACCCACTGTCTGCTGTGTCTCGTTTAACATTCCTCCAACCACGTTTAAGTATTTGTTGTCTTCTTTTTGGGTTGCATCCAGCTTCCATAGCGTGTACAATTCTTTCTGACGTTTCTTTGAAAATTCTCCGAGATCAGCATGGTCGGTACGAGCTCTTTGCCTTGGGAGCGCTCCGGATTGTCTCCGGGAGTACGATTTTATTGCACGCTACATGTCAAATGCCCCAAGGGGTGTGGCTTCTGTGCTCTTCCCATGTAAAGCGTCTCCAAGAGGCGGGGCTTCGTTACTTTCTTCTTCTAAAGTACCCGGAGAGGCGTGGCTTGTTGCTGTCTCTATCTAGTGTGTTCAGAGGGTCGTGGGCAACGCTCCACTCTAAAAATTGACGAACCATCAGAAGTCGACTCTGTGCACAAAAATCTGATGCGTCCGAATATTCCATCGTTGAAAATACCCAAGATGCAGCATCAATTATGCAGGACAATTTATTCTTACGGGCGTGTCAAACATTTTTTTTTTAAATTCGGGTCGCAAGTAATAAAATATGCAATCAGACGTACATCGTGTTGTCTCCGTCGTGACAGAGAATCTCGTATCGTCGTCGTCGACGTCGTCTACGAGCCACAAACGGTCAATCTGTGGGACATTCGATCCACCATCTGTCGCGATTCAACTCTTGCGAGCGGTGTCGCGTCGTCGCGTTCGTTCTTCGCGACGAAGTACATAAATAATCAATTTCTCAACTTGTCCCGAGTGTTCGCGGCTTCTGTTTCCGTCTCTCGCGTTTTATCGGAGAGCTGCCTCGACGTTCCTAATTTTTTCCCACCGAGATTGCTCGTCGGCGTTCTCCGATCCCGAAGATGGAGGTTAATGCTGTTGCACATAAAATTGGACGGCTAATCTCGAACGTAATCTCGCGACCATTAAATCCGTTCGCGCGCGTCGCTCCCGGGAAAAAATAATCGTTTAGAAACATTCGCACCGTTCCCGACGCTCTCGCTAAACGCTTTTTAACCCTTTTCTAGTCAACCGGGTACTCGAGTACCAATTTACTGTATTTCTTTCAACAATTTGTTAGTTTTCTCTAAAGAATGTTACAAAATTTCTTTGAATGTCCATTCTTTGCTTGCAACGAGAATTTGTGTAAACATGTTAAATACAGAAAGGTTTTAAATAATCTATATATTTCGGTTGACTTCGCAACGGTTAATTCGTTCTATTATTCCCGGTGGAGTCCTGTTACACTCGCCGAAATTTCTATAAAGTCACTGTGTTTTGTAACGAATTCTTATTATTATACCATACCAATGAAAAATTTGTATTTGGTAGCATTTCGGGATCACATAAAGAAAGCATACACACCGATTTCAAAACATAAGTATAACATTTATCGATAAAAGAAAACAAAAATATAATTTTACGCTGAA
>CM052195.1:6000854-6194479 GCA_028455805.1 Lasioglossum figueresi | reverse complement strand
AGGGAGATCTGAAAAGATTCAAGGATGCCTACTACCTTCGCAGAACAAAATCGTATCCCCATTGTCACCGGTGATATGTCGAGGAAGGGATTTTGTTCTGCGAAAATAGCACGACTTCAGAACTCAGGACACTCTAAGATCCAATATCTGGCTCGAGAAACTCGAAAAGAGCTCAAAAAAGTCAAAGCAGACTCGAGGAATTCAAAGAAGAGTGTTTGAATGCTGGTCTTTCGAAAGAGGTCTCAATAGTTTTAAAAGAAGTGGTGGAAGCTGAAGATAAAGGTCTCAGGTAGATCTGAAAGGAATCAAGGATGCCTAGCTTCGCAGAACAAAATCGTATCTCCATTGCCACCGGTGTTATGTCGGTGAAGGGATTTTGTTCCGCGAAAGTAGCCCGACCTGAAAACTCTGGACACTCGAGGAGTCAATGTCTGGCTCGAGAAACTCAAAAAGATCTGAAAGAACTCAAAGAGGAGTGTGTTAGGATTTAATGCTGGTCTTGCGAAAGAGATCTCAATAGTTTTAAAAGAAGTGGAGGAAGCTGAAGATAAAGCTCTCAGGTAGATCTGAAAGGATTCAAGCATTTCTAGCTTCGCAGAACAAAATCGTATCCCGATTGTCACCGGTGTAGTATCTTCGGCGAATCGATGAGACTATTTTTAATGAGGAATTGTGACTTGTTACAGATTTTTCGGGCGCCGACGATCCCGAGTTCGTGAAGGACCTCGGCACAGCGATGATGGGCGACTTCGACCCGGATCTCTTCCCATCGGACGACGCTCTCAGGCAGGGTCTCGACCCCATCGACGTCGATGGTCTACAAATGCTCACCGACCCGAACATGGTCATATCCGATCCCAGCGCCGAGGCCCACTTTAGGCTAGACCGACTTTAAGGCGAGAGAAACACTTTACTCATTTGCGAATTACGCGCTGACTATATTACGTAGGGAATACAAATTCTGATCTGTCCTGGGTGTCGCGCGAATCCATTTCTTGGGACACTTTTGTGACAAACGGGTCGCGACCCGCTGGCCCGTCCGGTCGCCGGAAGTAATCGTCGAACACTGTTCTCGAACGGGAACCGGTTCTCCGGAACGAAAACAGAAAAATGTCTCTTCGAAACAGTTCGGGCCAGGTGAATCTCGTCCGATCGTTCGCCGATTAGAACGATCGATGGAAACTCGAGGAGAGGGAATCGTTCCCCGTGTTTCAGATAACACGTTATCGTTCCCCTAAGCGAGACCGGACAAAACCGGAAACCAGTTCCCGTTGAGAAACGTCCGGCCGGCGATCGACGATCGACGACCGACAGGCACACGCGCCGGTCTCCCGTTCGTGATAAACCGTTAATTGAGGATTAAGTAATACAAATCTTTATTAACCCTTTTTTTATTTTATACTACTTTGTACATTGTATCATGTATGATCTCTAAGAAGCACAAAACAAAATGTCTACTGATTTATACATGCTTTTGTCATAAACGATCCTAGTAAGGTAAAACAAAACGATCTACCGTTTAGGTGAGAAACAGAAATTAACGTTTTAGCGAGTAACGAGAGAAACATGAGTAAAAACGATTGCGAGAAGCGTACACGGTAGACGCGGGCTCGGTCGTTGCGCTGTCCGTGACAGAGCTGACGTTTGACGCTTTGGGGACGGAAGATCATTGTAGTCGATGAATTTCGGTAGAATCATAGGCGACGAGGAATAGACCAGTTATGCTTGCCGTTGCCGAATCTTCGAGTCTCGTTTACGACTTTTCTTAACTCGGAGCTCAACGTTCGCGTTAACGCTCGAGTTGATAACGCCGTCCCCAAGGTGTTCAGAAAGACCGTAGAGCACGAGGGACAAGTTCGGACACCGACACGAGAGAGGAGGGAGACACATTTCGACGAGACTCTGCCGAAAACGTTAGTCGAACCCACTCGAAGCTACTTCGCCCTTTCCTTCGCCGAGCGATTTCGTTTATCCTCCTGCGAACTATGCTCAGAGCTTTCGAAAAGCTCCCCGACTGGAAACCACACCTGGAAGTTGATATAATCGATACAGGAAGATGAACAATTCTTGTGGACTTTTTGAACGCGCTGAGCAGCGTTTCGAGATTCTTCTCGCTAGGGGATCTCGACGAGGGAAGTCCGATTTTTTGAAAAATTCGCCTGGGATCGGAATCCCCAGACCTTTGAGAAACTCAGCTGCGTAAAATGCTTGCCGTATCGATCCTTCTCGAAGCTGCAGCTTGAATCCCAAATTTTTTCTTGCAAGCTTAAACTTCGAACACATGAAATGATTAACACGTTCGATACCACCGTCACTGATTTGTGACGTCCACAATCTGGCGGTGTACTTAAAGACAGTCAAATTAACATTATACAGTTTGTTGTTTAACGTCATAGTACTCATCATAATATACAGACAATTCCTGATTTTCTTCTACTAAATTGTTTTAACATTACATTATTAAATATGTCGGCATGTAATCAATTACTAAACATTTCGGCATTGTATGAGCTATCGTACCAATTTCATATCCATAAAATTTTAAAAATTATAGGCAGTAGAAATATTCTTGGTCGGAAGAAATGTTTAATTTTCAAGTAAAAATTGCTCCGAGTGCAAAGGATTAATACTTCATAAACGAGGCACGTTGCATTTAATTCAGCATTTCAACATCCAACCAAACAGCAAAACAAATGTTGGTAGCGAACGTGTGAATCCAATATACAAGTGATCGACGAATTACGTGACCCAGTAAACGCAGAACGATCCAAACAAGAGTGAAGATCTTTCCGAAGTATTCGATATTTGTTTAAAAAAGACGAGGGACTTCGAAGAATATGTTTGGCGATTCGAGACAACGAGCTGCCGCTTCGCGAGAAAGATCGTCATCGCACGGACATCGTACGTCGGCGATAAATCATTCTAGATCGATTCAGTTTCCCTCGTTCGTAGCGTCGACCGTCGTCAACGGTAAGACGGTGTGCGAATGAATCTAAAGAAAACGCGAAGGGTATTGCGCCCTCGACGGTCGTCAATTGTTTTTTGAAAGTAATACGCTGTACTTTGTACAACAAACGTCGAAATAATTAATCCTGCGGCCGCGCGGCAACACGTTAGAAGTAATTCGATTAAAAAAGTATATAATGTATAAAGGAGAAACAGAAAACCATGGAGATATGACGCTTATATCTGTATACAGTGTGTACGTATGTATGTACGTATGTATGTACGTTGTGGTAAACCGACTTTTTCCGAGCGCCGTTCACGAGCTCGTCCGCTCTCGTAGACACGGCGACGACAAATAACACGCAACAATGGAGAAAGGGCTACAAGAAGCACACGTTTCGAGGTGCTAACCTGCGATCATCCGAGAGAGTTATCCGATTTATTCGAGCGTTTTATACCGGTAGAGTTTTATTCCGAGCATTTGTTACGTTTGACCAGGGAAAGAAACGAGTCTTTAACGCGTAGTTACCGTTGCTGTGATGTTTTAGAGCTGGTCGGAGGATCGATCGACAAACGTACAGGGAGCTTCGAATTCATCGAGAAACGATTCTCGTGTTTTAGGCAAAATCCCGGGGCAATTAAATTATACGATTATTTGCGCAATGTTCGTCGGGGAATGCCCATCTCTCATAAAAATTCATTGTACATATTAAATCAGTGAGCGAACGTCTTTTAGTTCTTGTTAATTATAGACCATTTTTATTCATAGACAATCACTGTACGCAGACAAGTCTGTCTAAGCATGTTAGATTATGGAAAGATTTCAAAAGGAAAATTGATCGGTGATCAATTAAACGGAGGTCAAACACGAATAGTGTGTTTTTTTAACCCTTAGAACTCGAATGGCGACTCAGAGTCGCTAAAAATTGCTGTACCATTATTCAAAATATTGTTTACATGATTGCATATGTTGGTACCTAATCAATTACTAAACTAAAATTACTTAAATTTAAGTATTGTACGAGGTTTATAGAATTGTATAGAAGCATATAGAATGGAATTATTCTGGGTCGGAAGAAATTGTCGAGTCAAAATAGTTCCGAGTGCAAAGGATTAATATTTGTTTTTGTCCGTTCGGTGTCTTTTTGATCCGAGACCCTCGGTCCCTTTCTATCTGCTAAAATAAATTTGCCAGTGACATAATCGGCACTCAATTTTGAAATTCCCTGTACACGA
This sequence comes from Lasioglossum figueresi, assembly GCA_028455805.1. Classification (NCBI taxonomy): domain Eukaryota; kingdom Metazoa; phylum Arthropoda; class Insecta; order Hymenoptera; family Halictidae; genus Lasioglossum; species Lasioglossum figueresi. The sequence goes on along the minus strand of CM052195.1, from coordinate 6,190,297 downwards.
TCAATTCGCAAAGGCCCAGATTTTCTCGAGTTCGGAACAGAGTTTAATACAGAAACGTGCTCGCAGCAGAATTGGACCAGCTTCCCGTAGATACTGTTCCATTCTACTCCGAGATATCATTGTTTGTTGGATTGAACCAAAGATCTATCGTTCGATTGAGCCGAGACACGGCTGACAAGAGTTTTTAATAGAGTTTCGACGAATTGAATTTTATAGAGTTACAAATCGACGCGATTGTTGTTGAGAATTTTTCATGAAGTTTATGCCTCGCCTTGTTTCCACGGAGCTGGCGCGCACGGTCCACGCCGAACTATGTTTGGAAGTGGCTCCCGAATCAATTGTACAAACAATAAAGTTGCTTGAAACGTTGTTACGAACAAATGTCACACGATCTTCGAGGGAACGTAACAGAGCTGCTAGAAATCAAACTTAAGAAGCTCGAGCGATGAATGTGCGACTTGAGAATTGCACAGCATGACAGACGATTAAAGATCAATGCTTTTTATCGAGGAAGGATGTAGAGTTTCGAATGTTATTCGCTCCTTTAGTCGGGTGTATAAATAAATCTCCGCGGTTCTTCTCGAGAAATGCTTCAACAAAATTCATCACTTTTGCTACCTAAAATCTAAATCGATGAACATCACCGTTACTATAGTCATCCACACTTGTCCGCGGTGTTTATTTGTACACCTAACGAGTCGAAACAGAATTCTGTTTTCCTGCTCTGGAATATTTACGTAACGAGCTCGAATTTTCTTCGTCCTCGACGAGAAAAGAATTCTAACAATCTATTAAAGAAATCGTACAGAAAAGAAGCTTAATTATGATATTAATTAAGTCTCTCGCGCGTGGACCTGGAAACGCGGGACGATCGGTTCCCTCGTGGACGCGAGTGGTTAGCATTGAAAGTTGGCTCGGCGATGACTAGACTGCGGATGTTATGCAATTTATGACAAAAGCGAGTGGAACACGAGACAGTAAACATAAGAAAAACTTGAATAAAACTATTAAGACCCGAAATGAATTATTACTTGACTCCCATTTGTTGCAATTAGGGTAAGAGATTTTTCTTTTGCATAAAGACCCGCAGTCTAGCGACGACAGAGCATCCGGACCGTTAAAGGTGTACAGAAGAAGAGTCTAATTGTTGTTAGCGATCCGTACCGAGGAGCAGAACGGATAGGATAGAGAATGGTACAAGGGGGAAGGGGTTGGCGAGGGTTTATACCCTCTTCCCTTCGATTCGTTGGATTCCTCTGCCCGCGGAAGTCTCGTCAAGCGCGAGACGGTGCCAAAGCGCGTTGATGTTCGCCGCCTCTAGATTGTAAGACCGTAGAAAAACTGTCGGTTCGCGTGCCATTTTAATGCGATTTTTGATCTCGCGCTGCGCGCGTACCGGTCGCGTTGTCTAAACGCGTTTCACCACGCGTCGCTCGCGATCGAAAATCGGAAAAATCTCGAAAAACCGCATCGTTGAGGTCGATCTACACCAGGGAGTTCCAACTTGTTCCCCTCCAAGAGCCGCAAGCTGGCAAGCTCCCCACCATTGGTCCAAACCTTTTCCCACTACTGCGTACACGCGTGGTTAGTGCGGCGGAGACAAAGCTTCTTTTCTAAATTTTGACTATAATAATTTGACCTTTGACCTTTTTAAAGATTTATTGATCATGCGTCGTTATCTATCCTTCAAATTACACAAGGTGCTCCGTCAAAATTCAAAGAACCTTAATTTGCTCCATCGAAGAAAAAGTTTCGGAAACCCCTTTTCTACGGCAACAAGTTGGAACTGCCTGATCCGCACGAATAACAGAACAGTATAACTTATTTCGGGAAAACTGTGTCAACGTTACACGAGGTACGGATGACGGTTAAAACGAAGAAATGTTGAAAAAATCACAATTGGTCGGAATTACAAAGAAATTACGAAAAGTTGTGTACAGCTTTTGTGCGTGGGCATGCATTGAAAATTTAAAAAACACAATTTGTAAATCCGTGTCAATTACGTGTACGATGTAAACATTTTATCCGAATGAAGGAGAAGTTTTTGAAGGAGAAAGAGAGGTTGGTGGGAGAGGCAGGCGTTCGAGGGGCCCCTACCGTGCCAACACCTGTTCTACGGCAACGTTGAAGTCTGAGAGTGGGGGAAGAACATAAGCGGGGAAAGTGCCGCGTACGACTCGCGAGCTACAAGTTGGAACTCCCTGGTGTAGATCGACGTTTATCCGGTAAGCCGCTCTAGCACTCGAAAGAGCCGGTCGCGTCAATTTCCCCGCCTCGGAGAGAGAGGATTGATCTCCGTGGCGTGTCTCTCTTTTCTAAACCGTAGTAGTACTTAAGCTCGCGAGCTCGCGAGCGAATGAGCGGGCGTCGCTTGACACCGGACCGTCTTATCGGATGACAGTGACGAGCACGAAAGAAACTGGGCAAAACTTTCGAATCCTCCGCCGATTGTCTCCTTGTCTCGAGAGCCTAATAGCTTTAGAAACTTCAAAGTATTATTCTTGCTTTCGGAAAATCAAAATGAATAATTTGCACAGGCCTTCCAGGGTTAGACCAATCGTTCGCAGAGTTTGTTCGCCAGTTTTAATCGATTCGTGAAGCGATTCGAAGTTTTTGACCGGCAGTGCGCGTCTATGCGGATCGAGCTCAATTCCAAAGGACTTTGTTGGTGTCGCGTCCGGGTTGATTGCACCGGAAGACGAGCGAAACTGTAGATCGGAGTCCTTTCGAGGTCAGGGAATCGATGGTAGAGAGGATCGATCCCGTTCGCGATGTTGTAAAAGATCCTTGAAATTAATTCCGATCGCGAAGGGACTGCCCAACGACCAAAGCATCACCGAAAACAATATGCTTCGAGCGTAAGCGTCAAGTAGATGGTAGAAATGTCGCGAGCCATTTTCAAGACATTTTCTCTCTCTCTCTCTCTCTCTCTCTCTCTTTCGTACAAAAGTACACACACTCTTTCTTTGTCGAGAGAAAGAGAGTGGCTTCTGAATCCTTGCACACTGTTCACGAAATTGTTACACTTACCTCCTTGAGAGCTTGAATTATTTACTCTTATAAATAGACTGCGGATCTTTATGCATTTATGGCTTATGAAAATATTTAAAAAATTCATTTGTTTTGGATCTACAGAGGCTGTTAGCATTAAAAATAGAATATTATTTCTTGCCACTTTCTTATAATTCGTCTGTAAACATTGAAAATTGTATAAATATCCGCAGTCTACTTATAAATGAACGTAGCATGACGGATTGCACGGTATTAAATCAGACTGAAATTGACAACATTCAGTTGCGAGAAATAATCTTCGCGGAAAATCTGAAATTACCGAAAATCGTTATCGCAAAAGCGAACGGATCGTTTCCGTGTAAAATTGATCGAAACTGTGTGCGAGGGTCGAAACAGTCGAATCAATCGTCGTACTCGAATAGGATGAAGGACAAAACCGTGGGAGCGCTGCTCGTCCAAACTCCACTCGATACTTGCATCGAACACGCGACAGTTTTTGGGGAAGAACGAAGGGAGCCTTGTAATATTTGTATATAGCCATGTTATTGTGGTAAAAAGAAATTATCTTATATTATTATTATTATTATTATCATTATTATTATTATTATAAATATTACCCGTACATACACACGAGAGGAACACACATAACACACAAAGAGTACACACTCCACGCAACACACGTATGTATAAATATATATTTATATATATACATATATATATACACGTGTACGATATGTATGTATATATATACATAAAGAGAGACCGTATAAATATTAATAAGTCTGTAATACCGTTACGTTGTTGTACCATATTATTGTGAACACCATTTCTCAGACATCGATTTTTTTAAATAAAAGGAAAGTCTCTATCGACATACACTAAACAAGAAGAAAAAAAAAACGAAAAACGAAAAGAAAGTGGATCGAGCAGAGTGTCCGTCGCGAGTCCGCCGCACCGGAGAAACGATCCGATCGAGATCCGTTCGTCCCGTCTCGTCTAGATCGGCTTTTTTCGATCGTCTTCGATCTTCGATTTTCGAGCCTTCATTATCTGCCCAATCAACGACCAAATTCATGCATAATCGAGCACCAACTCCGTAGACTGCGGGTCTTCGTGCGAATACAGATCCGTATGGATCGATCTGTAATCGATCTATAATCGAAGTGCCATCGAACGTAAAAATTCGCAGTCTAGAAATCAGAGACGCGACGAAGGAGTTTCGTCGGTATACGTGCTGCCACGATGGCTGGATCTCCTGCAAGGAGAGTACCGATCGATCGATCCGAGGAGCTCGGAGCCGGGATCGAGGCGTCGCGATCGTTATCCTTTTTTGTAGCGGAGCCTCGATCCCGGCCGGAAACTCTGCGGGATGGAGGGAAAACTCGGAGAAAAATAGGAAAAATACATTGAACCGTCACCTTTGGCATTTCTCGCACGACACCGTGGCCCTACCGCCCGTCGATGTGTAAATAATTGTTTCATATTGTTGTAAAGTAGAACGGCGATCGAGGAGAGTTGGATGATGATGATGATGATGATGATGATGATGATGATGATGATGATGATGATAATACAACCAGACAGACAAAACAAAACAAACAAGAAAAATAATAATAATAACAAGAACAAACAGCAGGGGAGGGCGGGGCTCGCTCGTGTCGAGAACCAACGTCAATCTCACCCCTCTCCAACCCCACCCCCCCGATAATGTAAGCGCACAAAAAAGAGGGTTAACGATCTATGTGTCTTCTTCGTGTTTAATCGTATCTTTGTTATTAAATCTTGAACGTCTACGAATGCGTCTCTGTGTATTTGCCTGGGCACCTAATCACTTTCTCTATCTATCTATCTCTGTTTCTCTCTCTCTCTCTCTCTCTTTCACACACACACACACACAACACACATGATTTTTCTCTTTCCTCCCTTAGTATCTAGTGCATCAAAAACAGTAAATTCCACCGAAAGAATCGTCAAGTTCCAATGCCCGATCTGCTATCACTTTATTTCTTTGTTACTATTTTACATCGCAGAAGTTACACGCGCGCTACGAAACTGCAGTTGCGACGATTCCGGGTCCGTGGGGGTCGAGCAATATGGAAGAGTAGATCGATACTCTTCCACGAAGTGGCTGAACGCGTTCAGCTGCTTACTGTTCGCTTAAATTGTTAATTAACCTCTAGCACGCGGTGCTATACGCGTTTCCTTCATTGGAACGACTCTAGAGTACTCTCTGGGGTTTCCATTTGCTAGATCCTCGAAGTGTAAAATCGCTGGGCTCGTTTGATCCTCTTAAAGGGATGGATTCGTTTCTAAGGTTGCAAGAGTGCGGGGATGCGCCTTCTTATTTCTCGATAATGCAAAGATGGGGTTTTTTTAGTGATCAAAAGCGCTTGCTGAAAGGTCAATCTAGGCCGTAGTCGCCCAGAAAAGTTATACTTTTACATAATTTGCATTATTCGGAGGCACAAACCTGCGCATGTAGCTATTTTCGTAAAGCTGCGACAGCTACATGCTGTCGAATAATGCAAATTACGCCTTGTAAACGTGAAAATAGAAAATTTGGGGGCAACCGCGATCCAGATTGATCTTTTATCTAGCGCTTTTGATTACTGAAAAACCCTATCTTTGTATTATCGAGAAATGAGGCGCATCCCGCACCCTTGCAATCCTGGAAACGAGAGTTTAAGCTCAACGAATGCAACGTTGCGACCCCTCGCAGACTTCTAAATAACCAAAGACTTTCTGCCAAGAAGTTTGATCCTCTTTAAGCAAGCCAAGGTAGGTTCCTCTTGCAGCCCACCAAATCGCCATAATTGTTCACCGTTTAGATTCAAGATTCCCTGTACTAGATCCTCGAAGTTTCAAGTCACTTTGATCCTCCCGGGCTTAGCGAACGCCACGGTCCTACAGCTAGTTCTTCGAAGGTTGGGGACGCAGGACTCGTTTGATCCTCTTGAACCGAGCCAAGGCAATGCCAGGCTCTCCCTGAAGGCCTCCGAATGCCTCTCCGTATTCGCTGGCAAGTGGACCAAGCTCTTCAGCGTTCCCCGTCAACGAAGCCACGGAATCCGACTTCCTGTCCAGAGGAGCAGCTAACTCTGCCAGCGTCCTTTCGTCCTGGACCAGCTCTGACGACTGGGATTGTTGGCGAAGAAGTTGGTAAAGAAGAAGTTACATCACTGGACAGTGGATCTTTATGCAAAATACAAATTGTCTATCCGAATTGTAACGAACTCGAGCGCAATAAACATTTATATTCTGTCTTAATATGTTTAACCCATTGCACTACGAATTATTTTCCAATATTGCTGCCAACAGCCCCCTACTGTTTGAAGTGTTTCGTATGAAATTTACTTCGAAGCACAGCTCCTTGACTGCTACTCATTTCAAATAATTTTGTTTACTAGTTATTAGACTGCGGACCTTCATGCATTTATAGCAAAATTGAATAGTTGAAGTTCAAAATGGTTAAAAAATTTGAAACATTGACGATGCCAATATACGATTTCGCCTCTTTTAACACTAATTCTACCGAGCCTTAAAAGTAAACGAAACATGTGTCATTATAAAAATGACAAGATTGATTTTATTTAGACTTCGCGCCGCTAATATTCTGATGCGTGTCCCGCTAAAGATATCTATACAATAATTTCTTATGATATCATTTTTATTATTCCAATAATTGTAAAATAAAAAATCTGGAACCGGTTATCTTGACCGACGGTGGTAGGTTTAGCGTTAAGAAATTACGAACTACAAGAAAGCTTTAATTACTGAAAAGCGTAAAATAAATCGTAGTGCAAGGAGTTAATAAGTTGCACTGTTTCGAATTAGACCTACTCATCCCTGCGACCAATGCATAAAATCCGCTGCCTGTACATTACCTGTTATATGTCTAGAGTCCTTCCACTGGACTTACATGCTAAATAGTGATTTCAGTCCTCTACCTTGAGGTCTTCCCGCAAGTTCCCCTGCTCCGAGTCCCTCGATCGTCTCCTCCTCCTCTTCTTCCCTCGATCCCTCCTCACGAGATACGCAGTTCGCATAACATCGCGTTTCTTCAAGGGCGCCGGTTTCAGAGGTTGACTCAACTGTCTCGGAGCAACCGATCGTTTCCTGGCGGTCTGCGTCGATTTCTTCTCCACCTTCGAGTTCAGATCGTTCGAGGTTTTCACATTTTCCTGGTTACCCTCGTTCTGCCTCTTGCTTCGTTTCACCAGTCGCTTGTCACCGCTAGCAACCTTCTGGTTCTTGTCGAAATTCGAAGCTGACCTCTTCGCAGGATTCTCTTTCTTCTCCGCGGTCGCAGCTTCAGCAGCCAGCTGCTCCTCCTCGTCTTCTTCCTGATCGAGAATTTCGTCGAACTTCGCGTTGTTGCTCTCTATCTCCTTCAACTTGTCGCTCTCGGCGATCTCGCGCTTGATCTCCTCCTTGATCGAGTCGATCTTCCTCTGGATCTGCTCCTCCACCCGTTTCTCGTAGTCCTTGTCCGACTGCACTCCCGCCGAAACATCAGGATTCAATTTCTCAAGCTTGCTGGCATCGGAGTTCCCTGCTTCGGCATTGCCAGCCGAACTCTCAATTTTAGCAGCGTCCGAAGTCAGAGCGTCGACCTTCGTATCCTCCAGCTTTGCAACTCCGTTTAAGTCCGGTGGTTCGTCCGCCGTCTTCTTGTCGCCCGACAGGTCCGCTTCCTCTTTTACTTTCCCCTCTTCCGAGGCCGTCGAACCTGCAATTTGCACCAGATCGTTCGCCGACGAAGCCTGCTTGGAATCAGCCTCGGCAGCGATCTTGTACACGTCGATCCGCGGGTCGGTGACTATATTCCTCTTCGACTGATCCGTCTGCTCGTTGCTTGCCGGATCCAACTTGCTCTGGTCTTCGTTCGCTTTAGCATCTTTCTCCAGTTTACCTGGCTGCTCCTCAGCCATCAGAGTTTCCTTCTTGCCAGGCTGATCCTCATCTAATCCACTGTCTTTTCCAGACTTGTCCTTCAAGGCTGATTCCAAGTTCTTCGTCGGGTCATTCGACGGCGCAGAAACCTCTCTTTTCTGCGAGCCGTGTTCCCTCTTCACTCTGGCATCGCTGTTCACTTTCCTCCTGCCAACATCTTCTTCCACCGACCCTCTATCCTCCAAACTATCCTCCGCGTCGTCAACTTCGTCTTCCAGCTCCTCATAATCTTCGGCAACGCCTCGCTTCACCACGTCCTTCGTCTCGAAATCATCGTACAGCATCGATCTCTCGTCTTGATCGATGTACCTGTCCTCTGTCAGCTTGAGATCGTTGGTTTTGTAATCCGATCCTCTAACAGCCTCATCCTCGAACTCATCGTAGTCGGACCTGTCCTCTAAACCAGCCTCGTAGTCTGAATCCTTGCTAATCTGCTTCGCAGACTCTCGAGAAGGTCTATCGACTCGTGAGGAGGATTTGCTGGCTCTGTTAGCTCTGTTAGGTTTGTTAGAGACCGAACGCTTCTCCGCAGCTTTTCCTCCTTCCTTCAGGTTCTTCTGGTCGCTTTTCTGAGATGGGCTCTCGCGTTTCACTCGGACGAGCTTCTCACCTTCCAACGAGCTGCGAGAAGAAGCCTTGTTAGAGTCTGCGAGGATCTGCTTAGGCTCGCTTATGGAGCTTCTCCTCTCCTTAGGACCTAGGAAAATCTTCTCGAGCGAAGGGCCTGGGTCGATGCGCTGGTCCTCGGCAAAGTCGTTGCTGGCGTCAGGTGCACTGAAAAAAGAGAAATCTAAGGATTTAGTTATATAAGGATTTAGTTCTTCAATCTAATACATCGGATGATCGCGTAAGTTCGTGCCCGATTTGAAAATAAAATGCAACGGTTCAATTTTAGAGAATTTATTAATCGAATATGTAGTCACCATTCTTCTCTAATTGTAGTATAGATGTCTAAATGCGTTTTAATGTCGCCTAGATATAAATGTGATATTTAAATGAGATAAACTTTAAAATTTATAATCACGAATCAATGTAAAATATTGAAACAGTTTATATTTCATTTACCCTTCCATTCCAGCCCTTAATTGAAAGACAAATTATTATGCTACCTTTGTACAGTCAGCATACCGCAGCTATTTAAAACTTCGTGGAGCAGGGGAGACTTTAAATTATTTTTCAAAAAGACACGTTTTTGTTAAACAGGTGAATATCATTTTTGCCGAATTATCTAATATTATTAAATTTTTCTATTAATCTATTAAATTTTATAATTAATTTTAGAATATGCATGGAAAAAGAATATACATTTACAAGAAAAAAAGTATCCGTCACATCGAACACTCCGGAAAAAAGAACTTGGGAAAAAATAAAATTTGCAAAACATTCGCCATGAACGATACCATTTACGTTGCATTAAAAACTTGTGTTACATCGTCAGAAATAAAGGAGAGATTTAGGTGTGATAGGTTTGTTATGTAGGTTATGTTACTGCTCTTTTTCAATTAAAAATATCGTAATACGTCCTAACTTTCTATGACCTTACTTTTGTGTGTGGATGCACAAATGCACCAGCCAGGTGCAATTGCGCTTTGAAGCAAACCAATTTTTTTTTGTTAAACCAATCGATCTCTTTTACTGTCCTATGTATAGAGGTACTAACCCAAGGTCATCGAAATGTTAATATTTCACGAGATACTTGACAATTTTGTGTCAGAGTAAACATAGCATCAATTCCTACAATTCACATCGAGAGTTTGGATACTTCTTGCAGTGAAGTACGTTTCTGACACAAGTATCTCTTGAATTGAAAAAAATTTTTGGGGGTTGCAACTCCTAATCGCGATCGTGGATCTTCCGATCCGATATTGGCAAGTCAAACAGTAATTCCCCGAATTGTTTCGAGCCGAACAAAACTTTAAAGATTTTGCTTCCGTGGACGTTGGCTGTGGTTCCCTAGAACATTTTCTGAAGCGAAGTTAAAAGGAATTGGTTTTAACTGCGACAACAATTTAGCAAGAAAAGTAACCTGAAATTGTAGTAAACTCTGTCGAACGCGGTCTCACGCTGTCTTTTAAATTCTGGATAGTGAAATAATGGGATCGCTCTGGCAAAGAGTACTCGCTAACTTTAGGAAAGGTAAAAGGGCAGGATGTCGTACCTAAAAGCGTTGTCGAAAATTTCGAAGGTGCAGCAGGACAAGAAAGAGTGAAGCAGCACCGTGAAGACGAGAGCGTAAGCGGGTTTGCACGGGAATCGGTCGTTCATGGTGTCACTGACGAGTCATCGTGTCGTAGATTGATCTTCTGTGAATGATCTTGCGGATTTACTCTCATATTTTTGTGATTTTTCAAAGGAAAACGTGTCGACTTGTCGACGGTGCCGCGTGAATTAGGCAACGGCCGATCGAGGTCGATCGGGAACGCTTTTTTGTTCCGATCGACGATTATTTTTATTACTTCGCGGATCGAAATCGCCTTTGCGTTCAATTTTTGAACGTTTCACTGCGTCGAATTATGCCTTATAAGATAGATTGCTGCGCCTTAAAAAAATAGACGTTGATTGGTTCAAACTGGCTTAAAAAATAGATTGTTGCGTAATGGTTTAATAATAACAGCGTTAGAAACATTAAGAACGTCAGAGGCCGGCGGAATATGGATTTTGGACTTGGCGAGAGGAGCGAGCTGCATTACAGAAAATAATCTCTTTATTATCGCACGTTAAGCTACACACAACTGCACACCATATGTACACAAAGATTATTATAACCGAGTGATATTAAGAATGTGATTCTCTTATAAAAAAACGCTTGGTCATCAAGCCGATCATTGCGGCGCGCTACGTCATCGTTTCGAAATACATTTCGACACGCACGTTCGTGCTATTATGGCAGAACGACACAAGTCACGCTTCCAGAAAGGTGATGATAATTAAAATATAGAAATTTGTATTCTTCCTCGAAGAATTTCGTGGGCATTTCTTTCTATTTCAATATTTGAAAGTGTATTCGATAAGTGTATTTTGTTCATGCTTTCGTCAACGATCTTGCCTGTTTTATTAAAAAGATGTCTTTAACTGGGCATCGTTTGAACGTCTGGAATAAGACGTCTGTGTTGATCCGAGCTGGGCACGTGTAAACGATACTTGTTTCAGATGACTTTCTCGAAATGTGTGACGTATGGCACTTTGCCTGGTATCCACAGATATCTACGTATCTATATGCATAATGATTAGACTGCGGATTGCATTTATGGCACCTGGAAATTTTCCAATAATGCCGGAATATAAAATTCGATAAAATTCAGTACAATTTTTATTGATTTCAGATCTGCAGACTGCGCTGCTACCATTGAAAATAAGATTTCATTCGGTTCCACTTTCTTGAAACTCGTCTGGAAATATTGCGATCTGCATGAACATCCGCAATCTAATAATGATCGAAAAAGGGTGTCTCGCTGTTCTACCTTTTACCGTAAAATAGGATTCTCGTTCGCTCGATAATATGTAAATCTAGCATACATATACGAGGTACTGTTACCTTCGGCGTGGTTGGTAACGAAAACGCAAACAAGCGAAGGATAAACGTATCGCTTGAGTCCCGTATCCATTAAAAATCTAAAGAACCCGCTCGAAAGAAATTATCGATTCACAGTCCATAGAGCTCCGTTTATTCACATTGTCCGCGAACAGCTCCTGGTCGTAACTACGTAGTCTATAATAAAATAATCGAAAATTCGTTCGGTGAAAAAACCATCTGCTTACGACTGTTTATAAAAATGTACACGTATGCTACAGGTTTTGTACAGTCTACGCCTATGAGGAGTGCTCGTGCAGTCGCTGAAAATATGCAATGGACTGCAGTTTCTATATACACGGTGTCGGAGAATTCAATTTGAATCGTTAAAAAATTCACGAATTCAGAATTGGAAAATTGTAGTATAATGTGTCTCCACATTTCTCTGACGTGTTTCTCATCGTATCTTTCACGCTGATACGTTTTACAGAATTCGCAGTCTAATTATAAAGCAAGACTGCACCAAATAATCCCCAGAAATCTCTTCTTTCCGGTTCCAATGGCGCCTCTTAAAATTTTACAGGGACAGTGGCGAAGTAGAAAAATAATTTCGATAAAAACGATGGTTTCGGACAGTGATCGGCAAACTCGTTAGTCCAAAGAGCCAAATATCTTTTTTTGTAATTTCTCTCGAGAAACTTCACGTTTCTTTACGAGAACCCTGTTTTCAGAAGTCGGTTGAAACCAGGTACACTGAATAAAACTGAATATTCTAATAAAAATAGAGTAGAAACTGCTCTTTCCTTGAATTTAGATGTAACACACTGACGCGATTGAAGATCGTGCTAAATTACTATTAAATTAAAATAAAATAAATTGCCGACCACTGGTTCGGGTATTTGAAACAAAAAGTATTTCCATCATCCTAATCGCGAAAAGAAAAGAAAAGAAAAGAAAAGAAAAGAAAAGAAAAGAAAAGAAGGTGACGCGGTTCTGAAAAGGAATAATGGAAAGCCAACGAATCGATTGCGAAACATCTTTATTCGATCGAGAACATATAAACCTGGTAAATAAATCAAAGAAACAAAATACGGAGAGAAATCAAAAGAACGAAATAATAATCGGCAATGGCGTCGCCGGATAATAACAAGTTCGTTTTCTTAGTACGTATGTTAATGCGAATCTCGTGGTGTTAGAGGATTGTTGTGGCAGGGGAGTTTGACGCGATACGAATATCAGCAAAGATAGAAGAACATTAAATATAAAATCGAAGCGGATAGAGACGCTACAACTATTCTAAGTATGAACAGGCCCAGGTCTGGGGACCGGGCCCATCCGTATCACGGATTTAAGCTCTAGTTATTGCTTTGTAATACACGTGGCTTAAAGTGATAAACAAAATCCTAAACGAGTTTGATCTGCGCGCTCTCACAGTCCAACGTTTCCACCCGCGCGGCAATCGATAATAGCGTTATCGACGGCGGGTATCGAGTCTGTGATCGCTAGGCAAAGAAAAAAAACGGAAAGTAGAAGTCGTTTTTGTAAATATTTTCGAGAACGAACACGCTTGAGAAAGTAACAATCTACCATCGGAAACACCGTAAACTTTGAACCGCGATAAAAAGCCATTTGCCTCGCGTTCACAGAAGCGTCGTATGCGGACTGCGGATTCTTCGGCGAATTTCGTGTTCCATAAATTAATACAAACGTTAACAGATTTCTGGCAGGTTTTAACCCTTGTACATCGAATACATAGCCGTTTACCTTGTCGATTCATCGATCTTTTACCACTGTGTCAATTTGACGGTGACGAGGGTTAAACAAAATTATACTTCTCTGCCGTCTCCGCTTTTCTATTATCAAGAGTACAGGAACACGACAGAATAATTCTTTTCCTCCGAGGAAACTTCGAACCGAATGAATCGACGCACAGGATCCGCAGTCCGACCGTCTCCTTTCCGAAAAGGATGAGAGTAGCTCTATACAGGGTGTAAATAAAAAGTCCTATCGACACAGCCGAGCCTCGCGCGGAGAGACCGAAATCTTTTGTACGGATACAAAGTAGACCGAGGGCTAGGGTTCGAAAAAGATCGGTTTACACCCTGCGTATATGTACGTCCACGTACATAAGTCCACCCTCGCGTTCGCTCCCTCGCGAGTTCATCACAGCCCGCAAGTTCCCTGAACCAAACGTCGAGGACCGGATCAGCTGTGACCGAGATTCGAGAGATTCGACGAACGGTAAACCAGATTGTCCCGAAACCGTTCCCGTTCTAATTCGAGACGACCGGCATGTAGAACTTGTGCTTCGGGGTGTCCCTGGTGTGCTTGAACGGCGCCTGTTTGGCCTCGATCAGGGCAGCTGGACAGGGTCCCTTGTTGTGTTTCGGCGCGTACTCCCTTCTATACATGCTGGAGCTAACGGTGGATCCATCCCCTAAACTGATGTGAGACACGTTCGCCTGCCTGTGGACTCTTTCGACCTTCTGGCTGCTGAAGTTCCCGTAGTTCTTCGCCTCGCTGTGCGAGTAGAACTTTCCGCCGACCGTCAGGTTGTCCTGTCGCACGATTCTCTGCGGTCGTTCGTACGTGGAAGAGGCCCAAGGGTTGCCGTCCTTGGTGCTCCTGTGAAGAGACGTCAAGCTCTTCCTGTCGCTGCTCTGGCTGGAGTTGCTGATGTACTGGCCGGTCTCCGCCAGGTTGGAGATGCTCTTCTTCTGGTCCGCGGCCGTGGAAGAGATGGTATGAAGAGCTTCCGTCGACGTGGTGACGCCGCGACGGTGGAGGACCGAGTTGGTCACGTCTGCCGACGAAGAGGAGATCACGTTCTTCCGATGATGACTGGTCTTCGCGATGGCGGAATCGACCTGCGACCTGTCCACCGGCTGACCACCGATAGCCTGTCTGAATTCCGCGCTGTTGCTCTGGCTGGTGTTGTAGCGAGCCTGGCTGGAGACAGTGTGATGCTCGTAGAGCTGTTTCTGTCTGCTGGAGGACTGCCTGGACTCCAGGTGCTGGGTGTTTACATAGTCTCTCTTGCTGGACTCCTGGTGTCTCTCTACTTGTCGCTGGTTCTGCTCCACGGACCTGTCGTCCACGCGTCGCGTATGACTCGTGCTCTGAGATCTCTGTTGATGCTCGCTCAGCTGACTGGACCTTCGGGAATCCGGATGAGGACTTGGCGAGTCCGACGGTTGGATCGTACGATGGTGCTCATGCTGAACGGTTTGAGTGGACACTCTGTCTCCCGAGTGCATGGCTTTTCTGAGAGACGTGGCCGACGTCCCGTTTTCTACAGTCCTGGACTCCGCGGAGACGGTTCTTCGGCTGTCGGTCTCCATGCTGCTGATCTTCGCGGCCACCTCCTTGGCAGTGCGTTTCGTGAACGTGTTGTAGTTCCTCTGGTTGGTCGTCGACATGGTCGCGTGATCGTCGCCCAGAGTGATCGAAGACTCCATGTGGTGTCTGCGGGTGACGGTCTTTCCTGCCGGAGAGTCCTCTTTTCTGGTTGGAGCGAACGTGTCTCTGTTGGTAGTCTTCGTCTCCATGGCGCCGGTGCTGAGCTTCAGATTGTCCTCGTGCCGCTTGATCTCGGCGCGTTCCCCGCGAACTACGGTATACGTTGACCTCTGAGACGTGCTATCCTGGAAATCGCCGGTCATCTTCAGATTGTCCTCCCGGCGGACCACTTCGACCTTCTCCGCCCTCTTCGGGGTAAAATCGTCGCGAACTCTCCCGACGAAGTCTCCCTCCGGCTTCAGGTTGTCCGAATGACGGATCGGCGTGCGGCGCTCGCCGGGACCAACCCTCTCGGGTGTCCTCCTTTCGAAGTCCCCTTCCGGCTTCAAGTTGTCCGGATGTCTGATAGGCGTTCTCCTCTCTCCTGGACCCAGAGGAGACTTCTGCGGACGCTCGAACTCTCCTTCGGGTCGTAGGTTGTCAGGATGCTTCTTGACAGGCGACCTTTCTCCAACAACGCGAACGTAATCGTCCTTGCGCCGGAAATCGAACATCTCTCCCTCGATCTTCAAGTTATCCTCCCTCTTTCGTATATCCACACGTTCGACCTTCGTGATCTTCTTGTAGTCGTCCCTGGATCGACGAACGTCCATCTCTCCCTCCATCTTTAGATGATCCTCGTGACGACGAACCTCGACCCTCTCCCCATTCACGTACCTGTAGTCGTCCTTCGACGAAGGACCGACCTCCATCTCACCTTCGGGTTTCAAATTATCTTGAGGCTTCTTCACAGGCGCTCGTTCGCCCCTCTTCGGCGTGAAGTCGTCCTTGGGAGACATGTAGAACTCGCCTTCGGGATGGAGATTGTCTTCGTGGCGAATTGGAGTGCGTCTTTCGGCCGGGCCCACCTTCTGAGGCGTCCTCTTCGCGAATTCCCCTTCAGGATGTAAATTGTCCTTCGGCTTCTTGATCTCGCAACGTTCTCCCCGAGTCACCCGGTAGTCGTCCCGCCTCCTGATGTCTATAAACTCACCCTCCATCCTGAGGTTATCCTCGCGACGAACCACGTCCACTCGCTCCATCTTCGTGGTGGTCTTGTAGTCGTCCCTCGATCTACGTACATCAATGTCGCCTTCCATCTTCAGGTTGTCCCTGTGAACGACGATCTCCGTCCTCTCGCCCTTCGTCGGCCTGTAATCGTCCTTCGGCTTGCCTACGAACTCGCCCTCCGGTTTCAGATTATCTTTAGGCTTCTTCTGTACTGGCCTGTCCGCTCTCTTCGGAGCGAAGTCGTCCTTGGGACGTCCCACGAAGTCTCCTTCGAGATGGAGGTTGTCCTCGTGACGAATAGGCGTTCTTCTTTCCGCAGGGCCGACAGGAGAGATCTGAGGTCTCTCGAAGTCACCTTCGGGTCTCAAATTGTCCTGCGGCTTGCGAACTTCAGGACGCTCTGCTCTCTTAGGGGTGAAGTCGTCTTTGGGACGTCCCTCGAACGGACCCTCGGGCCTCAGGTTGTCCTCCGGACGTCTGACGTCAGCCCTGTCGCCTTTGATCGGCGCCTCTTCCTTCGGGCGTCCTATGAAGTCTCCTTCGGGATGCAAATTATCGGGATGCTTGATAGGACTCCTCCTTTCGGCAGGACCGACAGGTTTCTTCTCCGGTCTGTCGAAGCTGCCCTCGGGCTTGAGATTATCCTTGGGCTTCTTCGCATCAGCCCTGTCTCCTCTCTTCGGTGCTTGCTCCTTCGGACGTCCGATGAAGTCGCCTTCAGGCTTTAGGTTGTCCTCGTGTTTGATCGGTGATCTTCTCTCAGCTGGGCCAACCGGTTTCTTCACAGGCCTGTCGAACTCCCCTTCAGGCTTCAAGTTGTCCTCGGGCTTTTTAATCTCGGGTCTCTCGGCCTTCTTCGGCGAGTAATCGTCCTTGGGACGACACTCGAAAGGACCCTCTGGTTTCAAGTTGTCTCTGTGCTTGACTATATCCATTCGCTCGCCCTTTACAACCTTGAAATCATCCCTCGTCCTGGTGTCCGTGAACTCGCCCTCTATTTTGAGGTTGTCCCGATACCTGGTGATCTCGGCTCTTTCTCTGATCACGAAATCGGTGTACTCGTCTCTGGATCTGTAAGTCTCGATGTTGCCTTCCATTCGCAGATTATCGGTGCGCTTCACAATATCAACGCGGTCGCCGCGAACAGGGACGAAGTCGTCCTTGGGACGACCTTCGAAAGCACCCTCGGGCTTCAAGTTGTCTTCAGGTCGTTTCACATCCGCTCGTTCCCCTCTTGTCGGTTTGTAATCGTCTTTCGGCCTGCCAGCGAAGTCCCCTTCGGGTTTTAGATTGTCGGGATGCTTGATGGGTGTCCTCTTCTCTGCTGGTTTAACAGGAGATTTTTCTGGCCGTTCAAACTCACCTTCGGGACGAAGATTGTCCTTCGGCCTCTTCACGTCCGCGCGATCTCCGCGTTTTGGAGCCTCCTCCTTCGGCTTCCCAACAAAGTCACCTTCCGGTTTCAAATTGTCTGCATGCTTGATAGGCGTCCTTCTCTCGGCAGGGCCAATCTTCTTTGGCTCGGGTCTCTGGAAGTCCCCTTCCGGACGCAGGTTGTCGGGATGCTTGATAGGACTTCTCCTCTCGGCAGGACCAAATGGTTTCTTCTCAGGACGCTCGAAGGTGCCCTCTGGCTTCAGATTATCCTCCGGACGTTTCACGTCGGCCCTGTCACCTCTGGTTGGTGCGTCCACTCTCGGACGACCGATGAACTCGCCTTCAGGAAACAGATTATCTTGAGGTTTCTTGACAACAGGCCTCTCCGCGGGTCTGAATTCTGCATGTCTAGGTCTATCGAAGTCACCTTCAGGTTTCAGATTATCGGAATGTTTGATCGGAGTCCTCCTTTCAGCCGGGCCAAAGGGTTTCTTCTCTGGCATCTCGATCTCTCCCTCGGGATACAAATTGTCCTGAGGTTTCTTGACAACAGGCCTCTCTGCAGGTCTGAACTGTTCGTGACTAGGTCTCACAAAATCTCCCTCGGGATAGAGGTTGTCCTGAGGTTTCTTGACTGTAGGCCTTTCCGCGGGTCTGAACTCTTCGTGCGTAGGTCTCTCAAAGTCTCCCTCAGGTTTCAGATTATCGGAATGTTTGATCGGAGTCCTCCTTTCGGCTGGACCAAAAGGTTTCTTTTCTGGCATCTCCATCTCTCCCTCGGGATAGAGATTATCCTGAGGTTTCTTGACGATAGGTCTTTCCGCTGGTCGGAATTCTTCGTGCCTAGGTCTTTCGAAGTCCCCTTCAGTTTTCAGATTATCGGAATGCTTGATCGGAGTCCTCCTTTCTGCTGGACCAAAAGGTTTCTTCTCCGGCATTTCGATCTCTCCCTCGGGATACAAATTGTCCTGAGGTTTCTTTGCAATAGGCCGCTCTGCGGGTCTGAACCCTTCATGACTGGGTCTCTCAAAGTCTCCCTCAGGATAGAGATTGTCTTGCGGTTTCTTCGCGACAGGCCTCTCCGCGGGACGGAACTCTTCGTGCCTGGGTCTCTCGAAGTCCCCTTCAGGTTTCAGATTATCGGAATGTTTGATCGGAGTCCTCCTTTCAGCTGGACCAAAGGGTTTCTTTTCTGGCATTTCGATCTCTCCCTCGGGATACAAATTGTCCTGAGGTTTCTTGACAACAGGCCTCTCTGCAGGTCTGAACTGTTCGTGACTGGGTCTCACAAAGTCTCCCTCAGGATAGAGGTTGTCCTGAGGTTTCTTGACTGTAGGCCTCTCCGCGGGTCGGAACTCTTCGTGCCTGGGTCTCTCGAAGTCCCCTTCAGGTTTCAGATTATCGGAATGCTTGATCGGAGTCCTCCTTTCAGCTGGGCCAAAGGGTTTCCTCTCTGGCATCTCGATCTCTCCCTCGGGATACAAATTGTCTTGAGGTTTCTTTACGATAGGCCTCTCCGCGGGTCGGAACTCATCGTGCTTAGGTCTCTCGAAGTCCCCTTCAGGTTTCAGATTATCGGAATGCTTGATCGGAGTCCTCCTTTCAGCTGGACCAAAGGGTTTCTTCTCTGGCATTTCGATCTCCCCCTCAGGATAGAGGTTGTCCTTAGGTTTCTTGACTGTAGGCCTCTCTGCGGGTCGAAACTCATCGTGCTTGGGTCTCTCAAAGTCTCCCTCAGGTTTCAGGTTATCGGAATGCTTGATCGGAGTCCTCCTTTCAGCTGGACCAAAGGGTTTCTTCTCTGGCATCTCGATCTCTCCCTCAGGAAAGAGATTATCCTGAGGTTTCTTGACAGTAGGCCTCTCTGCGGGTCGGAACTCATCATGCTTAGGTCTCTCAAAGTCTCCCTCAGGTTTCAGGTTATCGGAATGCTTGATCGGCGTCCTTCTTTCGACTGGACCAAAAGGTTTCTTCTCTGGCATCTCGATCTCTCCCTCAGGAAAGAGATTATCCTGAGGTTTCTTGACAATAGGCCTCTCTGCGGGTCTGAACTCTTCGTGACTTGGTCTCTCAAAGTCTCCCTCGGGATAGAGATTGTCCTGAGGTTTCTTCACGACAGGCCTCTCCGCGGGTCGGAATTCTTCGTGCCTAGGCCTCTCGAAGTCCCCTTCAGTTTTCAGATTATCGGAATGCTTGATCGGAGTCCTCCTTTCGGCTGGACCAAAAGGTTTCTTCTCTGGCATCTCGATCTCTCCCTCGGGAAAGAGATTGTCCTGAGGTTTCTTGACGATAGGCCTTTCCGCGGGTCTGAACTCTTCGTGACTGGGTCTCTCGAAGTCTCCCTCAGGTTTCAGATTATCGGAATGCTTGATCGGTGTCCTTCTTTCAGCTGGACTGAAAGGTTTCTTTTCTGGCATTTCGATCTCTCCCTCGGGATACAAATTGTCCTGAGGTTTCTTGACTGTAGGCCTCTCTGCGGGTCTGAACTCTTCGTGAGTAGGTCTCTCAAAGTCTCCCTCGGGTCGTAAGTTGTCAGAATGCTTGATCGGAGTTCTCCTCTCTGTTGGTCCAAACGGTGTTTTCTCCGGCCTCTCGAACTGACCCTCAGGCTTCAAGTTATCCTCTGGTCTCTTGATTTGCGGCCTCTCCGCCCTTTTCGGACTGTAGTCGTCCTTAGGACGACCCTCGAAGGGACCCTCAGGTTTCAGGTTGTCCGGGTGTCTTACGATATCGGCTCGTTCTCCTCTGACAACCTTGAAGTCGTCCCTTGTCCTAACGTCCGTGAACTCGCCCTCCATTCGCAGGTTGTCCTCGTACTTAGTCACTTCAGCCCTTTCACGAATGAGGAACTGCGTGAACTCGTCTCTGGTCCTGTAGGTCTCAATGTCCCCTTCCATGCGAAGGTTGTCAGTCCGTCTCACTATCTCAACCCTTTCACCTCGGACAGGCTGATAATCGTCCTTCGGCCGACCTTCGAAGGGTCCTTCGGGTCTCAGATTGTCCTCCGGCCTCTTCACCACCGCTCTGTCGCCCTTCGTCGGCGTGTAGTCGTCCTTGGGCTTGCCAGTGAATTCACCTTCGGGTTTCAGATTATCCGGATGTTTGATGGGAGTCCTTCGTTCACCGGGCGCGATCTTCTCAGGACGCGGACGTTCAAAGTCACCTTCGGGCTTCAGATTATCCTGGGGCTTCTTCGCTTCGGGCCTCTCAGCTGGTCGATACTTTTCGTAGGCGGGTCTCTCGAAGTCGCCTTCGGGCTTTAGGTTATCCGGATGTCGGATCGGTGTTCGTTTCTCGCCAGGAGTATACTCGTCCCTGGGGCGACCCTCGAAAGGTCCTTCTGGTCTCAAATTATCCACAGGCTTCTTTACTTCCGGTCGCTCGGCTCGTTTGGGTGAGAAATCATCCTTGGGACGTCCTTCGAATGGTCCTTCCGGTCTCAGATTATCCTCAGGACGTTTAACATCCGCTCGTTCGCCTCTGGTCGGCACATAGTCATCCCTCGGACGTCCTTCGAACGGTCCCTCGGGCCTCAAGTTATCTTGCGGTTTCTTCGCTTCCGGACGTTCGGCTCTCTTAGGAGAAAAGTCGTCCTTCGGACGGCCCTCGAAGGGTCCTTCAGGACGAAGATTGTCATCGTGTTTGATGGGCGTTCTACGCTCCGCAGGTGTGAAAGTTGCGCGTTCTCTATCCGGGAAATCTCCCTCGGGGAACAAATTATCCGGATGTCGCACGATCGGCGCCCTCTCACCAGGCCCGTAGGGAGCCAGTCTAGGTCTCTCGAACTCGCCCTCGGGAAACAAGTTGTCCGGATGTCGGATCGGTGTTCGTTTCTCGCCAGGAGTGTACTCGTCCCTTGGACGACCCTCGAAAGGTCCTTCGGGTCTCAAATTATCCTGAGGCTTCTTCGCTTCCGGTCGTTCGGCTCGTTTAGGAGAGAAATCATCCTTGGGACGTCCCTCGAACGGTCCTTCTGGTCTCAGATTATCCTCAGGACGCTTGACATCCGCTCGTTCGCCTCTGGTCGGAGTATAGTCATCCTTAGGACGTCCTTCGAAGGGTCCTTCCGGTCTCAAATTATCCTGAGGTCTCTTTACTTCCGGTCGTTCAGCTCGTTTAGGCGTGAAATCATCCTTTGGACGTCCTTCGAAGAGTCCTTCCGGCCTCAAATTATCCTGAGGTCGCTTCGCTTCCGGTCGTTCAGCTCGTTTAGGCGAGTAATCGTCCTTAGGACGTCCTTCGAAGGGTCCTTCCGGTCTCAGGTTATCTTCCGGACGTTTCACATCCGCTCGTTCCCCTCTGGTTGGAGTATAGTCGTCCTTGGGACGTCCTTCGAAGGTTCCTTCCGGTCTCAAATTATCTTGAGGTCTTTTCACCTCCGCTCTTTCTCCTCTAGTCGGTTTATAGTCGTCCTTGGGACGTCCTTCGAAGGGTCCCTCCGGTCTCAGGTTGTCTTTAGGCTTCTGAGGCTCCGGTCTTCTGGTCAAAGCCGGGACTACGTAGTCGTCCTTCGTGCGAGGTACTCCTTCGAACGGTCCTTCCGGTCGCAGGTTGTCATCCCGTCTGATCACCGACGTGCTCCTATAATCCGTCTGATCGAACGTTCGGTACTGTTCCTGCGAGGTCGTCGTGTTCTCAACCAGGTCGGTCTTGCTGTAGAACCGGTCCTCCTCGTCCGAGCTGTACGTGAGCTGTCTTCGAGGCTGTCGTTCGATCGCGTCGTAACCGTGGAAATCCTCCTTGAGATGAGAGGCACCCTGCAGCAGATTTCGTACTCGATAGCAGATCGGCCTTGCGATACGGGTAATTGGAGATGGGGCTTGAGACGGTTTCGAAAATAACTGTTTCTAAATCCTATGTGCACGCTCTAACTCGAACTATCCGAAACAACATTATTCCGAGTTACTTCTCTAGGCAATGCTGTCGCGAGAATCGATTCTATGATGCATATAAATTTTACATAATTGTTTTTACAGAATTTTACAAAATTGTTTATACAGAATTTTACAGAATTATCGTATCCGAAACTTTATAATCTGACGTCTAGGTTTCCCACAACATTTATGCAGAATAAAAAGTTTTCGTAACTGTTTCAATGGCCGAAGTTCATATGAAAAGAACTTTCGAGCCTAGCTTGCAACAATTATTTGGAATTAAGAGTATTACTAATTGAGAATAACAATTTGGAATGAATAATTGAACCTCTTGTGGGTGGTAACAAGCCCCTCTCCCTGTTTTCTTCAGGTATCTACGCTCACCGTGAATTCACCCTCTCCCACCGTGAGGTTGTCCGTCCTCCTGATGATCTCTGCTCGCTGCACGGTCCGGTGATCGATGTACTCCGACCTCGAGGTGGTCGAATCGATGAATTCACCTTCGACCTTCGTGTACGTGTTCCGACGAACCGGGGTTGGTCGCTCGCCGGGGGTCCCGGTGAACACCATCTCCGTCGTGGTCGTGCCTAAACACAGGAATTCGGACGATGTTACCTTCGAACCGATACAGCTAACCTTCTACGACAGGAAACGTCAATTTTCACGCTATAAGAACGCTATAAGAGGATAAGAGGATCTATACAGATAAAAAATTTAAGAATCGTGACCTTTACTCTTTCCTTCGCAATTGCGAACAACAAGAATTTAAAACAGAATTATTTACACATTAGCTAGTAAACTAATCCTTTTAACGTCTCAAAAGGAAACTGAAGCTGTCGGGTCTAATTTTGGAAAGGTTATTCGTTTTTAACACTAGGTTTACGGTACCCGTCGAAATGACGGGTTCTAATTTTCTTAATTTGCAATTATTAAGATTGTAAAGATGCTACCCTGAGAAATTATTTACCAAATTTAATTCTTGGGGTATATACTATCGGAAAAATGGCCAAAAACTTGGATACAGCGATGTCCGCATTACTGTCCTGTGTTTATACCACGTTCTAAGACGAGTGCCTACCCACTCCACTGGCGGCCAACGCCGCGCCGCGCCGAAGGCGGCGATGATTGATCTCGGCTCGGGTATATCGGTGTAAACACCACGCATTGACTCGAATGAATCGAAATTTTCAACTTTCTTAATTTTCATTATTTTTTTAATGAAATTTCACTATCGTATTTCTGGCATTTTTCTGATTAATATAAGACCAAACACGATATAATTCCAATTGAATTTAGTGGTTAAATCGACGATTCAAGTTTCGGTCGCAAGGAACGACAGCGTATTGGAAAGAAAGAGACTTCGGAGACTTCGGCTTCTCCTTCAAATTTCATTCTTCCTTCTCTATATTCGGACTCTCCTTCGAATTTCATTCTATCCTTCTCTATGTTCGGCTTCTCCTTTGAATTACATTCTATCCTTCCCTATGTTCGGCTTCACTTTTGAATTTCAATCGATCCTTCTCTATGTTCGGAATCGCCTTTGAAGTAACAAAAATACGATCCAGGATCCAAATTACTGTCAACCAAAAATACGGCTGTTTGACAGTAATCTGGACATTACTGTAGACACATTCTTGTTATGTTTATAAAGTAATGTAAAATAGTTATATTTAGACCTCCGTGAACCTAGTGTTAAAAGGTGTACGAATACTTTGTACATCCACTGTATATTCTTATTGATTCCACTGGATCGAATGTAGGGCCAGCTTACTGTCAAAATCTCCTTCGGGCCTAAGATTGTCCTGCGGCCTCCTGACCGGCGCTCGATCTCCATGTTTCGGTGCTTCTTGTCTGGGTCTGCCGATGAATTCGCCCTCGGGCTTCAAATTGTCCTGAGGCCTCTTCACAGGAGCCTTCTCACCCCTGGTCGCTACATAATCCGTGCGTCTCTCGCCGATGAAGTCGCCCTCCATTCGCAGATGATCCTCATGGTGGTAAATGGTCCGTCTGTCGACGTGTTTCTCGTCGAACTCCTCGCGGTACGACGAGACAGCGTGTACAGGTTCTCTAGAGATCTCCAAATGATCCTGCGGCTGATTGTGAGGACAACGATGATGCCTGAAACAACAAAATAAAATGTCGATCAAAAAATGTTGATCAAACGTCGATCTTAGCTTCTAGCTTTTCAAAGTTCAAGAGATTAGATGAAAGCTGGATAACAGCACGATGAAAATTGAAAATCAACTCACGAGACACAATGTTCAATATAATCTTAGCTTTGACAGGTTAAAGCTTACGATTCAAAGACGAGTGGAGCTTCGCGATTATGTGAAGCTGCGACCAGCGATAATTGCATCAGAAAAATAGAGTTCTATTAATAAATAGGTGTTCTCTATTATTCATAGATACGACTATCTGGCGCCTGATGAAATACGTTATTCTGTTAAGACCAAGCTGAAGAAGCGAAACAATATTTCGGATTGGCCGAGATAAGAATTGAAAAGATAGAATTTTTCTTCGTGAATTCGACACTAGAGCTACAGAAGCTTGAACATTTTAAAACGATTCATATTAGAAAGTTACCTTCGCAAGCTACCTTCCTACAGCTTACGGCATGACCTAAGTAATTTTAGGTTAAGACTTTCAATTTTGTTTTCCTTTTGTATTGTAAACATTTGTATAAATGGATTTCTGACCGTACATAATAATAATAATAATAAAAGTTCCCGCCTTTCGCATTGACGTAATGTTATCGAAGGAATTACAGTTTGAGGATCGAGCGAAGTCCGAGTTTCCCCGTGAAACCTGTTAGAGATGTCCCAAAAGATCAAATTTTCCTTTGCGAATTCGACACTAGAGCTACAGGAGCTTGCAAATTTTGAAACGATTCATATTAGAAAGCTACCTTTTTTAAAAATTCCCGCCTTTCGCATTGACGTAATGTTATCGAAGAAATTACAGTTTGAGAATCGAGCGAAGTCCGAGTTTCCCCGTGAAACCTGTTAGAGGTGTCCCAAAAGATAAAATTTTTCTTTGTGAATTCGACACTACAGCTTGTAAATTTTAAAACGATTCATATTAGAAAGCTAGCTTTGTAAAAGCTCCCGCCTTTCGCATTGACGTAATGTTATCGAAGAAATTACAGTTTGAGAATCGAGCGAAGTCCGAGTTTCCCCGTGAAACCTGTTAGAGGTGTCCCAAAAGATAACATTTTTCTTTGTGTATTCAACACTAGAGCTTGTAAATTTTAAAACGATTCATATTAGAAAGCTAGCTTTGCAAAAGTTCCCGCCTTTCGCATTGACGTAATGTTATCAAAGAAATTACAGTTTGAGGATCGAGCGAAGTCCGAGTTTCCCCGTGAAACCTGTTAGAGGTGTCCCAAAAGATAAAATTTTTCTTTGTGAATTGGACACTAGAGCTTGTAAATTTTAAAACGATTCATATTAGAAAGCTACCTTCGCAAAAGTTCCCGCCTTTCGCATTGTCGTAATGTTATCGAAGAAATTACAGTTTGAGGATCGAGCGAAGTTCGAGTTTCTCCGTGAAACCTGTTAGAGGTGTCCCTCCAGCAGCGGATAGCTCTAGCGTCTAAACCACCACAGGTTATCCTAACAGTTCGGTATTTACGATGCGTCTGTACTCGCGCAGATATTGGGGTTATTATAGTTTGCGGTCTGGAGTCTTCCTCCGGAATTTCATCAAAATCTGAGGTCAGTCGCTTACCATCGGTCCCTAACAGGCAGGAGGAGATTGCTAATTAGATGTCAGAGAGGCAATTGAACTATCGCTAGAGAATATTCATGATTGTCGGTCCCCGGTTGGATAACCGCCGTTAGTTCATTGATAAACTGACGAGTATCGCGGTGCCGGGCCGGGCCGCGTGTTTCTACGCCATTGCAGTCACGCACGTGATCATTGTCATGGCACGAGTCCCATGTTGTCCCATGTCCGTTATGTTCCGTGCACGCCGCACGTTAAGGAAGCCTAATTGAAACACATTTGCTTGGACGTACCGCTCTCTTATAGGGCACACCGAATGATTCCGCTGGTCACCGAACGACAATAAGAACACAAATCATTTTCTGTTCTCCTCTCGTTCCCTTTGGCCCCGCGATCGATAGATAACAACGAGAGAAAAAAACAAGGATTATGGAAATGAGAGATGTCGTCTCTATTTCCAGCCTGGACGGCTCGCGACAAATTACCAGATGCTGACCCAGATTTCCGTCATTATTCTGTCGGTCATCTTCCGTTCGCGACAACCGTCCGTTGCGAAGATTATCACGTATAATTGTCACGATTGAACCGCGGATTTTACGCATTTACGATAAAAGTGAATAGATCGGATACAGAACGGTGAACATATTTACTCCCCTATCTTGCAATCCATTCGGACAATGAATTTTCTGTTCGCGACAACTGTCTGTTGCGAAGAGTATCACTTACAATTGTCATGATTAACAGTTATGAGCCAACCACGATATACAGATTATTTCAAACCTTTTGTATTTAACATATTTGCAAAAATCCTCATTTTAAGAATATAAATTAATACATTACCGAGCAAGGAGCGAACATTCAGAGAAATTTTGTGATAATTTTAGAGGAACATTAGCAAACTGTTGAAAGAGATGCAGTAAACTTTATTTTATGCATTTATAGATTTATAAACAGAAATTAATATCCACGTTGACCCCGTATCTTGCAATTCAACCAGCCAACGTTTATTCGTAAAAATCGGCAGTCTAGACATCGCATGTGTATTAAAGCGAAACGACTCGTTACCGAGACAATTGTAGCAATTACAAATTAATTAATGAGTCGACACGAGAGGAGAATGTCTCAAGCCGTTTATTTGGAGTCGGGATGAGTTTCCCCTCGGATTTATTGTCGAGCAACAACGGAGTACTGGTGGCAATAATTTCAGCGGTCGATCGATCGGTTTAATAAACAAATAAATCAAGAGTTAATCGTCGCCTGGCCGTGCTCGTATCGACCAGTCACGATGTCAATTAATTCCGCGCGAGCGATTCGCCCGGTTCGAACCTATTTTTTCTCTCTGATTCCGCGTGCGTCGTCCGGCCTCGATAAGTCCAGTCGACTTTTGCACGCAAAAATCCGGCACGGTTTTAACGAGGCCGTTCGCACGGCCGCGTTAAACGCGATAGCGTTGTTTTTAAACAGCGAGCGGATTCCATCGGCATCGCCGAATAACGCTATTAAACAGGCCGCGATCCTGTAATTGGCAATTAACGAACCGAGGAAAGCGTCGCGCAACTCCTCTCTCTCTCTCTTTCTCTGTTCCCGCGACGATACTGTAATCTCCATGTCAATTAAGCCGAACACGGCCCGCCAAAACGCCAAAACCGCCAAAATGCACCTTTTCCGCTGTCATCCGACGCGTTAGACGACCGTGAAAGGCTGTCACGCCGAGCGAAAAAATCGTCGAATATCAAAAATCGTCGAATATCAAAAATCGCAAGGTCCACCACCCTAACAATCGCGTGCAATTTTAATGATTCGGGCATCGATGCTCTGCTCCATCTTTATCCGTTGGACGGATCATAAACGTGAAAATTGGAAACCTACTTGCAAGAAAATATGCGGATTTCAAGGGGATTCTTCCTTTAAGAAAAAAGGAATTTTTCAAAGTTTGAGAGCTTAAATGAAAACTGGGAGACCGCGCTACGCGAAGAATACCTTAGCTTTCGAAATAAATACATCGTATCGCAAAATTGATAAAACCTGACCATTATTCGGGCACTGTGATGCAACAAACACTTCAAAGCTTTTGAAAAAAGCTGAATAAAGACGAAAGCCGGGATAAAGATTGAATTTAGAATAATGGATTGCAACCGGTGCCATTCTGTGCGAAGCAATTCACCAATGACTCCGTCCGTGACTGTCGGATCTATTCTCCGAGGAACCGTGCAGTTTTCTCGGCGAACATTGCGAAGGAATGAATGGATCATCGGAAAGATTGATAATGGAGCTGTGTACACAGTTTTATTGGGACGTCGAACGCGGAATAGCAAGAATATAATACTCCAAGCAGCGTTGAATGCTTCTACCGTGTCATCGAATCCATCATTCGTGTCTGACAAAGCTGCTGTGTTCGAAGGTACATTTCGTTATCGATACAAGGAACCTTGTGCGACCAAATATGTTTAGTAAAATTCAATAAAAAAGAAAAAGTAACAGGAAATCAATTGAGGGGTCGCCACAGTGCTCGTTTTGTGAAATTTTAAAATTCATTAAAAATGTTCAAGCTGGATTCACAATTGTTTTACGTAAGCTAATTGATAGACTGGTAATATGATATTTCATCTGTATCATAAATGCATAAAATCTGCGGTCTATCGCGATCCTCGGCATCCTCAATTTTTCAGACATAGAAGACGAAAAGATTCGTTGATTGCACATAGAACGCGCACATTTCTGCAGAATTACAGATTCCGACATTAATTCGTGTCCCGCCCGTCGACGATCAAAGTGTTCGATCCGCTATAATCGTTATCGAATTTCCAGGATATCGCGATGATCCTCGTTCAAACCGACTCAGGGAACCGCGAATTGATAATTACTCGGCGATCGCAATTCCGCGAAGTGTCATTCGCTGCGAGAGATTAATCCGGCAACGGGGATACAAATAAGCTCTGATCGTCGGCGAAGCGATGACGACGGGGAAACGAAAGGTGCGAAACCGTGTCGCGATTTCTCCATTTTATTTCACCTCTTTTCTTCCGTTTAATCCCGGTCGAATAGAATTACCGTGGCAACCCGATATCCCGGATAAGCCGAAATAACAGAACGCGTCCGAGGCTCGTGTCCCCGAATAAAGCGTCGCGTGTGGTTCCCCATTGAAATTTCCCTTGCGTACGTGCCTCTCTTTTTCGCGTTTCCATTCGAAACCACCCCCGCGCCCCATGCGTTCGATTACGAGTGCATCGATACGCGAGCCAGCCCTTGCGAGGTCGCCCTTTGACCGCTTTCCAATCCCCAAATGCTTCGGCCCGGTTTACACGAGAGCGAAAACGCATCTGTTCGCTTTTCGTCGCTTCAAGACAGCCTCCGTCCGTTTCAATCCAAGTTCGAATGCGACGCCGATTAGAAACGTCGCAGAAAAGTTCGAAAGTGCGATTTTTAATCGTTCCGTTGCGGTGTCTAAAAAATTCAATATTTTCTATTTGATTTGAAAATAAAATTCAATGGTTCAATTTTAAAGAATACAGCTTCATCAATCGATTGCATATGGTCACCATTCTTTTCCACAATTGGAAAGCATGATAACTACATAATTTTTTTTATACTCTGCCGCGCAGTAGAGTTTGCGACATCTATGAAAATAAGACACGAACTTATGCAATCGTCTAATGCAAATTAGAAAAACATTTAAAGAACTTAAAAATGCTGGTGCATCGTCGTCTTGCAACGAATGCAGACGATTTTCATGTCGTTTTTCAGAAAATTCGCAATTCGATCGTGACTCTTCTATCATTTAGTAAAAAGATTATTGCGATATTGTGGGGAGTTTCTCGAGCGATGGTTCTGCAGTTGGCTCGTCGATGAACGTATAAAGTCGATAATATTAATAACGTTAGCCACGAGGAGAGCCGACATTGTAAAAGTTCGTAACCCCTTTTGAAAGTAGTCGCGGCCTGCCGATCGGTTTGAAGTAGACTTGGCCGGAACAACCCCGCAGACCGCAGGCATGCAACCAATTTTCCGCGATCTCTCGATCGCGCTCGTTCGATTTAGGTCAAGCGTTTCAATCTAGCGAGAACCGGGATTACATTCATCGGCGCAATTCACCGTCAGACGAGGCCGATCCTGTTTACGCTCGCGGAATACAAATGCACCGGGGCCCGCTATCAGAATGTACCTCGAACGGCCGAAATCGAGAAACCGAGAAGCTCCATACTTGCCCCTTTCCTCTCCTCGAAATAGTTATAAACCAACCGTGAATATTCATCGATATCTTCATCGGAATTTCAATTAATCTTCCCTGCGTCGTGGGTACATAATTTAATCCTTTGCACTCGGAGCTACTTTAACCCGAAAACGAAACATTTCTTCCGACCTAGAATGGTTCCATTCCCTATTATATTTTAAATTTTATGATACCTCATACAATACCTAAATGTTTAGTAATTGATTAGACACCGACATATCTAATAATGTAAACAATATTTCGAATAACGGTACAGCTAATTTTTAGTGACGTCGTCAAATACACATGAAAATTCATATGAAAAAGTCAACGTAAACTTTATAATTTCAATAATGGCAAAATAATAAAATACTGCAGCAGGTTTACTGTTAAATATGCGTGTTGATAATTCTTCGAAACGTCAGTAGCAATTCAATTTCCATGCCCAGTTTAACAAGAAAATTCTCTGAACATTTTCCTTCGAACAAAAATTCTCTACGAATTTTCGGAAGGTGAGTACCGACCGAACCTCTGCCCGGAGTCTAATAAGAAGATAGGGACTTCGAAATCTAGATCGAGTCGGCTTTGTGCGTTTTCGATCCCTTAGGTCGACGCCGGAGTACTCTAAAAGAGCTTCCATGAATGGGCTTTCTCGTTGCCGAGAAGTAAACCAAACATTTCGA
The DNA here is from genome assembly GCA_028455805.1 of Lasioglossum figueresi. Classification (NCBI taxonomy): domain Eukaryota; kingdom Metazoa; phylum Arthropoda; class Insecta; order Hymenoptera; family Halictidae; genus Lasioglossum; species Lasioglossum figueresi. The sequence goes on along the minus strand of CM052195.1, from coordinate 6,159,445 downwards.
CCACTCTACAGAGTTACGCACCACTGGAACACATTTTCAGGAATAGGTATAACTTCCCTATACGCTATTCAGAACGTATACTTTCGTCGAATCCCATCGGCCATATTCACGGAGAGATGCTGTAGCAGTTGGAATTGTAGGGGATGAAGGGCTGCAGACTGTGGGCCAAGCTTTACGTAATTTATTTTTATAAGGATTCACTTCCTAAAAATGTGACAGGACGTTCTTGGAGGATCATTTACAATTTTTGCTGAATATGGTGACTAAAAATTATATGTTTGCAAACTGTAAGCCGGATACGCGTCTACAATTTGCAAATGGGGGTCTAATAATATTGCTGCGCGTTTATAGAATACTTTAGCGTGCAAATAAAATGGGCAAGATTTACTTAATTTCGTTTCATAAGGCAAATTCTTCTTTCTAAAAATATGACTGTACATTCTTAGAAGGTCCTCTCCAATTTCTGCTGAATAGGAACATTGAAAAATTAAATGTTTGCAAACTGGAAGCCGGATACGCGTCCACAATTTTCAAATCGGGGTGCAATAATATTGTTGTGCGTTTATAGAATACTTTAGCGTGCAAATAAAATAGCCAAGATTTACTTAATTTATTTTTATAAGGATTCACTTCCTAAAAATGTGACAGGACGTTCTTAGAAGGTCCTCTGCAATTTCTGCTGAATAGGAACATTGAAAAATTAAATGTTTGCAAACTGGAAGCCGGATACGCGTCCACAATTTTCAAATCGGGGTGCAATAATATTGTTGTGCGTTTATAGAATACTTTCGCGTGCAAATAAAATGGGCAAGATTTACTTAATTTATTTTCATAAGGCAAATTTTTCTTTCTAAAAATATGACTGTACGTTCTTAGAAAGTCCTCTGCAATTTCTGCTGAATAGGAACATTGAAAAATTAAATGTTTGCAAACTGGAAGCCAGGTACGCGTCCACAATTTACAATTGGGGGTTTAATAATATTGCTGTGCGTTTATAGAATACTTTAGCGTGCAAATAAAATGGCCAAGATTTACTTAATTTATTTTCATAAGGCAAATTCTTCTTTCTAAAAACATGACTGTACGTTCTTAGAAGGTCCTCTGCAATTTCTGCTGAATAGGAACATTGAAAAATTAAATGTTTGCAAACTACAATTGGGGGTTTAATAATATTGCTATGTGTTTATAGAATACTTTAGCGTGCAAATAAAATGGCCAAGATTTACTTAATTTATTTTTATAAGGATTTACTTCCTAAAAATGTGACAGGACGTTCTTTGGAGGGTCATTTACAATTTTTCCTGAATAAGGTGACTAAAAGATTAAATGTTTGCAAACCGGAAGCCGGATACGCGTCCGCAATTTGCAAATCAGGGCGCAATAATATCGCTGCGCGTTTATAGAATACTTCGCCGTGCAGACCAAATGGCTGAGAATTTTTATAAAACGAGAAATAAATTTCTATCGGGTAACGAGGTTCGATAATTGATTTTAGCCAGTGGTAGCACGTGTACGCTCTCGGGCGGTGGCTATCAATTTCGCGATGGAGAACAGTTTAACGTTGACCCAATTTGCAAATCCGTGTCCTCGCGTTAAAAGTTGGTCCAAGGAACAGCCGCTAGAAGTCTCCAAAGAAGGAGACACGGGACTGGTTCGCCGTCGCTGTGGACATCCTTGATTTTAGGCCGAACAATGGGCCTATCCTTCGTGGATCGTGACGAGACAGATGTTGTCACAGGCGGATAACCTTAAATTTAAATCACGATCGCCTTGCCTTGGGAAGACTCGGATTGCCTCGACTCGACTCGATTCGATTCGTAGCTCGGTTCGAATAAGGAAGATGACCGAACAGCCGATCGCGATTGGCTGGGAACAACTTCCCGTAAAAGGGCTTGTCTCGTGTCCCACTTTTCACTCTTTTGCCGGCGTGCACGCGCGCTCGCTCCCTTCGTATGCGTACAGGACGATTCAAAGCTGGCAATCGTCCGAGGAGAGACCTCCAGTTGCGACCTTGCACGTGTACGTCATCGGCCAAAATCAAATAATATTTACAATCAAATAATTACAATTTTTCAGCTCGAATCCACTGAAGAAGTTCTAACGAAATACTATATATACAGTCTTGAATGTTTTCAATCTCTGTACTGTTTCAAATTGCACCTACTCATTTTTGTCATAAATGCATAAAATCGAATTACGACCATAATAATTGTAAGTCGTTTTTAGACTGCGGGATTTTGAAGGAATTTCAGTGGTTGTATAATAATTTAGTAAAAATGATTGTCACAGGATTCTAGTGCAGGTTCTGCAGATTCTAGTCCCGGAAGAAACGCATATCATTTTTGCACCCCGCAGACAGTTTCCTTATCGAGTCAGAAAGTGCTTGCACAAACAGGCGTTTTGTAAGTTACGGGTCCGCGAAACCAACAAGTAACGTTCTTATCGAGGGACTGAAGGCGAGCTCTGTGAGGGCGTGTTTACAGAGTAATCAGCGGAGGCATGCATAAGATATCAAGGATTGTTTGTAAACCAGCGAATGGAATTACCCGAGCCGACGAGCTCGATCAAGAGGTTCCTTTAAAAGGCAAAAAATAGGTCCGGGAAGATGCCATCGCGAGATCCAATCGATGAAGTACCTCCGCCTGAAAGGACGAGTTAACGCGTCAAATCCATATTTATATTGCAAAATGCTTGGTCATGGGCCATGGACCTTCGATAATTATGAAATGAAAGGGTTTGCGAAAGCCGGCAGCGAGCTCGAACGTCGAATTAATTCGTCAGCATTAATCGAAAGCTTTAATTTATTTTGGAAAATGGTTTATATCGACTGCAAGAAATTGCAACGCGAGCAGGTTCCAGTTGTGGATCGTCCTGTAGATCGGTCACGGTATAGTATTCGATCTCTGCGTAGGGGAATCTCGAAAAAAGCCTACGCATGCATGGTCACGATGACGAAAGCCCGCCGCAACGTGACGACAACCCGTAGAACGAAAACCGCGACGGGTGTGCACCGTTCGAACGCTTGATTAATAATTCCAAGCACGTTTCCCGTGCGAATAACAACTTTTTTTCACCGACTCGCGTCCCTATTAATAGACAAACTCCAAGAGTGGAATTTAATCGTGGGCGCCCGCGAGAAGTAGACGCCGCTAATGGATCGGCAATCTTTCCGCTTTTAACCCTTTGCGAGCCTCACGTGCCCGCCTGGCCGACTTTAAGGTTCTTTGCCGTCGTTCTTGTGCGAACATGTGATCAATGCAACACTTACGTTCGTGTTAAGAAACTTTCGTACCGAGTTTACGTTCGATTTATGGACTAGAACTGTGTAATTTAATCGCTCTTCCGGTGCACAGGGTTTAGGGAGGAATTTAGGACGAACAGACACGCTTTTCATTGACGAGCACGTGATTGTTCATTCTACTTAACAGGTTCATTCGAGTTTGGAAAATATTTCGTAACATGTAGAATAGTTCGGAAATTTCAAAATAAGTGGATTTTGAAGGGATACTTAACATCTTAACTGCGGAATTTAGCTTTAAAAATCCCTCGCAGAGTGCGGAATTAAAATCAAACAATGGCGTGTCTACGAAAAACGAGGAAGAATTACATTTTTATTTGATAAAAAATTAACAATTCATTGGATTTTTACGTGTATACGCGTTGAACGCAGTTAACTGGTTAAGCCAGTTTTAAAATGTGTTCCTGTAGAAATTCTTCGATGTTCGAGGGCTTAAATTACTGCTGAAAGATTGCAGTTTATGATAGGCTGACCGAGGTTCCAAAAGATATACGAGGTGACATCGAAAAAATCGTCAAAACCAGATCATTTGGCTCGAAGAAACTGACTCGACTTTAAGGGATGAATTAAGACGATTATGATTATGACTGGAATTAAGATGATTCCAGTCAATTTCAGAATGTGTGTCCCGTAGGAGTTTTCAAGGTTCGAGGGCTTACATTGAAGCTGGAAGATCACGCTTTGCGAGAGATCTGTTTAGGTATGCAGAAAATGGCGAGATGCGCGTCGAGAATGGTGGAACAAGACGGAAGCGCGCCGCTTCTCTTCAAATTGATTTGTCAATGCTTTCCCGGTAAGGTGGAAACTTTTAGATAGAGAATTCACAAGAGACAGTAATTCGTTCCGAAAGATGAAGTGCTGTTTCGAGAAGGCTGGGAAACGCAGGAATTAATTTACCTCTCTTTCTCTCCGGTGGGATACGTTTCCGCGGTGCGTCGTGACGCGACCCACTTCCAAACACAGTTAACGAGATCCGAATACAAAACACGCCTTGTCGCGCGCCCCCGCACGGTGCAAGATGCAAATTAACGTTCCCGTCCGAATTCGGGATCGGGCTCTGTTTTTCACGGCGCGGCATCGATACGGAATTCTATCTAATTATCGTCGTTACATTTGCGGCGTGCTCCAACCTCCGACAGTAATAACGTTTGCTGCCGAGCACCGTTGCGGCCGTCGGTCGACATCGTTTCATTCGTTTAACCGAGCGCGATAGAAAAATGCTACTGATCTGTTGAAACTTTAAAAAGATCGAGTCTAGAATTTAAACATTGACAATTCAATTTAGACTATTCCATCGTGATCGGTCTGTAACGATAATCCTTTTCAACATCCAGACAATTTTGTTCCCTTCGATCGTGTACGCATGCACAATGAATAGATTGCGGATCTTTATGAAAAATAAAAATTGTCTGCATCGATTACAAGAAATAAAAACTAAACTGAATGTCATTTATTCCCTTAATGATTTTAATACCGGAGAAATGATGTATCGACATCTTCAGTTTTTTTTAAATTCTTCAACAATTTTGAAGTTCGTCTTCTCCATTTTGCTATGAATGCATAAAGATCCGCAGTCTAAGAATAAATAGACTGCGGATTCTACGCGCAATTTAAAATTGTACAGAGATTAAAAGAATCTAAGAACCCTGATATACTATTTCCAACTTATTCAAATTATTCGAGACAGAAAGAATCTTCTGTACGGCTTCCGTATCTTGCAATTAACGCAGACCATTTTTATTTTGCATAAAAATCCGCGGTCTAACGATAAATTATATTATTGCCAGAAAAAAGGAAAACATTCTGACTTACCCGCAGGTGCATAGCTCGCAGATGCACTGCTCCTTCAGAGGGATCTTGGAGAGGATGTCTGGCAGCTTTCCAGGTTGAGAGTCGTCCTCGTCGAGAGAGTCGGGAGTCTGGTCGCCTCTTTTTGGTTTTTCACCTTGCCGAGCCGGTTTTCCGAAGGTTTCCTCCGGTCGAGATGGTTTTCCAGGTGTCGACCGGTCTTCGGGCCGACTCGGCTTTCCCGCCGCTGGCCTACCGACGCTCGAGACATAATCGCGCGGCTTTTCCGGCGATTGTGGTCTGACGACGGAAGCTCTGCGAAAATTCAATGCGGCGTTCAATACGCTTAACGAGGTTTGCTTCCATTTTGCAGCCTCGTGACTTCGTTGGCAACGAGAGACGCAACGCGTTAGGAGGCTCCGGCGCACGACACGATGCGGAACCGAAATGCGCTATGCGCAAGCTGAAGCGTGCGCAAATACGAAATCGTTTTTCATGCTTCGTGCATGCTGTTTCAATCTCATGGGACTTCTTTGACGTTCACAATTTTTTAGAAGAAGATGGAAGTTTGTATTTATTGAATCGAAGTATTCTGCGATGGTTCCGCGTAGACAGCGGATTATATGCACTTGTGACAAAAATTAGTAGACGCAATTAAAAAGAACTTGAAAACACTGTTACATTATTTTCAACTAATTAACCTCTTAACTGCGGAATTTAAATTGACCAACGACGAATATACGCGCCGAACGCAGGGCAATGCGTCCTATTATAAATTTTACGAAAAACAAGGAAGTCGTTTTTTCTTCAAAAGATTATTGTTATTGCACCGCGATAGAGATTTTGATTGACGTGTATACACGTCGATCGCAGTTAACTGGTTAAACATGTCAAGAAAGAAAATAAATTTCTATTTCGATCCAGTTTGTTGCAATTCCGGTAGAAAATTTTTAATTGGAACAAAGATCCGCTGTCTAATTAGACATGTAATCATATGTAAATCGACGACAACGTTTCGACTCGTTCGTACAGCGCAAGAAGTTAAGGAAGGAAATTGTTCCGAGGGTTCTCGATTTGTTCGAAGGAGAGTGTACCTTTTGGGACTGTCGTCCCGTTGAGGGGGTCGACTGGGTTTCCCAGCGGCTGGAATCGGCTTCGGTCGATCGTCTTCCCTGAGCCCAGGGATTCCACGTGGATAACCTGGCCCGTCCGGCGATGTTTTCCGCGGAGAATCCGCCGGAGATCTCGGGACCGAGCTGGCGAACTTGTCGAACCGGGCGTCGTCAACGACATCCCGCGCTACCATACTAGTCACCTGCTCTGTGTCGATGAATTCGGTCGTTGATTTAGTGACATCTCTCTGGAAACAGAACAGCGACAGAGTTACAACAACGTCGCAAATCACAACATTTTCTACGATTAAATACACGTTATTGTATACAATAAATACACATTAGTGTAAGAATACTAATTCTTTTACTGTTCAGGGCTTCCGAAAAATCGAAAAAATTCTGGAACACGCATCGAACTCCCTATTTTAATATACAGTCATTGGAACGTCACCAGTTTAAAGAATTTGTAGGAAAAAAATAGGAAGGAATTTCCTTGGACTTGCTACACTTGTTAGAAGATGAAATATATTATCACTTAACCCCGCGTACTGGGTCGTTTACGTTTACGATTAATTCTGTACTTTTCAAGGCTGCCGAAAAATCGAAAAAATTATGGAATACGCATCGAACTCCCTACTTTAATATACAGTCATTGAAACGTCACCAGTTTAAAGAATTTGTAGGAAAAAATAGGTAGGAATTTCCTTGGACTTGCTATACTTCTTAGAAGATGAAATATATTATCACTTAACCCTGCATACTGGGTCGTTTACGTTTACGATTAATTCTGTACTTTTCAAGGCTTCCGAAAAATCGAAAAAATGCTGGAATACGCATCGAACTCCCTATTTTAATATACAGTCATTGGATCGTCACCAGTTTAAAGAATTTGTAGGAAAAAATAGGAAGGAATTTCCTTGGACTTGCTACACTTGTTAAAAGATGAAATATATTATCACTTAACCCCGCATACTGGGTCGTTTACGTTTACGATTAATTCTGTACTTTTCAAGACTTCCGAAAAATCGAGAAAATTCTGAAACACGCATCGAACTCCCTATTTTAATATACAGTCGTTGGAACGTCACCAGTTTAAAGGATTTGTAGGAAAAAATAGATAGGAATTTCCTTGGACTTACTCCACTTGTTAGAAGATGAAATATATTATCACTTAACCCCGCGTACTGGGTCGTTTACGTTTACGATTAATTCTGTACGTTTCAAGACTTCCGAAAAATCGAGAAAATTCTGAAACACACATTGAACTCCCTATTTTAATATACAGTCATTGGAACGTCACCAGTTTAAAGAATTTGTAGGAAAAAATAGGAAGGAATTTCCTTGGACTTGCTACACTTGTTAGAAGATGAAATATATTATCACTTAACCCCGCGTACTGGGTCGTTTACGTTTACGATTAATTCTGTACTTTTCAAGACTTCCGAAAAATCGAGAAAATTCTGAAACACGCATCGAACTCCCTATTTTAACATATAGTTGTTGGAACGTCAAATGTTCAGAGCATTAATAGGAGGAAATTCTTTGTTTAAGGTAGAAAATTTGTATTTCGCATAAAGTCCCGCAGTGTACTGGTGACTAGCGTTGTGCCAGGCACAATAGCGATGGCCGAGCGATTGAAATTATATTACGATCCTCGGGGTCATGGATCTTCTCAGCAATCCCTTTGCCCTCGGCCCTTTGCCCTCTGCCCTTTGCCCTAGTCAGAGTACGCCAGCAACGTTAAGTAAATTTTCCCGGTAATGCTATGTCGCACTTTGCCAATGAACTCGCGACGCACCGTCGAGTCTCCACTGCAAAGACAATTACAGAGGATTCTGCTAATCGGAATGGTTATCACCTTGCTAATTACAGGTGCTTTCACGGCCGGTTCAAAGCACTGTTACTTGTCAAGTGGGTCGTAACGTTGCAGGGTAATGCGCGCGCCTGGTTCCCACTCTGTTCCGAGCAAATGCCTATTCAATATGCCTTTACGAAATGATCGGAAATTCTAAAAATGACAATACTGTGATTCAAAGCAAATCCTGCGTTGCTAAACATAGCATCTGGTATTCAATAGATTGCTGAAAGCTTATCAGAAAAGTCTTATTCAACGAAAATAATCCGGATCCGATGAAACGTTCGAATTTCATTGTTGAAGGATTAAGATACGTTATAAATGGCATAGTATTTACTTTCGAATCGTATTGGGAATAACGTTGCCCCTTTCACGGAGGGTGAGGCTGTTCGTTCGTTAGCGGAAAACCGATTAATCCGCACGGATCTAGAAAATCGCACGGTTGTGTCCAGCGGACGAAAGACACAGCGTGAAATCGCTTGCAATAACGAGCACCTTCGCTCCACGGCAAAGGTTTGCGCGATTCGAACCGTAGTTTCGCCGGGACACGCTGAAAAGCCAGCCTTTTGTCCGACTTCCGTTCGTCTCCGATGATTCCCGATTAATTCAATGCGTTCAGCCATCGTTCGGACTGCGTCCACTGGACACAGCGATTTCACTTAAACTTTCAATTTAACGGTTGTTTCATTTTCGATCGATCGAAATTATCGAAGAGCGAGAAAACGTTCGTGCCCGATTTCGAGTTGAAGTACAACGAGGAATCGGCCACGAATTTTTCCACAAAAATCCGCGATCCACTTGTAACGATTAATTAACGCTAAATCCCAGATTATTTATTTTCGAATTTTTTGAATCGCTTCTAACCTTGATACCGTACATGAAAAGTTGCCGAATGGAGAATTTCGAAATTCATCTTTTTCGAATATTGAGTTGGACCACAATCATAATTATGTGGCACGTATGCCGGCAGAGTGAGGTTTAAAATATCGATTCGTCAATTTCCCGCAAAATACACTCACAATTTCAATAAACCGAAAATAATGGAAAGCCCTCGACGATAATCGAATAAACACAGAGACGAGAGAGAAAGAGAGATTGCTTAGCGAATCTCGATGCCAAACGCGCGTGACGAGCTAACTCGTTTTCACCGGCAGGGTAACAGGTGAATGCGTTTGTGTATCAACGAGGAAATTAATTTTCGCGGGCGGAAAGGGTGAAAAATCGGGCCAGGGAACCGCGTTAATCGAAGTGTAATAGGCTACTTCGGGTTAGGCCAGCTCCCGGGACCGGTAATTGGCTGGTTCGGGATTCCTCCCTTGTTAATTAATGGGGTGGCGGGCATACAACGAACACACCGTCTATCCTAGATTGAAAAATCAACGACGGCGTTTTAACAGGGAAGGGCGTTTACCGATTTCGACCGTGTTACTTGAAAATCTGTATTCGACTCATTTCACAGGGCCTTATTCTACAGAGTGTCCCAGAAAAAGAAAGGGATACTTGGGATGATCGCAATCACCTTTTTCCTTTGCCAATTCGCGTCAGAAAGCTTTGTTTTCGAGTTATCAACGAAAAACACGGACCAATCGGAACAGCGACAGGTTCCGCTGAGCGTGGCGCCTGCGATTGGCCGAACCGGAAGTGTTTCTCGTTAATAACTCGAAAACAAAGCGTTCTGGCGCGAATTGGCAAAGGATAAGAAGGTGCTTAGAACTAAGGATTCGTGATTCGATCACGTTCGTAACTCACAATTTTGTTTTGATGGTGTTAATATAAAATATACAGGTTATGTCTCTGTGTTATTCTCTCGCCAATCGGAAGCGATCACGAAAATCACAAATCACCGTGGTTTGGAACGAACGTGATCGAATCACGTGTGATCTGAACGTAGCGGTTCGCGAGATCCTCAATCGCTACTTAGAACCAGCTCAGAAACCACCCCTTTCTTTTACAACATTCTTTCCGGAACACCCTGTACGAACGGTGATAAGGATCTCGCGGCAACTACCGATCCGGCCCGCGCTTTGACGCCCGATCCGGCCAGCAGCGCTCACAGTGCTTAGCTAAACGGAATGCGGGGTAACGTGAGATCGGCGCAGATGGCGACTATGCACAATGCACACGCTTCCACCCAGTGTGCACACGCCTGCACACAGTATCGCATAACCTGGAGCCACTTCTCCCCGAGGATTCTGTTTCGTCGTCGAAAGCCGTCAAATGCATCCTCGCGTGAACGAACCTGGTTTTAACTATGAGAGGTTGACCTGTCCACTGGTTAATTCTCTGGCGGTCGGACAAGAGAGTATTCTACTCCAAATAATACAAATTGTCATTGTCAAACAACAAAGAACGTTTCTACATTCGATACGATGCGTATTTTATACATTTGGAGGGACGAAACAGATGTATCGTCGACTCTCATTACGAACGCTTTAAATGTGCTTTTCTATATAAATCGTAATTGTGCTTATCGATTCCAAATCAAGATTCTGGTGAAAGAAGAAAATGATGAACGAATCTTTTCAGTGTTTAAAGCGAAGCTGTCGTCGACGAAGCTCGGATTAGTAGAGCGGTTCTCCATCGTGTCTGCTCCGCCATCACCGTCGACTTCCGTCATTTTCTGCAAATGAATTTCCAGGTCGAGGAAACGAGCTCCGCGGCGACGACGTTCTTTCTTTGCCCCTCTGTTTCCGGTCAGCGCCACCGTCGATCGGTATCAACGTGATATTTTTCACCGGTTCGTATCGACACCGAGGTATTCGTCGAATCAGCGAACGCCGCTATCCAGTCAGGTTTAAAAAATGTTCTAATAGCATCCTTCTAAATTACAATCTATTAGCAGCCAGATAAATTATCAGCTGTTTAAATTCGATACGAAGATCAGCAAAGATAGGAGAATGTGGGAAACGTAATTAGTAGACCGCGGATCTTTATGCAAAATAAAAATATTCTGCATCGATCGCGGGAAGCAGGAGTGAAATAAAAATTCATTTCATCCCTTAACGTGTTTGTTACATGAAAAACAACGTTAATAAAATTCATAGTCCAGTAACGACCGTCACGAGGTAGTTAAAGGCATTCAATTTGCGAAGATTAAGCCTGTGACATTCGCTCGATGGCACTCGTCGCGGAAAATCGAGACACTGATACGTTCATTGATACCGAGTCGACGTAAAGGGGTAGTCAGCGGGTATAATCGGTTGTAGGATAAGTTGGCAATGCCGGGTCGCCTTCGCAGGTGTTCTATCATTATTCAGAAGCGGAGAGGCTAGGCGCGTTCCGTATCGATCTCCGGGTTGCGCTCGCCGAAATTGCCCGTTGAATTATTTAACCGGCTCGATCGGGCGAAATTCATGGAAATGGCCGCGTTTTTTTTTCGGCGAACTGTGCGTTTGGAGGGTACTCGAGGCCGAAAACCGTCGAAAACGAGCGAAATAGTTAATAATTAAGCACCGATCCTCTGATAGATAATCCAACCATAATCACACTACTCTATCAAATTCAATCGCGATAAGCAAAAATATCGAAAGTTGATACCGCGTTGCGTTCACATTGGACCTTAAAGAAAAAGTCCAAAAATCTTTGGAGAAGAGAATCAATTACTTTTCTAAACAGAGATGTTCCAGACCGAATATTGATTTAAATATTTATGGATTCCACGTTCCGAACTGCGCGAGAAACTTTCCGTTCGCGTCACAGAACGTGCTATAGGACAGGAAAACTCGAAGAGTTGGAAACAGACTTTGTTGTAGCTTGTAACGACTCTTGAAAGGCTACTCGCGAAAGCGTTAATTAGGCAAAGGGTGGAAGTATTTCGAATCCTCGTGAAAATTAGAAGAGCGTGTTCAACAAACAAACGAACAAACTGCGAATTTTCATGCAAAACGAAAATGCCCGAATCCGTGAGCTGGAACTGAGTCAATATTTTTCAACTCTCTAAATAACTTTACCTACGAATTTGTAGAAAAACCAATTTGGGAGGAGCCATTCAGCCCGCCCGGCGGCAATAATTACGCAGAAGCAACACTCGTTTCCGGGTCCGTGCGAACGTGTGTCGCGAGCGATGCCGTTCGCGGAAAAACCGCGAAAATGGCCGTTCGCGATTATTGCTATTCGGCAAAGCTCGGAATACCGGGAATACTGGACCCGCGGACATTGTTACCTGCGCGGCGACGCAAAGGTTAATTACGTCGCCGTTTGCCTCGTGACAATCAGCCCCGCGCGTCGCTTTGAAATAGTTGCACACAGTTTTTGGTTCGTTAACGCCGATCATTATATTTCACGAGCACGCTCGACCCTCGGCTTAGCACTCTAATTCGATAAAGAGCCCGATGGCGTTCCCTATAGCACCGTCAAAGCGGACGCTCCCGCTTTCTTCCGTGTAAACAGCCGGCAGGGGGACGTTCCACGCTCGATAGAGACGTTGCTGTATCGACTTTAGCCCTTTGGTGGCTCGTTCAACCGGGAAGCTTGCCCAATTGTTTACCAAATCGCAGATACACAGCTCTCGTGTCGCTCGATCTCGCGAAAAAATCGCGAATTTCCTTTCCGACGCAAATCAGAGGGTTGGACTTTGAACAATCAAACGATGCGTTTTAAGAATTTCTCCAGTTTTTTAACAGCACTTTGGGGACAGATGATGGAATTCTTTTCGAGAAACACAACAACCGCACACACTTAAATATTTTATATACCTTTCTATGCACCTTCGACATTACAAAAATATTTTTCAAACCTGACACAAATGTACTATGAACATTCTATAAATTTTTTAATGTAATCGTTCTTCCAACGCTGGCTATAGAACGACTTATAGCTGTGTCCCTCGATTTCCCTCTAAAAGTTCGCATCGGGCTCTCGTTTTCTTATTATTTTTTAAGTTGAATACACCGTTGAACAATCGTAATCAGACAGCGCAGTCTATCGAGGGTGGGACGATGCGGGAGGCACGAATCGCACACCCAAAATGCAAGGAGCACGAAGGTAACGCGATTATCTGCGTCCGCGTTGCACGCCGAGCGAGCGGTCGTGTGTTCGTTGTTTGCACACGTTGTACACAATCGAAAAACAGCGCTCTTTGTCTCAACTTTTAACGACGAGCGCGTCACGCGAGAATCGACACCACCCGTCTGAAATTCAACGCAGCTGCACGAGAACATTGCAAATTCCCTAGAACAGCGAGAGAGTCGAGGATCCCCAAAGAAAATCGAGATCCTTCAACCGATTCGTAGTCCCTTCTGCGATCAAATGACAACTAAAAGACTCCACTAAGCATGTCCATAGTGTAGATCGATGCAGCTTTCACAGCAAGAAACTTAGCAGATTTTATGCAACAGATCGTTTACTCTTCGCTCGAGGGAACTCGCGTGTCGCGAAGTTCGTTGTTACGCGAACGCTTAAATCAGAATGGAAATTCGAAAGTGCCATAGAACGACGTCGATGAATAAAAATGTCCACGGAAATGGGAGCGTGGAGCGGAGCTAATTAAAGACGCGCGGGGAATCCAATTCCGATTGTTTCGTTAATTGAACCGGGAAGAAAATAGAAGTCACAGGCGAGCCCGTTGAATTTCGCACCCGATAGTATACGTACCTGTTGAATTTGGATCCCATTGAAATCACCGACACCGTTTTCACCGACAACATTCCATCGACTCCAGATTTGATCGACACCGCTTTTCATCGTCGACAGATTCAGCCGACGGCGGTTTTAACCGATAAGTTTTCTTGTGACAAATTAATATGTACACCACCGCTCGAAAGTATGTGGAAAACACGTTTCATTTTTTATGCAATCTAGTTTACACGGTACCAGAGAATATATATTCTAATAATAACAATTATGTGAGTTTCGTATTTCGAAATTTTCTTTTTTTCAACCCTTATGTCGTTAACCGAGTACCCGCTTCAAGTATCTTTTTAAAACTTCGTTAATGTTTTTGTCGTTAAATAAAAAAATGATTTTTATGTCTGTTCCAAGTATGTTGACGACACGTTTAATTCTTTATGCGGTTTACTTGATACAGTTAATAACAAATTCATCGGATATCTCACCAATAATTATTATCATTGTCTCGAGAAGACAGCAAACCACGCTAATGGATCATCGCGGATCGAAATAGTATTAGCTCCGTCGAAGAAACTTTTATCTATTCAAAAGATTTTCATAATTAAATTGTACAATTCGGTACTATTAGAATAAATCATACTAGCAACAAAGTGTGCACATATTTTTGAGCGGGGGTGTATGCACATTAAAGTTTTCATTGTTTTTATTTGCGTTATATTGATTAATGTGCGTATTCCTTTTTCCATTGTTTTGAAAATAATAGATTGTATGGTCGATTGAATCGAATCTATCCTACTATAACACACTGTAAAATCAGTGAGACCGGCAGTGTAGTATTCTACTGTGTACCGAGGAATATTATAGGCTAATGTTGTCGGTTGAAGTTATTGTCGATGGAGACTGTTGTCAGTGAAACCTGTTGTCGGTCAAATCTGGGGTCGGTGGAAACAGTGTCGGTGATTCCAATGGGACCCGTTCAACTCACCCCCTCCCCACCCCGGCGAGAAGTGGAATTGATATCTGGGGCGGGGGGCGTCCGGGGGTAGAACGCACTTCGAGGTATTTCATCGACCTCGAAACCAGTGTCGCTGCTAGCACCTACCAGAACCGACGTTGGAATGCGTCGAAACATTCCCGTGGACCATTCACGCGAACATAAAATAAAATTACGTCACGCAGAAAATCAACATAAACATCCCAGCGCATCATCTCCTATCGACCTTCAATTCCTGTGATCAACCTCCCGATATTCCTACGTATCTAAAACTGTACATGTAATTCCTCAAGTTGCGAATACACAATTTAACACTAGAAAGACTGAAACTTAGTATATACCTATATTGCCCCAAAGCAATCAAAATGACTGCATCGTGAAAGAATAACTTTCTATGCTTTCTTTTGGTACAGCACGATTATTGAAAATCCTATTAACACTAGAAAGACTGAAACTTAGTATATACCTATATTGCCCCAAAGCAGTCAAAATGACTGCATCGTGAAGGAATAACTAATGTGTAAAGAAATTTGTTTAAAATTAATTTTTAATATTTTTTATATTATTTACAGTCATGCATAGCGCGTTCAAGGGGAACGAGGCGCGTGGACAGGCCTGGCATAAAGATTCGAATAACAAGTACTACTTTAGTTATCGAACAACTGCAACTTATCAAGTATATGCTCGAATCGACAATTTATCATGAACTTGTATGTTATCGTGTGATGGTAATCAAAGAAATATAAACTGTTATTCCAATACAGAGCCGAACTGGCCATATAAGAAATTTACTCGATTCAATAATAAAAGTCATTTGATTGTTTAAAATTTCCGAAGGTGGTTCGGATCCCACCGTAATAAACAGTAGGTCCCGCTGAAAAGGCGACAGGGAGCGTGGAAAGAAGGGAGAGATTGGTAAATGGATTTGAAACCCTGATGGGACCAAATAATCATATCAATATTTAAAATTTCCCAAGTAGTCAAAATGACTGCTTTTGGGCAATACAGGTATAACACATATATACAGGATGTCTCACCCCATTTTGACATCTTGGTTTCTACGTCGCTGTTAGTCCTATCGAAAAATGTTTCAGATAGGAATTGAATGGTGCTGAGTGGGGCATAATTTGATGTAATAGTTTATTCGTGGGTAAACGCGTTAAGGTCATATTAAGGTCAACTTCGTTTTTATAAATGACATTATATACTTTTTAATACATCAATCGATGCAGTTGGACATTCTTTATAAAAAAGTATTAACCTATTTATGTTGAAAAATTAGTCATTTAGGAGATATTTCGATTTAAGTAATTCTAAGATATCGTTACTGTCGCACTAACAATAACTCGTTCGCTTTTATTTCTTACAGAAAAACGTCATTAATGATATCTTAGAATTATTTAAATCGAAATATCTCCTAAACGACTAATTTTTCAACGTAAATAGGTTAATACTTTTTTATAAAGAATGTCCAACCGCATCGATTGATGTATTAAAAAGTATATAAATCCTGTTAAAACAACGAAGTTGACCTTCATATGACCTGAACGCGTTCACACACGAATATACTAATAACACCAAATTATGCCCCACTCAGCACCATTTAATTCTTATCTGAAACATTTTTCGGTAGGACTAACAATAGCGGAGAAATCAATATGTCAAAATCGGGTGGGACACCCTGTATATACCGGAAATGAAGGAGGGGGAGGCAACTACAATGATTAATAAACGCATTTATATGTTGTACAAAAAGTCACAAAATTCTAAGAAGCTGTGTCGTTATATACATAATTGTTTTTCTAATAGAAATTGAAAAGCAGTCAAAATGACTTCCTTAGGCAATCTGGTGTTAAATATGTGCCCATAATTATGAAAGCGGTCCAAGTCATGGATCTCTCGTTTCGAGATATATTTAAAGGAAAAGGATATCGATACTAAATCATTTCCATATAATGTTGAAATACCAAGCGCTGTCTAATAGTTCATTTCTGACAATATCATAATAATTACATTGAATTAATTTAGTTTGTAATAATGTGATGTGCAATAACCGATAAACTCATTTTCTTTAAATTTTCATTTAGACCACTTTCATAATTATGGGCACATATGTACCTACCTTACCGTTATGTAACAATTTATCTATCTATATTAATCCCTTGTCCTACGATTTATTTTACGGTTTCAGCGATTAGAACTTTCTTTGTAGTTCGTAATATCCTTAAAAAAAAGGAGAAAATTTATATCTATCGTACGCCTACATGTTCTTCAATAACTGTACATTAAAAAACCAAAGGAGATGAATAACATACATATTTATTAGACTCTGTTGAAAATCTTCATCACGAGTCTGACACGATTTTGTTGGGCAAGGAGTTTATAGGATTTTCAATAATTATGCTGCACTAAACGGAAGCTTAACAATCGGCTTTTATGTAATCATTTTAAACGGCAACGTTTGTGTAATTTCGCGAAATACTCGCGGCATTGTTAAACGAAAGCTTTGAGAATGTTACGAATGTTTTCAGCTACATATGAGGTAATATTGGCGATTAGCAGATTACGCGACTGCGAAGCGCTCTGCTCCGCAATGACGTAGACAGCGTCCGCGCGCGACAATCCGCGTTACCACCGCGACAGCGAAGCGATCGAGAGATCGAAGGTACGCGATTTAGATCGAGCGAAACGATCGCGTGACGACACACACGGTGCACGAGAGCGAGCGAGACGACCAGTGACCGGTGTTTACGGCCGATCACGTTGGCTCTCATAAATTTTGCAATTATGGCTGTTGTCGTTTGTCGTTCGGCGCTATCAACGCGAGCAAGGTTACGCGAAACGACGCACTCCTGGGATTCCGTGCAATCGTGGAGGTCGTTCTACAAACTTGTCAGTCGATAATTGGACTATCGCTCATTATGACACTGTCAGATCAAGTATAATCTGGCGAAAATTATGCTTTCTCGGTGGTCGGCTCGCTTTGGTCATTTTCCGAGCGTGTTTACGCTCTGGTGTCGCGGTACTAAACTGTGTCTCGTTCGGAGGAGACCGTGGAACGATCTTACGTAACAATTAATTGCGTAACTATCGCTCTTAATGTTCGAGGATCTTCGAAGTTAACTTTTACTCGTATACATATGCTACTTGCAATCTCAGAACTTTAAATTTAGCACTTCAAGCATGAACAAAACTGTCGACGACGCTAGCAAATGTCTATTTTGTATTAAAGTAGTTATTTTATTGAATAAAAATTTATCTGGGTGCACGGTAGTGCACCAGCCAAGTTCTCGCACTACCACCTTTTACACGAAACAACTTAGCCGTTTTTTAGAGGCTTGTAAATCGGAACTAGAAGCTTGTAAATCGGAACTAGAGGCTTGTAAATCGAAACTAGAGGCAGATGGAGAGATGTAATTTCGTACACTTGTTAAATGCTATCATATCTCAATATTGGCAAAACATGAATCTTCCAACGTTAGTAGGTTCCGAGATATAGGACCTCAAAAATCGCTAAATTTGTCACTGACTGACTGACTGACTGACAGATCATCAAAACCTTTTGGGTACTTCCCATTGACCTACAGGCTTGAAATTTGGTACATAGGTCCACCATAACAAACCATCGAAGGAATAATGATCAAAGTTTGAAATTTTACACCTCAAAAAAGAAGAAGGAACGGTGCGTCCTACCGCAAAAATAACGAAATTTCAAAAGGCTTGACCGAAAGCATATACTGTATGCCCAACCACATGACGTATGTAACCTTTTGAATTTTTTAAAAAAAAAAGCTCAACCGAAATAATATTATATTATTCTTTGCAATATATACCAAAGATGTTTCACTTCAAAAACCTAATAATTTCATTGAATTTTGATTTCGGCCTTGCTGATCCGAGTTTTCTGTCATTTGGACCCTGACCCCAAAATTCCGAAATCAAGAATACAAAGAAAAAGAAAACCTTCTGTAATTAGAAAAAATAATCAACTAACAAAGAAGAAAAAAACAACATAAAACCCAAACGGGACAAAGTATTCCCAAACGGGAATGCATTTATTAATTTACTTAATGTCCACCTTAAAGATAAAAAATGTTTAGAATTTAATGAATCAGGGATGAAGAGTAATACCTACTTGATAATTGATGAAATTTCAACAAAAATTGATGAAATCCCAACAAAAACATCCTGTAAACAAGTTCTCTATGGCCGTAAAAAGTTGCGAGATCAAACAAAATACGGCCAAGTTCGTTAGCTTAGAAATACCTGTTGCAATACTGGAAAAAGCGTTTGTAAAAAATTAGTTTAAAAGAACGCTATTTAATTTTTAAAGAGTTACATGGAGGGCTAAATCATTCAAACTTGGCCGTTACTTTTTAAACCAATGGCCATGAAAAGTGTAAGGTAGCGGCCAAGTTTCAGTAATTTAGCCCTCCATGTAACTCTTTTAAAAATTAAATAGCGTTCTTTTAAACTAATTTTTACAAACTTGTGAGTATTTTGTTTGATCGCACAACTTTTTACGGCCATAGAGAACTTGGCTCCTGTTTACAGGATGTTTTTGTTGGGATTTATATTGGAGTCAAATCAAATTCAGAGCAACTGCGTTATAAATTGATTGTTCTTCGACGTGTTGGAGGGATAAAAATGTTGGAAGATTATTCAACCATAAGCTGCATCGGAGACCGTAATATTCACCTCGTGTGCCGTTCGAATTTCGAATACGAATAATAATGCGCGGCGAGGGAAAAGTTTGGGGCGTGTTGGCGACGATCGCGACGATATAATGGGTTAAGTAAAGCCAATCGGAGATCGTGCCGAGAAATCCGATTGGTCGAGCGCCGAACGAACTGACAGAGAACGGTGACATCACTTCCAAACTTGGTCAATGTCGTATGCAACGTTTCCTTGTATCGATTAATGTCTGGCCGATATTGTTCGAGCAATCGCAATGTACGGTCGTTCTAGCGAGACTATAATTCCCAAGATAATGATTATCATGACTTGAAGAAATCCGAGTACGCGCTTCGAATATCGGTTCACAAACGTACAGAGTTTGGAATTCAGACATCGAGCGATTCTCTTTCGAAAAATTGCCGAAATTGCCAGATCAGCCATTTGGCGAGGCGAAATGACAAGCTCGCGAAGCAGGTGCCGCGACAGTGCTACTCTAAAAGTCACGGAAGCGGAAAAACTGTCGCGTCGCGAGCGAACCGGGTCAAAGGTTGTCACGCGTATTAAACGCAGATTGATCGCGAGATTGGAGACTGTGCACGTGAGACTCGCTCGATCTACAGTGTGTTCCTGAATCCGAAAATGCGTGCAGTTGCAGAAAAATTCCAGAATGATGGCCAGTAGACATTAACACAGTAGTATTGTCACGATGGTTCATAACTGCTGGATCGTAATCCCCGAAATCTTCCGCAAAATCAAATAATTTTATCAATGAACTGGTTACTCATTCTAAATCTCTCGTACCCTGATCCAATTTAATTTACTTGACTATACCGCAATAAGAATTAATTCAATGGACTTGGTTAAAGAATGGTGTACACAATGTACGATGTATTTAACACTAGGTTTACGGAGCTCTAGAAATAACTATTCCACATTATTTGATAAACGCAACAAGAATGCGTCTATCTAAATTTTTGGCCATTTTTCCAGCAATATATACACAAAGAAATAAGTTCGGTAAATAATTCATCAGGGAAACATCTTTACAATCTTAGTAATCGCAAATTAAGAATATTAGAATCCGTCATTTTGACGGGTTCCGTAAACCTAGCGTTAAACGAATCATACCTCTGAAACCGACAGAGTAAAGAAAAATGGAC
The DNA here is from genome assembly GCA_028455805.1 of Lasioglossum figueresi. Taxonomy (NCBI): domain Eukaryota; kingdom Metazoa; phylum Arthropoda; class Insecta; order Hymenoptera; family Halictidae; genus Lasioglossum; species Lasioglossum figueresi. The sequence continues at coordinate 6,138,993 of CM052195.1, read as the reverse complement.
TTCGACCGAATCGCACGCCACGTAATTCTCGTACGAATATTTTCCTGTGACCTACGACAGTCCCGAAGAGATTGATCCGGTTCGAGTTAAGAAACACACACTGTAGACCGCTCGGCTCGTGGCAGGGGTAGCTCGATGAGATCATTGCCGAACTTGGCAGCGCTCGGCGCAATGATTGTCGCTTTACGTACACTCGATTGAAGTCGATTGCAGGTGATTGCTGTTGCGTGTCCACGGCACACGACCGGTCCGAGGAACTCGATGATTTTCGTGAATCGCCACAGAAAAGAGATACTCGCGCCCATCTCGCTCCGCAGCCCTTATTATCCGCGTACACAAGCCTTCTAATGACTATTCGCTCCGATCCGAAATCATCGGTGCTTAACAATCGCGTTTATGTGTACGGTACGCGCACGCGATCGAGCAAGGGAATGATTACACGATCGAAACATTGTAATAATCATCGTAAACAGAGAGATATTTACCGTGACATAGGAAAGCCAACAGGAAATCGCGTTGACCTAAACGAGTCTACGACCGTGACTTTATTTCATCGCTAGACAATAAAGGCTGAGAACAGGCAGTGGGGGATAATCGATCAATGACTTTCTCCGCGAAAATATAGTTCGATTAACGCGTGGACTATATGTATATATGTATACTGGGTGAGACGCGATCTATCTTGACAATTAATTCTACCGAAATGCTTAGAACCTGCGCTCTTAAAATTTATTATTGAAAAAGCACGAACGATGTTTCAAAATTTTATGTTTACAGTTATTATTTGGGAAAATGTTGCTGTCTGAATACTATTGAAATACTTTTCTGTTAGCATAACGGTGTTGCCTAAAGGCGGTGTGGAGATTCGCGACATTAATAAGATCTTATTAGATTTCGTTTGAAACAATGACAATCGACAAGAAATTGGTACAACTGTAGAGAAAATGTATAGTCTAAAATGTAAAATAGTGGCATACCTCCAGAAATAAACCAGCCGTTGATTTTTCAACGAGTATTATGCTAGTTGACGATTGTTCGTCCGTCTACAAAAATGAATTTTGTTCGCAATCGAGTGCGACCCGGTTGATCGAACGATTTGAACGATTTGAACGATCTCTCAATGCAAAAATTCATATGTTTCGGATAAGACGGAGAATGTTCCCGAAGCAGGAAGAGGCTGTTACGGTAGCATCCCACGGGTTGCAGAGAAAATGACACGTCAGAACCGTGGGCATCGCGTTCTCTGGATAATTGGATCGCGGACGGGATTTATCGGCGTTCAGAACGTGTTTCGCAATCGCAAAGACGGCCCGTGACGCGAAGTTATAATTAGTCGAATACGAAGCGCCGAGTCGACAGTTTTTTTTTTTCTGTTTTGTGCCGTCTTACAATTAGTAGGTCGTCCGAGAGAAACTCCGGCGACGCGGAGAGAAAACAAACGGCTTGCAGTTCGAAACTTGAAGGGAAACTGCAAATATTGGGTTCGGCGTGGACGAGAACGGCATTCGGTTACGCTTTTCTGGGATACCACTGCAACAAGCGCACATCATCTCTAACATTTGGACCTTTATTTCGGACCTTCGTGCGAAATAAAAATTTTCGGAAAATCAACTGTAAAGTTCTTTCTTAAATAATGTTAACAAACCAGATGCGATATAATCGGTAGACAGAGGATCTTTACGTGAAATAAAAATTTTCTTCCTGGATTGCAACAAACTGGAGTGAAATAGAAATTTATTTTCTGTCTTATCTCTTAGCACTCGAACGGTGACTCGGAGTCACCATTAAATGTTGTTGTACCATTATTCAAGATAATGTTTACATTATTAAGTACATTGGGATCTAACAAATTACTAATCATTTAAGTAGTGCATAAGCTATTATATCAATTTCATATCCATAAAATGAAAAAAATCATATAGAATAGAATTATTCTAGGTCGGAAGAAATGTTTGATTTTCATGTTAAAATGGCTCCGAGTGCAAAGGGTTAATATATTTAATAGATTGAAAATAACATAACAGTATGTTTATATTCTTCTAATGTTTCTACCGTTTTAAATTACACCTACTCGTTATTGTCGTAAATGCATAAAATCCGCTGTCTAATAATCACGTTCTAAAATTCTTTTAACGTTCTTGGATTTTACTTGCAACCAACTAACAGGTCCAAAATAACGTAAACCCAGAGGCAACATCGAGCAAATTTTTGTCTGCTTAACTCTTCGCGTGCATTCACCGTTCCGTATTCCACCCACACGCTTTCGTCATGAATGCATAAATTGCATAAATTGCATAAAACCCGCGGCCCATTCACAAGGATTTCCAGAAAGGATTAAGCGACCTATGAAAACAGGAATTTGCATAAAGTTGCAGTCTCGCGAGTCAGCATCAAATTCGCGAATTTTTCCGGTACGCATCGTTGCATTTGGTTTTCGTCAGAGTTGCATCTCGGTGAGCACAGCGAGCGAATCGGTTTCCTTGAACTTTCAGTTCGAGACGTCAATCGCACGTTCACGGATCGAACGCGATCCGGGTATTGCGCGTCCGGACCTGTGGGAACGGATGCAGAATGGATATCCCTGCACCGGAACACACATTTTGTTTTTCATATTTTCTCGTTCGACCTGGATCTCGGTTACGTCAGCAGTATTTTTAATGCGGATAACGCAGCGAGAACCTACGACCTTCGCCTGGTTTGGAAGTGAAAGTACCGACCGAGCCTCTTCCGCGAGGTGTGCGAGGTGTGCGAGGTGTTCAACTCTCGACTTCGTGTTTACCTTGTTTCCTGTGGAACGTCGACACCGAGCCATGGTAACTCGATTGTATCAATCGCCACAGTCTGCTGATCGTTTATTGAGAAACCGGCGAGACCTTGCTCAAAGATGCCGACGAGCCTACGATCGAACTTCAACGAACGATACAACACTCTTTGGAACTGTGACGTGTTCCAAAGGAAATCTCGGAAGTATCTCGGAATCGTTGACATTGAAATTCTTTCTCTTTCTATCGCAATCTCGAGCAGATTCTTTGCTTTCGGAAATTTCAGCCGAGATCTCAAGTAACGACCAAATTCTACGCGACAAGTTATCGCAAAGGTACGCGACAAAAATTATCCCTGAAAAGCTTCGTTTCCCAGATATTCTCGAATCCCAAAAATTGTTATACTCGTGTTCAACTCAACTTGTCCCCCAAGTGAATTCCCAACACCGTGAATACCAAACAGGGAATCGCGACTTAAATGGTCAGAAGAGCCTCTCGTCTCGATGTTTATCTCGAATAGAGAACAGGCGAGCATTCAACGAGTAAGAGAGACTCTTCCGAGGCACAACGCGACTCACTGTACATCCTCCTCCGTTAAATAAGTAGATTCAATAATGACTCGTCGTTACTCACCACGTCTTTACGCACGTCCGTCGTGAATTCGCTGATGACGCGTTCCTCGAGCACGTCGCGGACGTCCTGCACCGAGGTGAAGCTGGACGACTGATCGATCACGTACGAAGATTGCTGGATCACTTCTAGGTCCGTCGTATCCTTGACGTCCCTGACATCCTTCATCTCGTGCTTGACGATGGACACATGAGTGGTATCATCCTTTTCTGGTTTATCCTTCGGTTTATCTTTCGGTTTATCTTTTGGTTCGTCTCTCACTGAATCTTTCGGAAATTTTCCAAGATCGACAGGTTTCTTGTCTCGATCAGAAGGCTTCTTCTTCTGATCCTGCGGCTTTTCGTACACGAACGAGCCATCCCAGGTGGAGGCGCCAGGTTTCGTCGGCCTGGATGTCCTGTCCGCCTTCTCTGGACTCTTGGGACGCTTTTCAGGCGATTTTCTCCCATCCTCGGGCTGTTTTCGAGTCGGCAATCCAGGAGTCCCTTCTTGAGGCTTCTTCTCAGGTTCTTTGGGACCTCTTCTGTCCTCCACATCGAGTACAATCGTCGAAGAAACCTTGCTCGTGTCCACAACCTCTGAATCAGACACAAGGGTCCTCTCGAGAGTAGTAGAAGTGACAAACTCGGACGTTTGGACGTCCTTCGAGGTGTCCGACAGGGTGATCGACTTCTCGGTCAGATAAGTAGCTTGCTTATCGTCTGGAGCCTGTTCATCGCCTGGCCGAGTCTTCCGCGGAGTAGAGGTGGCAATGGGTAAATTCTTATCAGCTCTCTCCGGCGACTCGTACACGAAGGACCCGTCCCAAGTGGATGCACCAGGTTTCGTAGGTCTGGCCGACCTGTCGCTCTTCTCGGGACTCTTGGGACGCTTCTCTGACGTCTTGGCGTCTTCGGGTTTGCGTCTGCTCGGCGCTAGAGGCTTCTTGTCAGGAATCTTAGGTGGCTCTTCGATGGTAACAGTCTTCCGCGTGGTCGTTGGTACACCGTTGCGAACGATGACAGTCTCCACGGAGCTGGTAGAGAAATCCAGATTGCTGGAATCCGAATGACTCTCCCGCACGGTCGACTGCTCCATCGAGACCGAATTGCTGACGATCTCCGAGGTGCTGGACACCTGGTTATCGCGGATGTCCAAGGTGGAATCGCTGATGTGCTTCCTGGGTGTCTTCGGAGTCTCTTCCTCCACCGGTTTGATCACAGACTCCTTGCCGGGAGGACTCTTTGGCTCTGTGTGCTTCGCCTGGACGAACGTCCCGTCCCAAGAAGAGGATCCAGGCTTGCTGCCGATTCTGGTGTCTTTAGGCTTCCCTTTCTCAGGGCTTTCTGGCCTGCTGTGCGTATCCTGGCGCGCAGGATGCACGTCGTAGACGACCTCCACGGAGGACAGACTCGAGTCCTTGACATCCTTGCTGTCTGAGAAACTCTGCTGGCTGGACGAGTGCTCGACCACGTACGACGCGCTCGAGATCTCGGCCTCGTTGATGGTGTGATCTTCCGTGACATCCCGAATGATCACGGAGTCGGTTGGTCGACGAATGTCTGTCTTTCGGCGGCGCTCGGGAGCTTGAGGCTTCTCGTACACGAAGCTGCCGTCCCAGGTGGACTGGCCAGGTCTGTAGTTTCTGGACGTCGAATCCGGTCTCATCACCTTCTCCGGGCTTCCTGGTCTTCTCGGAGAACCACCGTCCCCGGAATCCTCTTCGACTATAGTCGCGGACACCGAAGTAACCTTCTCCACGTTGTTCGTCTTCTCGTCGCTGGAGTACTCGACCACGTAAGACGTCGAAATCGACTCCGACGTGCTAGACACAACCTCTTCTGTCACGTCCTGCACGTCCACGGAGTCCGATGATCTCTTGTCGCTCTTCCTGACAATCGTCTTATCCGATTTTCTAGTACTCTCTTGAGGTTTCTCCAGAATAAACTGACCGTTCCAAGCAGAGTCCCCCGGTCGAATCACTCTGCTGCTCGGCGAGGATTTATCTCTCGACGCATCCTCTTTGCTAACCGTTTTCCCATCTACATAAAACTCCTCGGTAAAGTCTCTACGCTCCTCGGAGATGAACCTGGAGGAGTCAGTGGCCCCCTGGACCACGTGAACGGTGTTCGAAGAATTCTTCTCGTAGGACCCATCGGTACTCTTCTCTCTGAAGTCTGACCTCTGCGTGGACTCTACGACATCGTCTCCTCCAGGGTGCTGGAACACGCTGGCGTCCGAAACGTTCCTCTTCCTGGGTTCCAGGGGCCTTTCCGTGACAAAAGTCCCATCCCAGGAAGAGTCTCCCGGCCTGGTGTGCCTGGTCGAACCCTTCTGTCGAGTATCCGTAGCCATTTGAGTCTGTTCGATGGAGGAGTCCGCGATTTTTCTCTTCTCCTGGCTGGTTAGACGGTCCGAAGATGTTCTGGCCTCGTCGAGGATGATCTTCGAGTCCCGGACCACCGTGGAGGACACGCGCTGATCGAGCACCACTTGCTCGGAGACTTGAACGCTGGATTCGCTGGTCGTCTGCGCGGCGGCTTTTGAAACCAGCCGATCTACTTTCGCCTTGTCGAGGCTGTCCCGGTTGCCCGGGGGCGTCGCGACGTTTCTCCCGACGCCCCTGTCCCTCGTTGGCGACGGACTTTCCCTGACGAACGTGCCGTCCCACGCCGATTGGCCCGGTTTGTTGCAGCGACTGGCGATCTCCTTCGCGGGAGTCTTCGAGCTTTCACCCGTGGACGGATCGATCTTCTTCGATTTAATATCACCCTTAACTCTAGCCAGGTCCCCTCCCGATGTCTCTGTTTCAACGTTGCGGCTCTGGGAGCCGGTCACTGTACCGTTGTCGTTCAATTTTTCGCCTGATTCGCGAATCCTCGTCGTGCTCGAAACCGTCTGTCCATCCTCGGTCTTTTCCACGTGAAATTCTTCGTTGGCCGATCTGCTTTCGTAGGACTTTATCGATGATTGCACCTGTGGCTTACGATCTCCCTTAACCGCGCCGTTCGCAGCGCCATTGGAGATCGTCGTTTTCGAAAGATGATCGCGATAGTCCTCCACGGACGACGTCTCCACCACAGTGGTCGAGGACATCGACTTCTGCACGCTTTCCGCTCGAGACTCGCTGCGACTCTGCGACTCGGACAATCTGCTGGTCTGTCCGGAAGCTAGGTCCGAGCAGATCGCAATCTCCTTCGTTGTTCTCGGACTGTCCACCTTCCCCTGTCTCAACGTCTGCGTCTGTTCAGCGGCGATAAAATCCTGAGAACTTTTTCCTGATTTGTAAGTGCTCTTGCTCTGGCCGAACGTCTGCGGCTGGCTCTCGATCACCTTGATCACGTTGCCCTTCGAGTCCATGATGACCTCTCTGCTGGCGCTGGTGACCTCTGTCATACTGCTCGTCGACTCGCTCTCGACGATCTGCGTCGCCTCCTCGACGACGCTCGTCGAGGATACCACCTCGACGGTTTCCACCGTGGTGTCCATCGAGCTCGATGTTGCGGCTACTTCCTTGCCAGCCTTGCTCCTCGTCTTCGAGCCGGTCTTCTTGTGTAAGGTCATGTCGACGTTGATCGCGACGCGTTCACAGGCTCACCGCGAGCTCTCATGCGAAATCAACACCCCGCGACGGAACCGATTCGACACAAGCGATAAGAAACGAACGTGTACGAACTGAACCGACGAACGAAGGAAAACCACGAGAATGTTTACCGGTCTCACACGACGCGCGACGATCTCCCGGGCCAGACTGAGGCTACACCGTGGCCGGCCCCGTTTGCAAACTCGTTCCCCTTCGTCCCTGAAGAGAGCTCGGCTCGCAGCGACTCTGCGTACCTGTCTTTCGTTTCTTGTCCGGTCTTCTGCGTTTTGCTCCGTCTCTTTCTCCACAGTCTCGTCCTTTGCAGTGTCTCTCAGTCGATCTTGGTAGCGTAGTTACCCGGTGTAGAAACGATCGTACGGATTCTCTCGTTTGCAGAAGGATGATAGACGCGTTACCGCACACCGTCGTGTCGTTGTCGTTGAAGCTTCGTCGAACCGATGCTCTCGGTCCGGTACCGCGAGTCGATGTGGCATCGGCGATCGCTCGCTGGCCCTAGTGACCACACCACCGTGCTACGTTCTTCCTCTCCGTCACTACCATTGCCAACACACAGCGTATACGCGAACAGCACACCGCTCTACGCTCTTTTGCCTGGAGAACGCCGATCCTAACCGGCCTCTTCTCTCTCCCTCTACTTTTCTCTTTCGCTCTGTGCCTCTATCTTCCTCTCTCCTCTCTTTCGCTGTGTTGTCTCGCGTGTCGCGCGGCAGCTCGGCGTGGGATGTTACACACCGCGTGCCCGCGGCCCCCTTGTCGTCGTTCCCCCTCTTAGAGCGCGCATACGATCCACCCCGGGGTCTTGTTGTGCACCAACGTGGGCAGACACAGATCTTCAGGACTTCGGATCACAGATCTTTTACCCGGAATAGTCGGCAAATTTTTATTTCCCCGCTTTCGGCGGAGTCGTAGCTAATTATACTCGAAACAACGATATTTTAATTCGTTCGAAGTCGTTCCCCCCCTTAAAGCGCGCATACGATCCACCTTGAGGTCTTGTTGTGCACCAACGTGGGCAGACACAGATCTTCAGGACTTCGGATCTTCGGATCACAGATCTTTAACCCGGAATAGTCGGCAAATTTTTGTTTCCCCGCTTTCGGCGGAGTCATAGCTAATTATACTCGAAACAACGATATTTTAATTCGTTCGAAGTCGTTCCCCCCCTTAGAGCGCGCATACGATCCACTCTGGGGTCTTGTTGTGCTTCAACGTGGGCAAACACAGATCTACAGGACTTCGGATCTTCGGATCACAGATCTTTAACCCGGAATAGTCGGCAAATTTTTGTTTCCCCGCTTTCGGCGGAGTCATAGCTAATTATACTCGAAACAACGGTATTTTAATTCGTTCGAAGTCGTCGCTTTCGAATTATGCTTATCGGTACGAAATAAGAACAGCAGACGTTGCTTCATTGATAAGACTTAAGTGGAATCTACATGTATCTCGCATGCTATTAGTAGAACGTTATTAGGAAACCTAAGTGCCTAAATACTTAGAGGCGATCGTGTATCGGTCGATGTGCTCCGAAAATATTTGATCGCCGATGACCACGCTGCTACATTGTTTGTAAACATTCTGACGGGATATCGTGGTTGAACACCTTCGTCGAATGGTACGAACGACTCGAGAGAAGTGAGAAAAATTGTACGAAAACCTGAAAATCTGAATTGAATGAAAATTAATTATTAATCGTGCCAGTTGCAAACCGAAAGTATTCGACGAACTCGTCGACAAAAAGACGCAACGAGAAACAGAGCTTTACTTTCGTGTTAAATTGTCCCGAACGTGCAAGAACGTATAATCGCGGGATGCCAGCTAATTACGAGAGGAAACTCACATATTCTCCAAACACCGTGTTACACAGTTCAAACAACGACGCGCATAATATCAAGTCGACTTTCTCCGAGATGCGAGATCGTGATCGACCGCCGTACAACGAGAGGTAAACTGTGAACCCTGGGATCGAAGCATCTCGATTTTTCAACGAGAACATTCAAAACCTTGAGAGATCGATCATTCTCGTCGATGCGATATTCTCTTGATCTTTTAAGGATCTCCTCGGAATTGTTCGCGATACTACCGGTGATCCATCTCGGTGGCGACCTCGATACGTCGATCCACCGATCCCCGACGACCATTTCGTTGGCACGAGTCGGTGCACGCAACTCGCTGCACACTAGATGCACCGGGAGGGTACACACGGCGTGTCAACAGTATTGTATAACCATAACCGAGTCTCGCGATGCTCGCGAAACATATCTATCACGCGCTCCTATCTCTCGTTTATCTCGCAACGCGTTTTCGTGGTCTCGCGCTCGAGTTATTCAGGGCTCTTATTCGTTCAGCGGTGCAGAGTGCAGCAAAGTGCAGCAGAGCCGGCTAATTACCGATGCTCGTTCTCTCCGCGATGCAACTGCAGCCGCTCGCCCGCGTTAATTGCTCGGGACGATGCGAGAGAGACGAGAGCGCACCGGTGATCGTCGATTCGTTCACGACGTTGCGTAACGAGACGATCCCAGACACTCGTTACGACCTCTCGAGCTGCAGCGCACTGTGCCCCTGCACCTGCACCACCTCAAATTTATGACAACCTCACTCGTTTAACCCCTCTGTTCGCGCAAAACACATTTCTGCGTTACAATACCGTCTGACGTGCACGAGTAACCCACATTCAGACCTCAAACAACTATGCAAACGTCATCTCTACATTTTTGACTATTATCTCAACTATGTCTTAACGCATTGCTTCTAATTAAATCACGCGAAAGCAAACATTATTAGATCATCTGAAAACGCTGACGAATCCTGTTGCCAGACCGCGGATCTCTATAAAAATAAACGGCCTTTTTCAACTATTTTATAGAACAAAAATGGGGAACAATAAAATTAGCGTTCATTCAAACTTCGCCACGAATTGTTAAACTTCATCGCACAGAGGGAGCTTTCTTCTGTACAGCGATTTTACAATGTACGTGAAACAAAAATTTGTTTCAACCTCGCAAACTCGAGTTCGAGAAACATTTTAAAATAAAACCCGACTGCGGCTCTTCGTTTTATATCTCTGGGAGAAAGGCTGCTCGGAAGGAAGCCTATTCGCCCTTTAAAATCAGCCAAAGTATGACCACATACGATTTTTTTTACGAAGTTACGACAATTCAAAGGTCGACAATGAAGACGAAATTGCGAAACCGATGAGCCAGAAGGGTTCCCGGAACACGTTCCATCAGCCATTAGGCCGCATTAGCAGCGACTCCGATCACGCTTATGCTCTTCATTCAGAGAAGCATTCGCGCTCAGGTCTGGTTTATGGCATGCGACAGGCGCCGAAACGACGCCGCGTCTCTTCCGCGGTGAACGGTGCTCTTAAACACGCGGCTCTCTCTATTTTTACGCGGCTTGTTCCGCTCGTAAAGACGCGTGCACATTCTCCGTGTTTCTCTTTTGAGCTCGTCGTCGGCACTCTCTTACGTGTTTCTACGCTCGTTTCTCTGTCTCTCTCTCTCTCTCTCCATCGGTTTTCGTCGTGATTACGTCGGCAACGATCCCACGTACCACGCGTTACCGACGACGTCGAATGCAATTTCCGCCCCCGCACTCCTCCTCTGCGATTCGGCGCTGAGACGCGAGGACTACATACATTCTCCCTCCCTCGCTCGCTCACTCTCTCCTCTGCTGCTTCCTTAAACAGGAGAGAGCGGAGACCATTCTACATTCGGAGTTGATTAAAACTTTCCTCGCACCTGTTCGAATTCAAAATTCGGAGCGAGTTCGCCGATCATCGGCGACCGCCAACGTGTTAACATAATCTAGAAGCTTAAACAAAAATCAATTTCATCTCATTCTCTTCAAGTGTGAACGTTCTCGGCGAGGAGCAAAATTAAACCTGTGAAATTATAATGCTTAATATTGATAAAATGTTTGACAGGAGTAGAAGAGCCAAATAGGGGCCGGGATGTTAGAAAAGTCTGAATAATGCAAATTACACCTCGTAAACGTAAAAAAGGACTTTTGGGGGCGTTTGCGGCCTAGATTGATCTCGTATCTAGCGCTTTAGGCTAGTAAAAACCTTTGGAATTCTGAAAACGAGACTGCCCACTCAACCTCTACTTCAATTCACGAACTGAATCTGTCCCTCGGTGTAAAATTGACGCAGTACTAAAAGATCGATGAAACAACAAGGTAAACAATTATTTTTCAACTTATTCTTCAAATTGATCTTTCGAATTGAATGATTACATCTTAGGTTTTTTTCGGTTGTGTTTCGCATTAAAAAAAATAAAAGACACGAAGTTTCGAGAATATTTATCTACGGTATTCGCACGAGGGACGGATGAACGTTAAACCGCGTCAGATTGGCGCCAGGCAACCTTGACGAGAATCTGATAATCCCGAACCGCGTATTTCGCGGAAAACTGTCTCGCAACGAAAAAGCGTTTCCGTGACAAGGTGTTCGCCGTCTTTTGTGGAAACAGATCTCGCGGTCGCGTTGGAATACAAGATGAACGAGCTTGGAGGAGCTGGAGGCGAGAATGGAGGGGAGTACACCTTCACGAAACCGGTCCCAGTGATGTCGCGATGTAAACCGAGCGATGACGTACACCTTAGAGGCTGCGACCAGCTGCGTCGTCTTCTCGAGGTGCCCGAGCAACGAGCGAGGCAACGATCATTCATTTTTTACCCACACGCCGTTGGTCGTCGTTGGATTTCATTGAAATCTCCGCCGACGAGATTTTGGACCTCGTTGACACCATCGTTGATGAACGAAATCCGTCAGAATCGACGGTTAACTCTTCCGCACAGTTAACCCTCGTCGTCTCTTGTGTCAATCTCGTACGTTTCTCGTTGCATCAACCAATTCCATTAGGTCCGAAGACGTAGAACTGCTCGAGTTCTTCTTCTCGAAAACGCTACAGAAATTCTGAAAATGTTGACAAGCGGCAATTCTGCTTTACGAGGCCGTCCTTGCAGGAATTTTCAAGAATCTTCCGCATTGGAAGTACATGTGTGATTTTTTCTAGGTCGAGACAATCAGAATTACACGATTCAAATCGTTTTTACAATTTCGAAAGGCGTAGAAACAAACGAATGAAATTATTGCACGATAGTTCAGTCGTCTAAGTACGGGAATATAATTTATCTCGTCACCGCTCCGTTATAAACAGTCGCGTTTAATTAAGATGCTAAGATCTAGCATCGCCTGTAATTTTGAGGCACGTTCGTCCGTGAAAATTTGGTCGATTTATGCGAGTGAGTCACGCGGCGTCGTCGAAAATCGGCGCGTCTCGCCTAACAGCGAAGAAGGACGCGAACGCGAGTCACGGGGTTCGTTTGGTCCGGGTTTCCGGCGGTAGGATAGAGGATAGAGAAGAGAGAGATTTATCCGCGCGGTGCGATGGTTGTGGTTCCCTCGGATGACGCGGCTTGCCGGTTAGTGTATACTGGTTCGCCTACGGACTTCGACGCATTCGCCAAATACGGAGCACCGAAGTTGCTCGGTCGCGCATGGCGGCCTGCAGGCTTCCTGCCCACGCCGTGACCCGACGACACTTTTTACGGGAAACGAGCGTGGACGGGCGTGGTACTTTCGCTCCTTAACCGAATTCGATCCGCCGGAGATCCCGAGATCGGGATCAATCGCATGCACTCGCCGATTTTTTGGTGCTCGAGGGCCGGGGAGAACGAGATGCGTTCTCCGAACGCGATGAGGCAATGCCTCCTTATTCGGAGACTCGCGGTTCTCACCGTCAACGGAACGTGACCGATCCAACGTGTTCGAGAACATGATCGCGCGGCTACGTGTCCACGAAGCGAATTCTGCCACGATTTACCCCTACAACTTATTTTACGGTTACGGTGATTGCAGCTTCTTTGTCGTCACTTTTTAGAAAAAAAAAGAAGGTTATATTTACGCGTGTGTGTATTCTACAATAACTATATAGGGTAACTCAGCGAGCCGAGGCAAGTTACTGTTTCCTTTTAAGCAAAAATAGAAGAAAAAAAAGGGTAGAGGAAAAAATCATTTTGACATTTTGGCAATTTCAATTAGCTTGGGTCGGTACTTTTATACGTAGGATAGTAAAAGGGATCGATTGGTTTAACAAAAAGGTTGGGCTGCATTAAAGAATAAAGTGCAATTGCACCTGGCGGGTACATTGGTGCATCCACATAGAAAATAAAAACGTGGTAATAAGAGGAGGCTAGGTCTGGTATTTGTACTGAAAAAAGAGCAGCAACTTGTCCGAGTTCCCAGGATCACTCTATTCAGCGACATCGACAAAATCGAATTTTATTTCGGCACAGGAAATTAATAATAATAACTAGACTGCGGATCTTTATGCGTAATAAAAATGTTCTGCATTGATCGTGAAAAGCGGGAACAAGATGAACAGTAATTTCATCCCTTAATGATTTTGTTGCATTGAAAACGACATTACAATTTCTTCGTAAATGCATAAAAATCCGCAGTCTAATGATAACATACATATATTTAGCGAAGCCTGAAGAACCAAAGATCCACGCGTGAATCTGTAAATCAACGCGACGATCGCGATCGAAGTTACCTGTGCCGTTCTGTCGGCTGTTCAAACGCATTTCCTGTTGCATCAGCCGGTGATTTTTCCGACGGCAAGGTCGGATTCTTTCGCGTATCCTCTGATTCTCGCGTAAACGACGAAACAAAACGGGGAATGATGTGACCGAAACGAAAGCCCCGTCGGCGATGTTATCGTCGCACGGACTCAGAAATGGTTGCACAACAACGACGTTACGTAACAGGATCGAGGAGAGGATCGTCGATGGAAGTTGTACGGTTTAACGGATCGTCGTTAGCCAGGGGCCACGGTTTCGGGGTTCCCGGAAACGCGGCCATGACACTGGCAATAAGTCTTTTCGAGCGGGCCGATTCCGCGCGATAAATCCAACGGCAACCAAGCAATCTAACGATAATTCCTTCGTGTCTTCTGGCTCGTTAACGGCGCAATCAGCCACGATATAGTGCACGGGAAAATAATGACCGTCGCGACCTGCACGCGAAAACGATCACCGCCACACCGTAATCCTTAATCGACGGTGTTCAAATTTTTTCATCGAAAAATGACAAAGATTGCCTCGAGGAACACTATTTTATTTAGGACACGCCTCCAAGGACCTTTGTACAACAGGAGCAACGAGACCACGCCCCCTCGAGACGACGAACACTGAGATGGAGCAAGGAAACCACAAGATCCAAAGTATACTACGTTTGATAAGTAGACAGCGGATCTTTATACAAAATAAACATTTCCAACCTAAATTGAAATTTATTTTCTTCTTTAATATAATACATTTAACCCTTATGCAGTCAACGAAAATATATAGATTATTTAAAACCTTTCTGTACTTAACATGTTCGCACAAATTCTCATTATAAGACTGTTAATTAATATACTAGCGAGTAGAAAATGGATATTCAGAGAAATTTTGTAATATTTCTTAGAGGAACATTAAAAAATTGTTGAAAAATTACAGTAAATGAGTACTCGGGTACTCGGATGACTACACAAGGGTTAACAGATTGACAATAATGTAAAAATGTTTTTCAACTCCTCCAATATTTCTACTGTTTTAAATTACATCTGTAAATGATCATAAATGCAACAAGTCGGCTGTCTATTAATAAGACTACGGTCTCGGATCGCTGTGTAGAGAAAGAGCAACCAGACCACGCCCACGAAGTACTGTAGCCAGAAGAAACATTGAAACCACGCCTCCTCGACGCACTCTATCCATAGATACAACGAAACCACGGCTTCTTACGTGTCTTTGCAGCAGCGATAGCAAGACAGATAGCCTTGTAGCTGTTTCTGTGACACGATTTGCCCGAAGGAACGGTCCCAGGGCGAACCCCAGAGCGATCGTTTAAATATTCAACGCTCGAACGACGCAACGAGCCCCGGTCGATTAATCCGACTCATTAGGGTGTACAACCACCGAGTATGGGATCGCGGTGAAAACGCTCTCGTGTCCCGCTAGAAGGAAAGATCTCTTTCCGATCTCTCGATCACGGATTCTCCCAGTTGAGGAAGGCCGGGCCAGATCGGATTCCAGATTCCAGCGCGCCGCGACGCCTTAATCAGGCGAGCTCCCGCGACGCCTATCTGTCGCAATGTTACGTGCGCCGTATCGAAATCGATCGATTCTCACGGATGGCCGTCGATCTTTATGGTTAACAGGGTTAAGTATATTTGAAGAAAAAGTCAATCGCCTCGCGCGAATCAGGCTACCCTTTTCCGAGAGAGCCCCGAGAACGAAGGGGTTCTCTCTCTCTCTCTCTCACTCTATCCCGAGGGAATCAAAAGCTTGGCCAACTTGAAAGACACCTCCCACCCTCCCTCTTTCCCTCTGGGACTCCCTTCTTCTTCTTTAAGCCTCTCCACCGACCCCCTACTTCATAATGGATCGCGCTATAATGAAGCACGGTACGGCGCGTTCTCTTATTAATTAACGTTAAAAGGGAAACTTTTGTAATTCCGCTTTTAAGACGGAGTCGATGTACTCTGACCCGCTCCCCACGCGAACGCGCCGCCATTTTCCATCGCAGGCCAGGACCCTGATGCATCGGGGCCCTCCTAAAAATGACGCGATCGCGGATAATTGAAGCCTCTTCACCGGGCAATTGCATAATGCGTCCTCTCTGATAAACGCAGTTGTTCGCTTGGGAAGAAGATAAATCGAGAAATTAACTTCCGTCGCGTGCTGCAGTCCGCGTTGTTCATCCTTGTTTGGCTTCGGATAACTAACCTTGCGTAAAAACCACGATCGGAATGTTTGAATGTCGAGATTCGATGAACAACGCTTAGACCACGTCAGACAAGCATCGGCGTACTCGCAGCTACCAAAAGGAGGAAAATGGGAAAAGAGGTGTGTCGATGCCATAAGTGAACACATGTAAATAGCGTGAATATCTCGGCGACGCTCAAGCGTCGTGTTCAAGGTATCGTATGATTCACTTACGCTGCGGATTACACGAATTCCAAGTATTTCGATGAATACATTCGATAACTTGAAACATTCGTTAAGCAAAACGAATTAAATAATCATCGCGTATTTGGTATCATCGCGAATACTTAGGCAAACGATAGCTCGCTTTATCTAGAGTTAATAATAACATCATCGTGCTCTACAGGGTGAATCACGAATCGTGATCAGCAGAGATTACTCTGTTATTTGCAGTCCGATCGAAAATGTTTTTATCAGGTATAGCATGGTTTCAAAAAAACTTTCACGTGATTATAGCAAATTTTTCGTCAACTCATTTTTTTACGTTTTTTCAAGGTCACCTTTAATTTTTTACAAATTCACCTATAATTTTTTACGCATATTTGTTAGAGGATTTCAAGGCGAATTCGGAAACATTTAAAAAAGTAACGAAAAAATTCATAACATTCAAAAAATTGCTCTCTTAATTATTTTTAACAAAAAATTTGCCATAATCGCGTGAAAGTTCTTTCGAAACCATGTATATGTGATAAAAACACTTTCATTCGGACAACTAATAACAGAGTAACGACTACTGATCGCGATTCGTGATTCACCCTGTATACAGATCGTTCATTATCGTTAATCTGGCCTTAACAAATTCTTTACACGTGTTAATGGCGATAGTCGAATTTTTCGAGCTCGTGACTCGACTCTGACACGATTCTCTTTTTAGAGACTGAATCATTGCTCGACCGCGATATTTACCTTTCACGGACGCTAATCGCTACGTTCGAAGAAATTGCTTTTCATTCCCGATACTTAATATGTATACACGCAAGAGGAGCCCACAGACTGGAACACGGTCCTTATAACGCGATTCGAGCCAACCCCAGTCACCGTCGCACAAAGCGAAACGAATATACAGTATTGTACAGCCACGCACCGCTGCCATCCAATACCATGGATCGTTATCGTGAAGTCGTTAGGCATCGGAGTATATTGTTATTGTGGAACTCCGTTAGAGCGTTAAACGAGCGAGTACGCTATCGCGAAATACAGCCTGATTCGCCGAGCTGTTTAGAGGGATGCTCGGGGAAGGAGGACTTCCGGTTGGCCAGTCGAAATTTCAATTTCACCGTATTCATTAATGCAACCCATATTTATTTGTTAAACCGGTAGATCCGTTTTACCATCCTGCATATAAAAGTACTAACCCAAGGTCACGAGATATTTCACGAGATATTTGAGAGTTTGCATACTTCTTGTAGTAATCTCGTGAAGTATTGACATTTCCACGACCTTGGGTTAGTACATTTCAAACGTAGGATAATAAAAGAGATTCAACAAAAAATTGGGTTGCAATAAAGAATAAAGTGCGATTGCAGCTGGCGGATGCATCGGTGCATTCACATAAAAGATAAGGTCATAGGAAGTTAGGACGTGTTACGACTAGATTGCGGATCTTTGTGCAAAATAAAAATTGTCCAAGTCAATTGTAAGAAGCCGAAGTCAAATGAAAATGTATTTTCGCATTTAATCGTTCGAAAAAGTCGAGAACAATGTAAAATCATCCACTGTCTTTTTACTTCTGTATTTGAGCTATTCATTTTTTGTCATTAATGCATAAAATCTGCAGTCTAGTTATGACATATGACTTTTTCCTATTTTTTCCTGAAAAAGAGCAGTAACTTGTCCCAGTTCCTAGAATCACCCTGTACAGACATTTATTTCTTCTATTTCCTAAATATTTTGTTTGTGACACGAGGGTTACTCGTGTGCCCTACTTCAGATTGATTTATTCCGTTGAACCGCCGTGTAATCCGAATTAAATTGCAAGAGTTTAGGGTTGTAACTCACCGTGAACGTCGATCGATCTACCCTATTTTATTTCACGCGCTCCCCAAGCCTCCCGACACATAATAAAGTCGTATAACAGTAACAGATGAAGTCATCACGAGGCTTCTCGAGCAATATCGATACCGATGAAGCACAGACCGCGAAAATCGCGCAATAACGTGGCCAACGAGGCGGAACCGATGCACGTTAAGCCGGCCGAGGAGATAGTTAAGCCGTTTAACCGGCTTAATGAACGGTGTAAAGAAGAAGTTGGTGGCATTTGGAGTATCCTTCAATCTCTTACAGCCCTGCGTCCAATGCGACCGAATAATTACATTTGGAAAAGAATAGCAGGAATATTTTCTGCTCTTAATCTTCTCGTAAAATAGCACTCGGAAAACGTCCAGCATAATGCTTTTACTGCCACAGGTTTCGCTTAACACGGAACGAATTAGGGTCGTTGCCCACCTAACAGCGCTATACCTGAATGGCATTAGGCCAGCATCGACCTGTTCGCATTATTCACTAGTTGACGCCAATACGAATACCATAATACAGGGTTTCCGAATTTTTTTTCCCTGATGGAGCACAGGGAATGGTAATTTCAAGGGTAGAAAATGACACATATGAATAAATCTTAGAAAAATTCATACGTAAAATTATTATAGTGAAAATATAGAAAAAGAAGCTTTGTTAGACCTTGCCGTAATACAACGGAATAAAAACTAGTTATCCGTTGAATTAAGAGAAGAATGAAAAGTTTCTGTCTCTGCTAGAAGAAATCATTTTTGTTATGATTGAATAAAACCGGCGGTCTAGTGATCCTGGCGCACGCATGATCGAAACCGAGTAGGATGGAATTGCGAGTACGGCTCGAGGATATGGCGGACCGTGAAGGGTCAATCGCAGACTTGCGAATGCACAAGCGAGGACTTGTCCCTGAGTCGGATTGATTTACGTTAAAAGGAAGCTGGACCCCGGAGGTCGCGGGTAAAGAGGGAAAAAAAAAAGAAAGAAGAAAGAGGAACGCGTGGTCACCGGCGCGGCGGTTGCATCCGAGGCAAAAGGTCCGTAAGCGGACATGCGAATTGAAAGCCAGAGGCTGGAAGGGGATGAACGCGAATGCGAATGCATTTGCAGCCCGTGATGTCACGGACCGTTTCGGTTGGCCGTGGTCTTCTACACGGAGAAGCAGACACCAGGGTAATCCGTAATGCCGTGATAAATATTCGAGAGCGTTCACGAAGCCCATCGAGATATACGTGCGGCGCGGCGCATCGCACGAAAGATGCAAGACCCCTAAGTAGACGGGAGAGAGATCGGGATCGTGTTTCGCCGTACACGGCCGTGACACTAAATTACCGAGTTTGTACAGTGGTTGTCAATCGGCGAGGACTGGCGTGGCTTCTGGCGTGGCGTGATCGAGCCATATACGTCGCTCGGACGACGCGATTAATCATCTTTTTCGTGGGCTCGCGAAACCGGAATGCCCGGACCCAATTCCAACCACAGACAAAGGGACCTTGTGTTAAATACATAATGCGAGCAAACCCCCGAGGGTTGCTAATTGACGCGGAACGTCCAACGCTGTGTCACACAATTACAGTCAAACCCCACGGGGTCAATCATCGTCTGCGAAAAGAAAGTGGCTTTAATTCGCGAAATTTAAGTTTCGCTCGAAACACTGAACCTGCCGAGCATCAATAAATCTCGAAACAGAGAAAACGTAGAAGCTGAAATTTGGTGCACAGACAGCCGACAGTCCAAAAGGGTGCACGAATATGTTTCCATCCCGGAAGTCCTTCAGGATTAATCGCTGAAAACAAATTAGTAGCGTACCTCCAGAAATAAGCCAGCCGTTGATTTCTTCAACGGTAATTAGGCTAGTTATTTTATAAAAATAAGAATTCCCACGAAACCGTCTTTAAAACTTCAACAATCGTACAATGAAAAGGGGTAGATTTAGTGATAGCTACGCTGCGGGTCTTTACGCGAAATATTGGGTTGTTCGGAAAGTAATTTCGGTTTTTTTTTGTGAAAATGAAAGACAGTTTTCGTATAATGAACAAATATTTTATTAAATTATATATTGGCCAGTCTGGTCCAATATCTTTTGCCATCTTTCTGGTAGTAGCATGATTCCACGCTCATAAAATTTTTGGTCTTTGCTGGCAAAAAACTGATCGAGGTGGTTTTTGACCTCCTCGTTCGAAGCGAAGGTTTTACCGTCTAAAAAATTTTGCAGTGACCGGAACAAATAATAATCCGAAGGTGCCAGATCTATAGGTGAATAGATGTGCGTGGCATTGTATCCCATTTAAGCTGTAAAAGCTTTTGGCGAGTGACCAAACTTGTATGAGGTCTCGCATTATCTTGGTGGAACACTACACCAAATCTGTTGATTAATTCTGGCCTTTTCTGTAGATGCGCATCATTCAGTTTGTCCAACTAATGACAGTAGACTTCCGAATTAAAAAAAAAAAATTTTCAAACCAGTTCTGGCACTGACGTACTGTCAACACATCTTCTCCATACACATCGGTTAATTTTTTTCTGGCTTGAATAGCATTTTTACCTTTTCTATAGTAAAAAAGTAAAATATGACGAAAATGCTGCTTATTGCTCTCCATCTTTAAAAGGGCACCATCCAAAAACTACTGCGTAGAATCAATTTGACTTTTTCACACACAAGCCTTGCTATATCAGCTCCCAAAACATATAATGATTATGCGGCTTAGGTGTGAAGTTGGGTGCTAAAAAATACAATTAAATCCTCTGTCGGGAAAAAACGAAATTACTTTCCGAACAACCCAATAGAAATGTTCTGCGTCGATTACACTGTCCAACAAATTTCAACTTTTTTTTATGTTTAACTCTATAAGGTACACCAAGTTATTGGGAAACAAATTTGGTGTTGGACAGTGTTATTGAAAGCAGGAGTAAAATAAAAATTGATTTCATCGCTGAATGACTTTGTTATGTTAGAAACAGCAATACAATATTCTGAAATTTTTCGAATCTTTTAGTGTTCTACATTTCACCCGACCAATTACTTCATAAATGCATAGAGATCCGCAGTCTAGTGACAACGTTGTGTACTGTCCAGGAAATATTAAATGAAGAACTAATCGAAGGACTGAATGAAGTACAAAGCTCCGTAGCTTTGAAAACAGAGTATACTCTTAATTGGTATAAGAGAGGAGAGGGGACCAGACACCACGGGTGATAGCTCATCGAACCCGCACGCTCGACGGTGATTAGTCTCGCGCCTCGAGCGGCGTTCTAACGCGAACAGATTTCCCTGTGATAGAAGGTGGCAACCACCTGCGACGCCGCGATGTCGACAGAAATGTAATTACGATCTTGATATTAATTACAGCGTGAATTGAATCGCGGCTGCCGGATCGTGCCGGGTGACAGTCGATAAAGAGATATGCAATTTCGGTCTGTGCACGCGTGTAAGGCGGGATGCGGTCCGACAGGGAAAATTGTTCGGTGCGTTGCCGTATAATAGGGGCGTGGACGCATCGACATCGGTTGCCATACTTAGGCGCGGCGATACCACCCTTTATTAATTATCTCCTACTCTGTACTGGTTCCGAAAGCTCGCTGGACTTCAAAGACATTTCTAGACCAGAAATTAAACCAGCTTTCACTTGCGACGTCTCCAGATTTGCTAGTTCAATTTCTCGATTATTCTAGAAGTTGTATAAGATTTATGTAAAGTAAGAACGTTCGCGGTCGATCGTAGGCAACAAAGATTAAAAGATCGTAACTTTTGCCGGACATAAAAATTCTGGGTTCGTTGCTCACCGTTCGAACAGTAAAATCTTGGGAGCGGGTCATGTTACGGGTGAAGTAATCGAGCAATGGTCGTTTCCCGGGTAATTTTCGTCTTGGCAGGTATCCTGTGTGGATCACTCAGGTGCTCGTGCTCGTCTCGTTCGTCGATAGGGTTGATCGATAAGCGGTTGGCACGCACGAAAGGCCCGTTTCACTCAGAAACGCGTGCTACGAGTTACGAGGTGAATACGCGCGGGTTGCTGGCGCGGCTGACGGGTAATCATATTGACTGCTCGCTAATATTGGCATTTTTCGGAAAGACATTCCAGCTGGCGTAGCCTGCTGGCCTACATAGGCGTCACGCGAGCCGCATCTCGTCTGCGAGAGGCGAGTTTCATCATCGAAAGGAGGAGGTTCGCATTGGCGAACAATCGCGGTTCGCGCCTGTGCGCCTACCAATGCACTCTATTGCGATACTGTACCACTGCCACAGCTCTGCCACTGCGGATGCGGTAACCAGAGGGAGTATTGATGAAACAGCGGAAGGTGCTGGCACGTGCTCCTCAAAGAACGCACCGCACCGCTATCTATTTAGGATAGCGCATACTGTGAGCCTAGTTTCAACAGCGCGCTCAAACTTTGTCAATTACACGGGGCCGTTTGGAAGCTCTGCTGTTAGTTGTTACCTGCTGGCTGTCGACCAAAGATAATCGCGTTTGTTAATCGCCGACGATTTGTATCTTTATTGCTCGGTGTGCATAACTGCCGCGAGCCGTCTCGCACACGGCTAACCCGACCGCCTCTTTATGAAAATTTATAAAGACTCTATCTCGCTCTCTCTCTCTCTCTCTCTTTCTCTCTCTCTCTCTCTCTCTCTCGAAGTAATTAAACTGAGAAGAAAGGTAGTCAAATACGGAAGAGAACACTTGCTCGTTCAGAGTCTGTTTTATTGAAGATGCTGGGGAAGGATCCAAAACGTCCGTCTGAATGGGATTATGCTACTTCGAGCGGCACTGCGACCCAGACTGACGAAAATTGGATTTTCGAGGTTTTTACAGGTAAGAGCAAGTGACTACGCCGATAAACATCGCTGTTGAAAGGATATTAACAGTAAATTGGAATTATGAAGGCTTCTTGAGCATCGGTTGGTTTAGTGTTAAATTCATGGCAGTGGAGTTCTCGTTTCTCTTGTCTGTGTACGAGTTAATCCATTCTACTGAAATTTGAAGCAGCACTCTGAACACTACAGCGAACAACACGGCACGTAGAGGTATAAATAAATTGTAGATCGATCCTAACGTTTGTGAACCGGACAAATAAAATTCACATTGACATAAACGTGGATAATGTTCTCGTGCATCGCCTGGAGATACACATCGGCGGATATAAAACGAACACGCTGGCTTCCTGATCGACGATTATAAAGTTGTTTGACCACTTAGCGACTGGTCAGATACGAATGCTCGCGAAGTCGAAAAATAGGACAAATGAAATGGGCAGACTGAGAACCACAAATCGATGTGAACGCAAGAGAAATTGCGCCGGTATGGATTCCGCGGAACAATAAATTGCAAGGATTATTCGTTGAGGAGGAAAGATGAAAATGAAATTTTCTGGAGAACGGTGCTGGAGGAAAAAGGCAGGCGAGCATATCGGTGCAACAAGAGCGGTGATGAATGGTAAGACTCGGCACGATAGATATCGATCAAGGGTAATCGCATGAATGTACAGCCCCTGTTTTCAAGGTACCACAATCTGGTTCGAGGAAAGCCGATGTCTCTAATGAAATATCGTAACGTCGAACAATTATGGTCTACGACATATACCAAGGATAACCCGGGATATATCAGTGCAACGACTATAATCGCAATTTTTTCCTGTAATGAGAAGAGCTAATACCGATAATCACGATTGTCGGCGTGCTTTGACAGGGCCTTCGAAGAAAGGTTAACACCGACGGAAAACAGCAGTGTGTAAAGCCCCTGGAAGGAGGCAGCCGTTATTGCATCGCTGTCGTGCGAACGGCATTGACAGTGGCCCGACGGACGTCTTACTAGAACGTCCGTGGTCTACTTAGACATCCGTGATTGCGAATTCATGAATTTGCATGGCACACAGAAAATTCTATAAGCTTAAAATAATTTTTAAACTTTCTACACTCTTTGAACTCGAGCAAAATTCGATTTCCTCGAGTATAAACAGCGATAAAAAGTTTACTGTTCATTCTTCGAGATCGGTAGATCGTCGTCTTTATTGTATTAAAATAGTTTTTGTACGTATTCGGTTCCTGCCGGCAACAATAGGAATTTCGACAAATAACTACAACGTCCAAAGTGTACGAAAACGATCGTCTCCAGCAACGCTCGAGTCTACAGAGTAAACTGAACAAAACTGTTTCTTCAGGATGCTGGATAAGAGGGTTTCCAGCATCTCCTGCCTGCTTTCTGGACCCTCTCCGACCTTTTCAGCACTCCTAAAAACGCGTTCGGCAAAGTTTTCTTTCCGTGATATTGCAGAACTGCGAAACTCCGTTCGAAATTGATTTCGGTCGGAAGCCGACGGTCAATAAAAACTATATGCAATAATACTGTGGAAAAATAACGAACCGTCCAAATAAAGTAACGCAAACGTTTCATCGTTATGAAACGAAACAGCACCTTGCGATTTTAAAAAAATATTATTCTCGGAAAATTTTCTACACGCAAAAAATATGCATTGAAAAGAATGCAATTATTTGATTTGTAAAATACGATATTGAGAAAAAGGTATATGTTAAAGCGAGTATATTATTGACGGGATAAAATCACATTCACGCGAAACAATATAAATTCAACATTCTATGCGAACATAACCAAACATTGCACGAATTCCTACCTCTGTATTATTATACGGAGCTAGTCTATAAGAAAGAAGAATTTAGGTTCCGTGATCAGTACGCATGATCAACAAAGAAAATAAGGAGTTTAGTTTGCATTTGTTAACGATGCAGCTTATCGCGATCTTTGCATGTTTAATTCAAGAGGAGGAGGGATATATCGATGGAAGAATGTAAATCATTTTGTGCAGAATGGCGAGCCGGAAATGGGGCACGTAAAAATTCTGAATTTCCTCTTATGCGTTGGTTCGATGTAATTAAAAAATGTTAACACGTCTACCGGAAATTAATTGTCATTTTGTTTTAGAACCTTATAACTGTTGGAATTTATGTAAAGAACAAAAATAATCTACTATTACTTGGTAGGTTATACTATTGCTTTACTTTCGAGAACGCTCGAAAGATACATTGTATCTATGCGGTCCACATCAAGGGACCCTCAAGCTCCAAATGTTTCTGAGATCGTCATTCGTTTTTCAGAACGATTCTCATTCGCGTCCTAGTTCTCGTATAGTAAAGATGTGCCTCTCTACGTGAATTGAAACATATAAATTCGAATAAAATTCAAGTTATAGTTTATACAGTGTTTATAGTTTATTTCCATACCCATATTCCAATAATAACTAGACTGTGGCATATGGAAGTGTTCAAAAAATGCTATAACATAAAATTCGATAGAAGTTAGTTCGATTTTTATTTCTTTCAGATCTATATTTTATTCCATTCGACTTTCTTAAAATTTGTCTATATCGAGTAATTGGAAATTGCATAAACATCCGCAGTCTACTTATAACTCATAATCAGACAGCGGATTTTTATGCGAATTAATATGATTAGGTTAGGTTAGAAATAATGTCACAGTATTTTTAAATTCTTGCAATGTTTTTACTGTTTTAAATTACACCTACTCATTTTTGTTATAAATGCATAAAATTCGCTGTCTACTCATAATTGTAAAGATCCACAGATTATTAAGATCTGTTTCTATGTTTATTTACGGGCGGTCAAAGCGTTGACCGCAGTTGACAGAATTTCAAAAAGACTCACCTCTACCTATGCCCTCGCACCAACGCGACGTTTCTGCACGACGCACGGGACACAGGCTTCCGATATAACTGACAACGGTTCCTGGATCATTGCCGGTGATCAGGATCGCGAACAGCAGGATCGAAACACGAGAAAAACCGAACAACTCGTTTGCGGTGCATATTCGGTAACGGCGAGACGCCGTTGCACCGACGGCGGTTCGCACCTCACAGATACATCGCGACGTCTGACGTTCCCGCGCCCGTTGGCGTCGAGACGTCATCGTCATGACGACCCGTCACAACAGCCCCCGTGCGCACGCGCCCTCCATTCACCCTTTTACGCGCCAATATGGGGGCGAACCGCCTATATCGTGCCTCCTATTCACGTGAGCATTTCCAATTTTTCTTACGTTTATTATCATTTCGCCTTTA
The DNA here is from genome assembly GCA_028455805.1 of Lasioglossum figueresi. Classification (NCBI taxonomy): domain Eukaryota; kingdom Metazoa; phylum Arthropoda; class Insecta; order Hymenoptera; family Halictidae; genus Lasioglossum; species Lasioglossum figueresi. The sequence goes on along the minus strand of CM052195.1, from coordinate 6,113,106 downwards.
TCCAACACACCCGTTGTGACACGTCCCCATAATTACTCGAGAACAATTTCTTCAGATCTGTTGCACTATGACGGTAATCTTACTTCATAGTATCGTAACACGCGTCCTACGAAAAATATAAACTCGAGAACATCGACACTCTGAATTTAAATCAAGGACTTAATACGGATCAAATTTTCATATTATATTATGCCAAGGGGCTGTACCGAAACCGAAATAATACCGACGTGGATGAAAACCGAAATCGTTAAAACACCTGTTTCGGTATAACCGATATACTACCGAAACCGAAATAAATACCGGTACAATTTATTTCGGGTTTTCCAATGCAAAGGATGCCCCAAATGAAAAGGAATTGTGTTCCAATTACCCCAGATTCGTCAAGAAGCGCGGTCACCTAATTTAGTTAAGTATACACAATACAAATAGGTTCATATAAAATTTACTAAGACTATCAATATTAATTATTAATAATCAGACAGCGGATTCTATGCACTTATGACAAAAATGAGTTAGTGCAATTTGAAACAGTAAAATTATTAAAAGAATTTTAAAATATATACTGTCATATCTTTTTTAACCTATAAAACATATTACGAAAGAAAATAGATTTTTATTTCACTCCAGCTTGTTGCAAGTCAGGTGGAAAATTTTTGTTTTGCATAAACATACGCTGTTTATTAATAATACACGTGAGTTGCGGAATAGCTCGTTTATGATCGTGAAGCAGGTAACGAGTATCCCATACAGTGGAAAACCCGAAATTATTACCGGTATATTCGAGTACTCGAATTTCGAGTCGAGTAATGATCGGTCTGTCACAACCCTACTAAAGATTACGACAAATTTAAATGTCAACAAAATCCGGAACGGTAGTCCGGAAAATGTCCTTTTTCGCGTGGAATGACTCTATTGTAAGGGATTTGCGTCACTCGGTACATACTTGGTTGAACGCGGGTACGCATGTGTCGGTAAATTGCAAATTGCAACATAGGAGGCCACGATTGACAAACTTAATCGTGAAATACTCTAGAAATTCTAGAATATTCCTCGAAAGGATAATGCGATATTGTTCTTTGTCGCAAACGCACGCGTCTAGACGCAGTTTTGACGAAGTATGACGAATGGAGTATAAAAGGCGCTGGGATCGCAAAACGCTGCGTCTAGGCGCGCAAAGAAGATACTATCTTTCGTGCTCCGCAAATCCAGTATTAGATGACGAGTCATTTCCCATAAGCAAAAGTGTAAGTATGAATGAACCTCGGTGCCTAGGAGAAATGAGCAATGAGACATCATTTTAGTACGACGTAGTATATATGTTCTGTCTGTGTGGAACAGATAAGGCAAATTCCTATTTCCACTTAAATGGGTATCTAAATATTGTGTAAGACATAAATACACGTTTACGTTTACAGTAAGTTAAGGTCGGCTTTCAAGGTTGGCAAAAAGCCAAGGTGAGCCTCGGTTCTTATCAATCCATAATTTTTATCAAATCCCACCGATAATTAGATAAGCGTGTCAATAAATTGTCTTATATAATTGCAATTTTGTAATAGGGTTTATAAATATATTGAATGCTAAATATTATACAAATATGTTTATTATAAATTCAATGATTGCATGTAGGTATAAGAATACAAATTTTTTAGAAATAGACAGGCATGCATCTTGTATAGAAAAACAATGTTAAAATCTATACATATAATACAAAAATTAGTCCATTAAATGATATTCTCTTTAAACAAGAAGTAACGGTATACACGGTAGAAAACGAATGCTATTACCTAAACAACAAAGATTAGGAGTAATATATTAAAGTACTAATTGCTTGGAATATTGTAACAGCGAGGCCAGCCATGAAAGAGAGTCCTCTGTGCGGTTGCTTAGAGACCACGGCATACGATAATGTGTGAACAATCCTCGAAATCACAAAGGTCCTAATTAAAATTCCTGCCAACCAAACGGATGGATTTGTAGTTAACCACAAAAAGGTTACTATGAACCAAAGTGGAATATTTTCTAAATCATTCAAATGACATCTCCGCACACGAGCGATATCTGGATCATCGGCAACTTTTGCTCCTTTCATTTGAGCATCATCAGGATTCATGAAAATCTAGAAAGACAATTACGTGATTTTATTTGTTCGTACACATGGTAAAAAAGTAGAAATCAATGTTTAATATAACGGAACTTACCTTTTTTGAAAATCTGAGGCGGATAGTCATGAATACCACTGCTACCATTTTCAAAGAAACTATTGCGGTCCAAAAGCCGAAAATCCGAAAAGCTTCCGGCTCGATCCCAAACATATTCACAGCCATGTCTCTGTCGATATTCTGTTTTACACGTTCGACGATATACTGATCTTACTAACGCGAGTCCTCTTTATATAGTAACAATAGGAGCTATGATATAAAAAATAACAAAATGATGATTATATCATCGTTTTGCCATGAAAGTGGAATGTCATTCCAACCAATTATACCTAACTGGATAACTGGTCATCCCACTCCAACTCAGTCCATATCCAACTGAGTCCAACGTCCAACTCCATTCCTCCCCTCCCAGTCATGTATACACCGGGTGTACCAACAGTTGGTTATGGTTTCGAAACTAACTATGGAATTTTGCTCCACCCTGTATATTCTGCACTGTACACAGTAGTTACACCGAATTACATTTAAGTTGATCCATGAATTATAAACATAAAATAATTCACAATTGCATCATTCTATTCGATTACATTGTTACGAATTAGTGGACACCGTTTTCAATTGGCGACGTCACACGGTCAGAGACAAAGAAGAATACTATTAGCTACGTCATGCGATTGTGACATGGAATGCGTCATGGATAAATAGAAATTATATTAAATATACAGTTGTATCTGTGTATGTTTTTTATTATTGTACCTGGAATATTTTCATAATTTTTACCTTGTCCAATTCGAGCCAATAGAAATGCGTAACGCTATAGCTCGCACTGATTGGTCGGCGCTACGACTCTGTACCGGGAGCGTCCAATTAGCGATTCAGAGGACCTGTGAACGCGGGTTCTCAGTTCTGTGACGTAATTGGGGGAACGTTCTCCAATCGAGAGACGGTAACCATAGAAATTGGTTGTTGCGGATCGAACCGGACGATTGGATCGTTGCTGGCTCGTTTCCACGGTAAAAATCGCCGGAGTTAAAGATAGAATGGGGGGAGGTGGTTTGCGCGCATGCGCCGGCAGCAACGCTGACGCAGAAGGTACGTCAGCTGTTTTGTTAGAGTTGCGTGCATCGGGAATGGTGTATTGTTGACTGCAGAGGATATACCTACTTCGCAGTTCGTAGCTCCGACCGTATTTCTTTGTTTGTTTGGTGTGCAGAACCGTATACTGTATTCGTCGTAGAGGAGGTCCAGCCGCGTGTGGAAGGATCACGACGCGACTCAGCCAGGCGCCGAGGAAAAACCACGGTGGAGGCCTCGAATTACCTGGTGGAGAAAACCGTTGGAAAGTGATATTCTCTCCCGAGGAGAGGAGCAGTGTTCGCATAGGCGTCCGTCCGACTGTGGTGTCCCGTGCTACCACTTCAGGAGGCTTTGGACGTTCCGTGTTTACGGAGGCAGACCCGTCATTCCCATCAGAAAAATTCCAAAAATATGGCACAACCGACCAGCTCGGCGCTTAGGGCGCTCGCCCTCGAATACAAAAGCCTCCAAGAGGAACCCGTCGAAGGGTTCCGCGTGAAACTCGTTAACGAGGACAACATGTTTGAGTGGGAAGTAGCTATCTTCGGCCCCCCGGACACGCTCTACCAAGGTGGATACTTCAAGGTAAGTTATCAGAATTATTCTTAGATTGTTTCGCTCGTGCCGGGGACCTTGCTCCAGGAAACCGATGCTTCTTTCTCTCCTACGATATTCTTCCCCTACCTACCCTCCCCACTCCTCTCCTCTCCTATCCTCACTCTATATGTGTTTCTCCTGCATTCGCGAGCACAACGCTTTCCATTTTGTTGGTTATGTTTTCGATTTCTCTTTCGATGACGCGAATCTTATACCGTGGCGCGTTATTTCCTGTATCAGCTCGAAAGCTGATCAGCTTCGCTCGATCGATCATTTTTTTTTCTCTTTTAAACAGCTTTGTTATTCGTTCTTTTCATTACCAGTTTATCGGGCGACTTTATTATTTTAATTATTTGTGGAAGGACACGGTACTTGTCAAGTGAAATTGGTAGACGTACCAGGTGCCAATCAATTCGCTTGGCGCTCTGTACACGGAACCGTAGATGATTCGATCATTTGTATTAGTTATTATTGTTATTATTATTATTCTAATGAGACGTTACAAATAGTCAAGCTTGGCACCCGAGACCCATGACGTGTGCGAGACGTCATTTTAAAGCAGAGTGTTAAAAAGAAAGTCAGTAGTTTTATTTAACGATTACAATTATCAATGAACAATGTACTAGGAAAAAAGGAAAATGTATATTTATTTTATATACCCGCGTATTCTCAAATAGGTAAACGCTGTCTACGATAAAATAGAATTTCATTTCCATTTAACGGAAGTTAATAACACATATTTAGCAGAGTTTGTTCGAAGTTTTCATCACCAGTCTGACTCGACATTACATTACAAGGGGTTAATAGGTTAATAATACATCTTAGCGATGCGGAGAATTGTATTAGAGAAACAATCTTTCATCTGTTAATTTTATACGCGAAGTCTAGTTAGAAATTCAATTTTCCGATACAACGGGTGGGAGAAAGGAATATGGCGTTTGAAAAGAGTGCAGAAATATTTTTCGAAGATGCACGTATACCGTTCTCATACCTCGGCCAGAAAAAAATAGCGGCTGGCCATCGACTATTTCGATTTCACGCAATTCATCGGACACGTATTCGCGCGCTACTTAATTACGATTCGACGAATTTTTTTCGCCTGTTCGTAGCCGTTGAAAAGCAACGGCTCACCGTTGAGCAATACTGGAAACGAACGATTGCTCAATGCAGACGGATCGGCTGACCTGCATTCTAGAGTAATTTTAAATTCTCGATGTGGTTTCGAGTGTCCCGTCGAATCGTTTCGCGTGAATCGTTAACCAGATTGATCGACGGATTTTTCAATCGTGACGCGCACCGTAATGGCGCGCTTTTTTAAATTATTCAAATTATCGTCGAGATACATTGATCGAAATGTCAGATTGGTACTGCAAATTGTCGGCATATTGTTCTTGTTACTCTGACGGTCGGTGTCACGCGGACACGACCGTGCCGAATTCAAATATTTATTTTTAGCAACGTGCCTCGGTAAATAAATGTTGCACATCTCACGATTCTGTCGATTTTATATTCAGCTTCGAGACAATCTTTGTCGATTATTATTGCAATGGAGTTTGTTAGCTTTATTTTTTCAATTTCGTAATCTAGTTTCCCCTCTGTTGTAACCGGATTACAGATTTTAATGCATTCACGGTGAAGGCAACCGACAAGGGAATTTCAGTGATCCGAAAAAATCCAATATATTTCGAACTTCGCATATTTGTCGGGAAACTCGATGGAAGTATCAGGCGACTTTTTTTTATACTGAAAACACCCCTTGAAGGTTAATAAATGCTTTTCTATTTTCGCCTGCACCTGCGCTGCACGCATTTGCACCTGAAAAAAGATAACAGATAATAATGCGTCGAGCGGAATTAGAATCTTGGAAGTTCCAAGATAATATACGCCGTGTACTAATCGAATTGCAGTTTCTCTTTCGACAAAAGAGAAAGGAAGTAATTAAATAAAAACGAGCTTATCGTTTCCTATCATTTGGTATTATTTTCCGTTATTTTCAACGTGCACTCGGCTGGTTGCAGCGATATTCGCGATAGCATTACGCGTTCCGTCTGGTCTGCTCGCGTAAAATGAATCGTGGCGCGTGGTTACACGGTTTTTGTGCGGCGCACAGGGTCCGCTTTCTAAACCACTCACTCTCCGCTTCGTTATGAATTTACGAACGCTTATTCACGTAACGGCGGCGCGGCGACGCGCCGTGTTGCACCCCGTCTTCCCACAGTGCAGCGCAGTGCAGCGCAGTGCAGCGCACCACGGTGAAACGCAGCGCAACCTACCCAGCCAACACCGTTATTTGCGAATCGTATCGCATCGCATCGCATCGTATCGTTCCGTGTCTCTCGGTGCTGCACGTGACCCAGCGACTACGTGGGTGTTTCGAATCCTGTTCGACCGGGTTCCCTACACCCCTCGCAATCTCTCTTTCTCTCTCTCTCTCTCTCTCTCTCTCTCTCTCTCTCTCTCTCTCTCTCTCTCTCTCGCTCGCTGCAGCAAGTAAATCGAAAACAGTGTCGTTCCACGTATCAACGAGACTCCTGTGAGGACCTATTGCGATTACGCGAACGCACGTGGATCCGCGGACCATTGTTGTGTGTCCGCTTGGCAACCATTAGCAGAATCGATCTCATTTTTCTGCGAACCGACCGACTCTGACTAACTGGTTTCATATTTCCTATTCTATTATCACTGCAAAAATCATTGCTGCCGTATAATCTCCCATGACGCATGGCAGTTTTGCTATTTAGAATACGGCGATGAGGAAACTTTCGGTTAAGCCAGTTAAGGATTCCAGTTTATCTATTGCTAGCATTTTACAACAGTAACGCTAAACTTTGTTTAAATTTTAGACAATGTTTAGTGTAACATGTGCTTGGACAAAGGAATTTATTGAATCAATTTCTTCAGCCTCGCTAATTGTCAAATAGAAATATAACGAATGACCAATTATTGTATTTATTATATTGAACTCCAGTCTTTCGGCCACTATTCCGAAGACGCATTACTTACTTGCAAGATGTAGAAAATGTATGGAGTATGACGAATGGCTACACCCTACAAAGCGTTTAAAAACTCTGCTAAATACACAGACTTCAATAACGAAAACAGCGTATCGCTTCAGAATCTAAAGTACACACTCTTTCTTCGGCTAATCCCGTTCTTCTCGCGCGCACTAAAAAAGAAGCGTACTCGAAAAGTTTCAGCAATCTTCTGCACGACCAACTTAGCCCAACTTCTCCCATAAAGATCCAACGATTTGCTTTGCTATTAAAATCGCAAGGAATCGCACTGCTAGCGGGACAAGGAGATTACCAGGATTACAAGGAGTCACAGTGGTTTCGGCATGAAACCGCCAGCTCTTTGCAACTTCCACTTTGTTTCTTATCCAAGATTCGTGGATCCTTTTCCAACACCATCGTCAGCTTCGAATGATTTCAGCCTGACCGTTTCGAAATCGAATTCGCCGAACAAGGTCGAAGACGGCGGTTTCTCGGGTTCGAAGTGAATCGTAAACAATATCCTTGCACGTATCATCGAGCTGTCGCGAAGACTTTATCGCGATTACGTGGTGCACGTGAATTAGCAGCTATTGTCGCGCGACTAGATGCCATTACGCCAGGTCCTTGAGTTCAAATGGACTCGACGTGGAAAGGCAGAACGTCGTCGGTTCTAGTCCGAGGTAGCCAATGAAACTTTTAAACATGGAAACCAAGGAAGCGGCGACACGGACAAATAATTTCGAATAATCCAGTTGGAAATTTAATCCCGCGGCGCACTGTACGACCTCGTTTTACGATCGCGAAGACCTGGTAAACAGTTTCGCTGTACACGCGTATCGCACCGTTTCTTGCGAATCGCTTATCGCGATCATTGCGAGCCAGTAGCCGCGATCCTCGAGAAAACCATCGACGATCGCTTTTTCACTCTATCTTCCAATCGGTCATCCTTCTCTTGTATTCCGAAGAGGCGGAGCCTCCAGGAAATTGCTTCAGTTTCTACTACTGTTGCGTTACCGACGTTTATTTTACTTTTAAATGCAACAAATTATTATTTAACACGTATTTTCGACGATGTACTTGGGAAAATTCAAATATTCCATACACGCCGAATGCTCGTCTATTTGAAAGTATAATCAAAACGACTAAAAGAACGTCTTCTATATTCATTATTTAATTGTTTTTTACTTAATATTATTTGATCATTTGTATTTAATTATTAGTTGGATCGAAATAATCTTCCGTGCAATTTTTCGTTGTTGATTCACTCGGAGCACTCCGAACGCTGCAGGTTCGCGAATCGCGTTGACCAGCTATCTCCCTCTCCGCTCGCAGCTGCAAATAAATCCTAAACATTGTCGTTGGGTATATATCAAGCCACATTGTTACGAAGACGTATGGCGATTATGCGGACTATCGGAAATTACACCGGCCTCCCTCGAGCGACTATAGTTTTGGCGCGTGGTCGCCATTTCGTTGACCTTTCGTTTCTGAATGATCGCTCCTTCTTTCGCAGATCATTTACTCGATTAATAATAAACGTGCCGAGCAACAGCGACTGGCATATTGTTCTTCCATAAAAATTACAAGATTTAATTTCTACAGATATTTTTGTTTCCGAATAAATTTTTACAATTTTTACAAGGGTAATCGTCCCGTTTATCGTTGAATAGAGCCCAGTGAAAATGGTCGAAGGTTCTCGACCGGCAGCTGGAAAGCTGAGAGAGTTGTAGCAGGCTTTGCGTCATTGACTGTCACGGGACGGCAGAGTCGCGCAAACATCCGCCCAGTCCGCTAATGATGCCGCCAGCAGTAATCACGCGAATTCGCCAATTATCGATGATTTCTTTTTCGGCGTACCGCAGCGACGGACAGAGACGCGCGTATATGTAAAACGGAAACGATAATTCGTTCTGAGCTGCGAACGAAAGCGTTCGAAGTTTATCATCGGTCCCGTTGGCACGTGTTCCATATACGACTTATCATAAAACCTCGCTGCTTTCCCAGGATTTACGATTGACCCGGCCGAGGGAGGCGGGTCGTAATATGTTCGCCGTGTTACATAAAATGCCATCGAGCATTGTCTCGGTTCTATCTTTGGCCGGCGTCCCTCCGAATTACCTGAACGACTTTCACCCAATCTCATTCCGCTCGACAGAGACGCTAACACATTTTTCCGTTCGAAAGACGTGGACACCGATGTGAAAGAAGGGAGAGAGAGAGATTCTACTAATACAAGACACAAGCTTTTATAGCTGTTTTGTACTGTCCAGAATACTTGGTAATTTTGGGGAAACAGATGGAATTACAGACCGGTATCTAGATCAGGTCGAATTTGTAAGGTACAGTTGATCAACAGCGTGGCCTCGTCTAAATTAGGCTACTCTATTTCTCTCTCTCTCTCTTATTTTTGCATCTTGAGAATTAAATTGGACCGCAATTAACATTCGGTTCTAAAAGAGATCGGGTTCTTAATTGATATTGACCCATTTACATATTTTATTTGCAAGAGTAATAACGAGTGTATAAAATTGTACCGGTTTTTTTTCTCGATTTTTCTTAAGGAGTCTTTAAGGAGTCAAATACATTAACAATTTTAATGAGTGTTCGAAATTGTGTCAACTGGTTTTTGTCATAAATGCATAAGTCGCCGTAACGTCCAGAGTCGTGTACATTTCAGGAATTTATGAACAGGATAATCCATACAGTTTGTTTCACATTTTTGCATGAGAAAACGGTGATCGTATCGACTCGATGGTTTTCCCACCAATACACTTTCCTAGAATGGGTATGCATTTCACAGTCGCGGGTAGGCAAATAGCGCGAAGATAAGAAATAAAAAGATCTATATCTCGCGCGTTATTGATTGGGACGCCATGGTATAGACAACAACGATAACTGTGCTGCGGACGTCGCGTATTTATATCGTAGATGAAAACTGATTAAACACACACCGGTGAAAGTTTACCGGCGCGTGAGTTTTTCCTTTCGCGATTTGGAGAACACTGAGAGAATCTTGCTAAAATTTCGTTGCGTGTATCCGCAAGAATTCACGGCGAAAGTGCGAGCGCGTTAACCAAGTGATTTGTATGGATCATAAACAGCCGTGTAAACGCAATTAGCGGCGAGCAAAGTCAATCTGATGAAGACTTTGCTACGTAAACGTTGAATTACTTGCGGAGGGTGCAGCTCGGGGATCGATACTGTGTGCAATGCGCTCGGTCGCGTTACTAATTGTTAGACTGCGGATAAATATGCGCTCGCATTCAGGGACTTGATACCGGTAAAATTTTCATACCGGTATTGTGCCAAGGTATTGTACCGAAACCGAAATCGTTGAAATACCTGTTTCGGTATAAATGTTTACGACCGAAACCGAAATAAATACCGGTACAATTTATTTCGGGTTTTCCAATGCGCAGAAAGCCGTAAATAAAAAGGAAATATTTGCCAATTATCGCAGAATCGTCAAGAACCACAGTCACCTAAATTAGTTACGTATACACAATATGTATGTATAAATACGTTCCGTCGTAAAACCTTTCATGCGAAGGAACGAGGGCGAGCCCGAATTCCATGGCCGTCTTAAAACAATAAGCCAAAGACGTTCCAGATGTACTTCCCAATTAAGTGATTCTCAAACATATTTAATAATTACATTTGATAAATATATTTTATTATTATTAATAAAATTTACTGAGAGTATCAACATTAATTATTAATAATACATGCGAGTCGCGGGATACCTCGTTTATGATCATGAAGCAGCTAATTTATGCTACGCACTGGAAAAACCGAAATTATTCCCGTTAAATGTATGTATACAAATATACCGGTATTTTCATATACCGGTATTCCGATATTTCGGTTTCTATAACGGTTAGGACGAAACGACCGAAAACTCCCGGTATGAAATATTTTACGTACCGGTATAAGTGCCTGGCTCGCATGACACACGAGTCCGGGAGACACGGTCGAACATATGGAAAACGATTATTTGTAATTCAATAATATTTTCGGCCGCCAGGAAATTGTTCACCGTGGCTAACAGAATTTCTGTTTCGCGCCTGCGAGCACGGTCAATCATTATTACACCCGGTTCCCGCAATAGTTTAACATAAATTGAAGGCGACCAAACTTTTCTGCACGATGTCTTGCAAGTTTTAACACGTTTGGACTATAGTTTCTAGATCCGGTAGTTTCGAACGATTTTTCTGTGAACGCGATGTACCTGAAATTATGTAAAATTCACTTTATTTCACACGAGAACGCACAGTCCGCCGTGTATAGAATTATCAAAGCTGTCCCAGTGATTGGATTTATAATTCAGGATTTAGTCGAGCATATTTCTTCAATCGTCTATTGAACGAAGCTTGATTTACTGCTTAACACTGATTGCATTCAAATCACCCAAAATTTCTCTTTTCAAGTGATCGGTAGCGCGCGTCTCGCTTCGTATTTTCCCGCACACGAAAAACAGGGTTGTGAAAGAAAAGTCCAGGTGCGAAGAAAATTGAATGGTTGCTCGATACAGACATTCGAAAGATTATCGGTGGAGATCTCGATCCAGGCGAAGTGTTAAATGACTCCTTCTCGGGCAGTGTAGAGGAACGGAACCAGGAAACGCGCTATTTGTTTGCCGACGGTTGCTCAACCCGGCTAAAATGAAACCTCGGCAATAAATTGATCGGTATCGTTCGGCGTGCAACGGTGAACTTGATCGCAACAGCAGCGGTGGCCGACGCTCGTCTTGCAGACAGAGCCATTATTAACGGAACTGTATCGCGGATAGCGTTTGATCGCGATAACACAGCTCGGTAACGGGGCATTCTCGAGCAGAAGTTAATCCCGTCGAGTAACCAAGAAAACCGTCCGTCGAAAGTTTTCGCTGGCTGGCCGGCTGGCTGGCTAGAAGATAGAAGCCCGAGGTGCTGCTGAACGCGTCCCTCTCTCGTGAAAAAGAATCGAGTTATTTTCAGCGTCGCAGACTCGCGCACAGACACACGCTCGCGAATATGCACGAACCACATTTTCGCTCCCTGCAATCTTTACCGGCCGCCGAAAAATCGAAATAATTTAGCACGGCCATTGTGCTCCTTCAGCGAGGCCGCATTTCACAAATTCATAGAGCTTGCGCGAATTTTCCTTTTTCGTCCGCGCAAACATTGATTTGTAAAGGTGCTTCACTTTGAAACGTACAGTTACAATAAATCGAGTAGACCAGCGATATATTTATACGTTCTTGATGAGAAAACATTATTTCCCATGAATCACCTGCAGCACAGTGGACTGTTAAAAATTAAAGCATTGGCCACTTCGATACTCTCGACGAATATCTCCTTTAGAATTCGCTGAGCATAAACGTTACTCGTTACCGTAAAATTGCGATAGATTCGTGTTACTTCGTGATCGATACAGGGCTGTTCGATACATTATAAATAACGATTTCGCTATCGAAGACAGAGGGGATTTAATCACGGCAGCTGCGTAGGAAATCGCAGGGCAAGGGGTTAAGCGATTCACGGATGAATAATGCAGAAATGATTCCCGAAGAAGAGAGGAACGACTCCCTTCGCGGCTTCTGGGATGCGTCCTGAAGGTCGGCTCATTTCGCGGCCCTTATTGTTATACTCGAGACCCCGGTTCTCTCTCTCGTATGTATATTCCTTTCTTTCATTTAGGCCGAGTCCACCCCTCGAATCGCGGAGGCAGACGCGTTTTGCGATCTTTCTCTTCCTCTCTCTTCGCGCTCTCTTTTCTTTTTCTCGTTCGCGCAACGAGGTCTGCAATCACCCGGGGATTTCGATGTGCCAGATACTCTGTTTCCCGTCGTCGTACCCGCGTTACCTTCCTTACCCGGGAAACCGCAGTGCCGTTAATAGTTGAAAACATTGTTCCACCATTCGCATACCTTTCCAGTCCAACCGGGACTCGGAACCGAAAATAACTGTTTCGAACTGCGTAAAGGGATTCCGATCAAAAGGTGTTCTGCGTTCGAATCTTTTCCGAACTCCCGCTGTTAGTTGATATAAAGTTAGACACGCTCGCTCCGATGGCTGTAAAATTAATTAACCACGCTGTTCAGAATCTTGGTCGCGGGTCTGCGAAAACGCGAGTCGACGAATGTCGAACTGCAGGGTACATTCTTGACGGGAAATCCAGTTAAACGTGCTCCGGAGCAAACAAGCTTGTAGTCCATCTTGCCGATTTAGGTCAACGTGGGAATCCTTGGGAATCAGGCACGGTCACCGGTGGGTCGCGACGTTACCTAGATCACGACCCGGCATCTCAGGGACGTTGCAGCTGGAGTCGGGTCGCCGAAATAGGTCGCGAAAATTTGTGGGTCATCCGCAGGCTGCACGCGGCTCGAAATCCGCGTCGAGTGAACGACCCTGTTTCGGATATCGCGACGACGAGGCCGAAGGAAATCGCTTCCTCCTATTCGGTGCCAATATTTACGCGAGCGACATTGGCGTCGCGACACGGAGATCTTTAGTCTTATTCGTATCCGATGGTCACCGGTCGGGCCGAAACGACAACCAGCCACGCGTTTTTCCACCGTCCGTCATGGTATTGTCAAGGTAACAGTTCCCCGATGACACGCGCCCGAGACCGTTGCATTATTGAACAGAATCGAATGCACACGCCCGCTCGACGCGGTGTGCAAGTGCATGCAAGTGTGTGCACTGCCGTGCGCCTCTGTTCGCAAGTGTCTCCTAGCTTTTTCCGAAATGTATGAAACAGGCAAAAATTTCCCCCTATTGTTGTTGTTGTTGTTGTTGTTCTCACGTCGAATGGACGTGCACGGCTAATCGCGAATACGCATTTTATCCATTTCAGGGGGGGAAAAAAACGAGGGGGAATGGTAGAAACTTTGGAAGAAGTTTTCATTCGTTATTGCTGACACTCCCTCCGGCTAAATCGGATTTTCTGCGTTCAGGACAAAAATATGTTGGTGGAATTTGGAAAGTAATTTCGTTTTTCGTCTCAAATCGCAAAATCGTGGTATACCTTGACAACTGACATTTCAGACGTCATTTTCTGCCTTGCAGTGCTTTCTAACCTTTTAAGTATTTTTTTTTATCGTCGCATATCGAACGCGCAAAATCAAAGTACGCATTTCCATCATCTTTTGCTTTTCTATTACCGCAACGGTAAAAATGCTGTACACGAAAGAAAAAGATGTGCGCTGTTTAAGGAGAGGACGTACCATCGGATTACCGGTTTTTTTTCGCTTTTTCAAACATATTTATGCGGTGGAAATTTCATTTCAAATAAAATCGTAAAAAGTCATATAACTCAATTTTTCGCTAACGAAAAACAGAAAGATATCATAGAACGTAATGTCATAAAGCCTATTCTAAATGGTAAAAAATTAGCTTTCATTTTCCTTTTAGAAAGCGAAGCGACTTTTCGACCGACCTAATATTTGTAAAGAAATTATTCTGGTGTTTTGAATATCCGTTAGGGATACGAACGATACAGAAGCGTACCCATTCGCGACAACATGCGACTTTTCGACGCGAACGGTGCGTGCACGAGATCCCGGTGCCGTTAAACAGCCGATGAGAATCGATCCGACTGGGAACGCGACACGGAATCCCGCGGATCCGTCCCCATTGATACGGGAAACGCTGAAAATGCAGCGTAATTGCACGAATAATCGATCTTACCTGCGGTTCTGCGAATGCCTGTCGCCCCGATGTCATGCGAGATTACCGACCGACTGATAAGTGTTATCGATTTCACCGTGCCGCATCGTGAACCGGAACACGATGCTCCGTCTTCTCTCCGCAACCGAGTGGAAACGAGCTTGATTCCATATTCAGACACCGCGCGAATCTCTGGCGTACCTCACCTAAATCGGATAAGCAACGCGTAGCACACCGTGGCCGATAATCCTGGGAACAGAAATAGGCCGATTTTTCGTCCGGGAAACGCTATTCCGTGTTCGAGCTCGCAATAAAATGAGTTCTTCGCTCCTAACACATTGTCTACGTTATCTCACATTTTTGGAAAGTCTGATCGAGGATTTTTTTAATAGAGAACTCGACTTAACCGAAAGCGAAGTGTAGAACCATCTTGCAATCTCGTTTGGGATTATTCTACGTATGCATAGATGATTTTGAAAGTCCTTTTTAGGGTAATAAACTCGATGCTAGCTTGTATCAGAAACAGACCTAGCTGATATTCAATTGCCTCGGGGGAGTCTCATAGACTCCGGTTGCAGTTTAATAATTCATTTGCATAAACGTGTTGGAATCGCTAATTTTCTGCGCACGCAGATCGACAGCGGATTTCTTTCAGCGTCGGAAAGACCGGTACGAATTATAATCGGAACCGGTTTCTGCGTATCTGACATAGCTCGGTGTCTATCACTGTCTTCTGGCCAACAGTCTAGCGACTACGTAGCTCCGTCAGACTCGCCGGACGACGTTTTCCGATGTTTTTCGATGTTTTTCGATGTTTCATGGCCAGCGAGTGTACTTGCACGCGTTCCATTTTCTTCAGGTTGAAAAGTTCTCGGGGATGAAAGGTGGAACCGAGACAGAGAGCCCGAGCTGTTCCCGAGCTGCCAATTAAATATAAACACGATCTCTCCTGTCCCGGGAACAGGGGAGAGCGCCGCGACGCGTCCGTCGAAACGCGAAATTCACCATGTTCCCCTCCTGTAATTAATTCTGGTGGAGAGACCAGACCGGGGAATCGTTCTCGGACAGAAATGTAAACGTAAACACCGGCGGTCTCGCGATAGAAAGTAAGTTAATTCTGGGACGCGCTATCCCGGAGGACGAGGTGGATATTTGGGCCATGACCAGGTTGCGATCAATATAGCGTCCCGTCGGCGAACCATCGACGAAAGTCTGCCAGCTAGCGTCGGGACGACCCTTGTGTACACGCTCTCCGCGAAATGGATTCATCCTGCAGCGAACCGGCGAAACCCGGATCATTATGAATCGCGTTTTCGTACCGTCTAATTAATTTTCGTAGCAGTGTACACTTTCGTTAATGTATCAGCCAATTTTTGGTTTGCTTCCTTGAATTCCTTGGTCAGTGACCAACCAAACCGGTAGAAACTTTAACGATTCTTAAACATATTTTATCTTGAATATTCTCCGCAGTTCCCTGACGCCGCGCCGTATCAAGTGTATAGTCGGTGGTCACAGATCATTGTGATCACAGATCAATGACCGCGCTAGATCGAATTTCCCGGTCAGTGACCGAAATCGATTGAATTCTTCGACGTTAAAACTTGGCACATCGAGAATAGAAACTAATTAGTTCCAGAAAGTTGCTTAAATATTCTCCATTGTATTCAACGTCATTTATACACCGTCGCTTTGTTAGTTTCGTATTTAAATTGGAATGAACTCTGACCACATCGACGCAATTGTATTCGTAACAAAGTAGAGTCGATCGGAAAGAGTTTCTTCATCTTCTGAAGAACAGTTCGCCATTTCGCGAGCAATACGAAGTGCGTGGAAGCTTCAGGAACTGCGCAGCCGGTTTCTATACCATCGGTCGCGCTCTGCCGATCTGTTTCACGCGCCGATCGTTTCCGCATGCAAAGCAGATCGAATTCTACTACAGAAACCATATCTAATTCTTGCTATAGAAATCCACTCCTTGCTCCAGCAAAACTCATCGCTCGGCAAATCGCGTTTCGGTTGCACAAGCAACCGGCAATTGTCTTCCGAACATTGTCGAGCTGCTTCGAATGATTCGCAACCACGTCGCTCTAGATACAGCCGCGAACAAAAGTGTTGGCACAGTACGTACTCTCGTTTCTGGCAATTGATACAGAGAATTTTTATTTTGCAAGCCATTATATCTGCTAGACACTGGTGTAGAATCATTACTCGACCATCGAGTGCCACGGTTACAGCTAAAAGATTAGACATAATCGTTACATAAAATGTTATTAGAGTCAGTTCAATAACACGTACCGTTCAATTATGAAGCTATAAATTATATAATTAAGAGCTAGAAGCGCCAATATTTGTTGTTGCCAATTGTATAACAGCTTCTCCCGCGGTGCTGCTAGTTCCGATAAGCGCCACCAACACGATTATCAATCCGATTCTAACGCGCACGTTTTTCTTTTCCAGGCACACATGAAGTTCCCGCCGGATTATCCATATAGTCCACCGAGCATTCGGTTTATGACGAAAGTTTGGCACCCGAACGTGTACGAGGTGAGTAAATACGGGAATTATCGATCCTCCCTTCATCCCCTTTTCACGTTTCACCCTACGCCTCGCCCTCGTCCACCTCTCGTCCCTTTCCAATCTCTCTCTCTCTCTCTCTCTCTCTCTCTCTCTCTCTCTCTCTCTCTCTACCTGTCTCACTGTGCTCTCCCATCGCATCATCTTTCTCTCTTTCTCTGTCTCTCCCTGCTGGCTCCCACGTCACTCTCTCTTTCCTCTCCCTTTCGCTTTCTCGGGGGTTCTCTTTGTCCCTCGCCCTCCGTTTTGTAGCTTTCGTGTCGTCGCAGTGTTTCGTCCAATGGGGAAAAAACAAAACTTTAATGTGTAGAATCTACACATTTTTTCTATCCTATAATATTACCTATAATTTGCGACTTGAGTCGAGACTTGAAATTTACTGTTCTATAATTCACCGAGCGTGTTAAAGTGTTATAAAACTGTTCGATTGGAGAACAATTTTTTCTTCGATTCTTGTTAAAGGAAAGTACCGAGTACAATAGTTTCGTTGAAATTGAAAATACTTTTTACTCGATAAGGAACAAGGTCATCGCAATGTTCTTTCAATGGAAATGTATTTTAATGATATGTATATTAAATGATCGATTCAGATTTGTATTTTGTTCAAAAAAGTATGAAGATGCTTCACACGAAAATCGACTCGTTTAAGATTCATGATTTTTTTCCCTAACGCTTGTGCACTCGAAGCAGTGTGCGTCGAGACTCGCGAAACCTGCGGTTTGCTCCTCCGGCAGCTTCGTTCTCTTCCTCTCTATCTCGCTTTATCTCTCAGCGTCGCCTTGTTTCGCCATGAAAACGCGCGTCTGAGTACACGCGTCTCGAGGGATATTAAGCGACCGTAATTTTGATAATTGACGGCTTTACCGGCGCGGTGAAATCTGCGCGGGCCGCGAAATCAACGTTGGTTTTCGAGGACATTTTAATTCACGTGCTTTCTCGGATCATCGGGACACGAGCCTGCGCAAGCGTGTGCGAGCGTATCCGATTGGTTTTACGCCAATCGCCGTCACGGTGATATCGTTACCGACGATTCTCCAGCGAGCACTTATCTCCCGGCTTCATCCAGCGAAATTCGAATCGAGTGAAAGGTGGAGAGGAGAGCCGCCTCTGCATCGAGGATCTTGTTATTTATTATTCCCAGCGCTTGTAAATACAGCGCAGGGGAAAACCGGTGGAATTTTTAGCGGAACGCGCCAGGGGGATGCTCGATAATACCCCGGAACAACCCCTTAAATAATTTCTACCGCCCTGTATTTTAGCGGAACCGGTCCCGGACTATCCTAATTATCTCTCGTCTCACGTTTCAGCCCGTCGCTTGAAATTATTATTTCGGTAATCGCTTCTTGCGGAGATGAAGTTCTTTTTCTATTCTTTTACAATAATTTTATTGCCTTTTCAATTCCATCTACATATCTGTCCTATAAACGCACCAAATCCGCAATCTAATAATGAACTATTAAAAGCGTTCGAGCAGCGACGAGATGGCGATAGTAATAGGGGCACAAGAGGGTAGTTACCGAAACGAACGGGGTTTGGGGTTGTTCGGAAATGATTTCCGCGGAAAGTATCTCGTTTTCGAAGCGTATCGACCTCTCTCGAGCGAGAGCGCTCTCCATGTGACCCTTCAGCGCGAGTACGAAAGAGTCAATGACCGTCCAAAGCTCGTTGGACATCCATGTCCAGTCACTTGTTGTTGGAAGGGATGAGACTAGACTAACACGCCACGGTTAACGGGAATAACGCGCGTAAATTTCATGCATCGAGCTAGCGCCGCATTAATTACGCGTCCCGGTCGGGCCGAACGAACGCACGATTATTATGAAGAAGGCCCGCGTTTTATCGGGCGTCTGAAACCGCGGGAGCGGAGCCGCGTTAGTCGCTGGCAGCCCTCGACATCCGCCAGTCCCATTTGTTCATTTTCAATTTGCTCATTTTCAACTTGTTCATTTTCTTAGGAAAGCACCGTTGCGACAACGGAGTTTTTGACTTTCCATACCTCGTCTACCGTTCCAACCAACTGTACAAATTTTACTGCTTTCCTTCTTGTTTATTTTGATCGCGAACAATGTTTGTTCTATTTATTATAAAGATGAGCAGCCTGAATGATTAACAAGTTCGACAATTTCGTTAATAACGTTGGAAACATCGTTAGCATACAACCGGACATGAAAACTGCTCTGTAAAAAATTGCAAGCAAGAATAAAAAGTACAGACGTGTGAAAGATATGTTCAAAGATCTATCTCCATCTGGTAAACGTCGCTGCAAAGCAGATTATTCCTAGATCATCTTCCATGCTCGAAGGGTGAAAACAACCCTCTAGTCGTTCACTAAGATACTTCCAGAAAGAGTACAAGCAAGTATCGCTGTTCCTAATCATTTTGTAATGTTTTTGGCAGCGCGGCGGCACTGTTCTATTTAACGCAGGACTCTCAAGAACCGGTGTACAGGGGCGGAATAAGAAAATGAAAGAATATTGCGATTCTTAGCGTGTCGCGTCGGAGGGAAATGGTTTCACTGGAAAGCGATCGGCCAGACACACGGCGACGACGACGCGACGGTGTCTTCGATAATTGCTTCGCCCGAGGAAAAGATACGTAGGGTAGCCGTCGTGTGTCGCGGGGTTCACCTAACTTTTCCCCGATGAAAGTTCCGCCTCGCTCTCCGTTATATCGTGCGAACATGCTCGGCTGTTGTACGACCGCGTGTATGCTATTTTCCGCGCGATGAATACTTTTCATACGTGTCGTGTCTTTTCGACCTCGCTCTCCGAGGCCAACGTACTTTCCCGTCGCCTCGTGTCGTCTCGTCTCGTCTCGTCTCGTCTCGTCTCACGACTCCTCTCTTTTACTCTCTATCGTTCGTCCGCTATCTCTTCCTCCTTTCTTCGAGAAAGATTAATCCACCGCGAGAGCGTAACGTTAAACAAGAATACGAGTAATTTGTTTAACGAGTATGGAACGGCCGGTCCCGAAGAACCCTTCGGCGTTCTGTCACCTCGATGAACCCCGGCAGCCTCGTGATTATCAGTCAATCGAAGCGTCTTCTCGCCGATACGTTTCAACCGTGTCGGGTCGCGCGGGTCACTCGGGTATGCGCCACGCTTGCCTCGATACAAGTTGCGCGTTCCCTCGATGCAAGGTGCGCCTCATCCCCTCCGCTCGGCCCCGAAGCTGCTCGATAACCACCCTCGGCTCATTTCGCGTCTGGTCACACGGCCATGTTTCAAGGGGGTAGACTCGTTTCCAGGATTGCAAGGTTGCTGGTTGCGCCTTCTCGTTTCACGATAATCCAAAAAACGTGTTTTTCTTTCACTAGTCAGAAGCGCTAGATAAAAGATAAAACCAGGCCCCGATCACCCTCAAATTTCCTATGTTTACGTTTCCATTGTTCGGCAGCGTAATTTGCATTATTCGGAAGCATACAGAGCTGTCCATGTAGCTATTACATTATAGAATAATGTAAATTACGCCTCGTAAACGTAAAAATAGTACTTTTGAGATCGGTGTTTTATCTGGCGCTTTTGACTACCGAAAAACCTCATCTTTTGCATCATCGAGAAAGCTCCAAGCAACATTGAAATGACTAATTCGAGAAACGGTTTCCAAGAGCGCGCAGCTAATCAAAGAAGAGTAGAAAAAAAGGGGACAGAGAACGAGCAGCCGCGCCAATGCGACTGGTAAACGGTTGCCGACGTTCGGGGGCTCGCATAGGCGTCGGCGTCGGCGTCGGCGTCGGCTGGCTCGGAAATAATAGGGGCACGTTGCGTTGTTGCAACGTGTCGCGTAATTCGTGTGTAAACCGACGGAATCTACGTAACGCGGGCACGTTCAATGACGGACGAATGACTTTCCAACGAGGTTCCTTTGTCCGCGATCGTCTCGCCACGTGAGTCACGTGCGTGAGAGATTTGCTGCTCCGCGGGGGATCTTGGCCGACGCCGTAAACACCAGACCGGGAACCATGGGGACAATAATAGGCTGCAGAGCCTAAGCAGCGGTGTGCTAAGTCCGATTTTCTTTTTTCCGTGTACGGCGAACGGCATTGTTCCCGCGGAAACTGTTTTGTCCAATGACAGGTTGCTTAACAGATAACGCGCACCGCCTCCGCGGACAAAGCGAAACTCTTTCTTCGTCGGCGATGGATGCCGATCCGCGAAACGCTTCCGAAAGACGCGATCGTTCGCGGCCATGATCGACAGTGATTGGTATCTTCGGTGAAGTATCTATATTTAATAAACACATCGTGCAGTTTTTCCGTCGATTCATCGCGCGGTCTTATTTTTATCCGACGCACTTTCTCTTCTTCGATTATTTTTGTTTGACCTTTCGGACGAAGTTTCCAGAGACACGTGTTTACATAACTGCTTTTTATCCCAGCTAAATTAAAGTTGTACGCTTCAATTAGAAAAGTACCTCTTTCAGTAATGATTCAAGCGATTGAAGTATTCGTAGCATAACATCCGTGGTAGAGGAGCCTGGCGAGTTCTTCGTACAATATTACTTACATAATCTAACGTCTGGCCGTAATACTTCTTGACCGGAGTACACCATTACATCGGCTATTGTCTAGAGTACTCAATTTTATCCGAGTAACCTGTTCTTACATAAGAATAGAAATAACCGTGTAAACTGTTCTTCGCGTCGGCTTCGAAGATTCGCAGGAAAGCAGATTCGGACAGCTATAAACAGAACATTCCAACGACGACGGAGAACTGGTAGCGAACTTGTTAATATCAATCGACGTGGGCTAATGATTTCATTCGAAGCGACAGGAACCGAGACTGGTTCCCTTTTCCTATGGGGAAAATTGGTCGCCGGAGGCCAAGAACCGAAGATTAGCGTTCCGGAGGTGAACCGGCCGTGCTCCATCGGGTTTCCGGGAATCGTCGACGAATGTCGGTCGATTACTTTCGTTTCGTTCTGTTTCTAGAAAATGGACCCGTTAATTGCACCCCCTGTTTCCCCCCCTCTCTATCGAACGGACATGGGAAGAAGAAACGTGTTCGTGTCAGACGGGGCTGGCTCCGGCCGTACGGACTTGTGCGGGCTGCGCTCGCAGAATCGTTGCGAAATCATAGGCTCTAGCTCTCGCCCTCGCGAGGAGGAGAGGTCGACGCCTCAGGATTCGACGAACCGTGAAACGTCTGTGACCGGCACGTTACGTGCACGTGCACGTGCACGTACACGCGGGGCCAGATCAATCCTGTAGGTGTGTGCCACCGAGCCAGGTCCGTGTTCCTTCTCTTCTGCGTGGCCGAGGCCACGGTGCGGCGTGTCGGCGACAGGAGTTACCGGTGTGCATACAGGCTGTTTCACCGGACGCGTTCCGCCAACCGATAGTTAGTCGGCAAACCCTCCAACTCGCTCCCAAAAATCGCAGTCCTCCCCGTCTGGCAACGTTGGCGATGTACAGGGCGTCTCCGAAATCGTCGTGCCGATTCTACATGCAGAAAATGAAGTAATAACATTTTTCGTTTAAATCGAGCGTGAAAGTTCGGCGAACACTGGACGTGCATGCGGAGGTCAACGAACTCTTTTCCACATTCGTTTCAATGCGATATCGTCAAACGAAGTCTCTTCTTTACAGTGATCGCTCAAACATTGATCCACGATTTTTCTAACGATTAAACTACAACTAAAAGTTATACGATCGTGTCGAAACGAGTCTGAAAAATGATTAATCAAGCTCCACAACGTTATAGTTTCATACTAAAAGTTGAACGGTATAAAAGTAGAGACTTCGCCCTATAAAATGTGTGCAGGTAGAACGTTGTAAAATATTTTAACACGAAGTTACAAGAGTTTAAAATCTTGTACATTGTCCGGAAAGATGGCGCCGAGTAACAATGACGAGCCGGAAAATGATGGGAACCCGTGGCATCGCAGAGCCGTTAGTTTCAATAAGAACAAGACACGTCGAGATAGAAAACAATCGAGTGGGAACGCGTGCAATGAAACAGCCCGTAGGTAGAAGCGGCCGTAAGGTGGATCTGGTCTCGGATAAGGTCGCGCTCAGGACCTCCGTGGCATTAACGGGACCTAGGACCCAGGACTCGATGGGTTCCACATGGAACACCATCCTCTCTGCCATGAGAACCGAACCTCAACGAAGTCCTCGCCTCTGAACGGCGCCGTGGCGTGGCTTCTTCCGCCATTCGAAAAATAGTCACGTCGCTCGACAGATTCGTGGAAGTTGTTTTACCCGAGACTGACGACCAGCTCGCTCATCCTACTGGAAATTTAATTAGAATACCCGCGTCGCGGCCAGGCGAACGTTCAAGGATTCGCAGCCAGGCGGGATTCAAATGTAAGTGGGGAATCAGGTTCAAAATCCTCCTCAATTAACAGTCGCACGGTAATAATTGAGTCACTTGGCTGCGGGACTCCTCCACGCGGAGAGAGATACAGTAACCACTCCGTAACTGTGAAAAAGATCTCTACCGTAACTGGGCAAATTTTATCCCCATCGCTGCATTCTAAAGCATGACTTTTTTCCTTGCGAGACTTGTGCGTGAAGTAAGGTAAAAGTTTCATTGGCGAAAGAGCAAAAATTAGGGATTTTAATTTCTTAATTTAATTTTCTCTATTTTCGGATTACCGGAAAGCATGCAGTACCTCTTCTATAACTGTACCTCGGCAGAGCAGATTTTCACGGTTACGGAGAGAATACTGTACCAGGTTGGCCTAGGGAATCGAGAGAAGGAACTGGGTCGTTCGATTTTTCCCTCGATGTTGTAACATAACGCCCTCCAACTGTTCCTTCGAATGGCCGAACCCCTCGGCCTGGTTGACCCATTTCTTATCGAGACACAGTCTCAACCGGAGCTTCTCCGAGCTCCTGGGAGCTCGAGGGAGCACCGGGAGCAATCATTTCAAGTTTCTGGGGACCGTGCAGCCCTTGAAATCGGTCGAATCGCTATGGATATTAGAGGAATGCGATTCCGACCGGGGACGAAACCATCTGTCTCGACATCGGAATCTCCGATCGATCGACGAAATCCTCCTCGAGACAGCGAGTGTCTAACCGAGATCGATCGATTCGTCGATAAGAGAAGTGCGCAATGCGTAAATTTTGCGTTTCATGCTACGTACCGACTAAGCAAATTATACCGTAATTTGATTATTGCGTTGCGACATAGATATGTTCGGTTATCTCCATTTATTCACAAAGAAAAAATTAATTTCTTACACGTACGACCGGTCAGTTGCAATTCTGCAACGTCACTTCAATTCTTCTTCGCAATTCCGGCTAACAGTAATTTTTAAAAAATTCTTTGCCACGTTATCCGTTAGGTTGGAGGAAAAGTTCTGTCGTGTTTTAAATAAGCAGGTAATTTTGCTTGTAAATCAAAAACATATGTTGCTATGTAGTGAGTCGTTGGGAAACAGGAATTGACCGGTTATCTGAAAGATGGCAACAATTTGTTACAAATAATGGAAATCATATAATTGAATAATATTAAACATATATATGTCAGAAAGATCCTTCCAATTTCGACGAAGCTGTTCCTTTTCGAATACTTTCATCCACCGATTTGCGGCACGTTTTTTGTCCGTAGCTAATCGATTTGGCAAATGAGGGTCTCGAATATCAGTTAAGTAGAAAGAGTGGACATGTACTTAGCGTAGAAGGAGAAGGAAAACGGTCTCGTACACGGCGAGCAAGTTCTTTGTGAACAAAAGCACGGCATACCGCAGTGCCGTTGGCGAGCGTCCAGCTCGAATAGAAGAACGTTGCTGGCCGGTTCTCTCGCAGATTTCCGAAAATTCGGGGCCAAGGAATTGGGAACTGTGACGTCTCTCTGTATCGATATCCATCGTCGAGCCAATCTTACACGCTTCACTCCATAAAGCCCGACGAGAACGACTTCCAAATTGCAGCGAAACAGCGCCGCGCGGGTTTGCCGAGGAGAAAAAATCGGGGTCAAGCAGCGGCGACCCAATTTTTCCTCGTAAAACCGAACGATTTTCCGCGGCCGAGTTTCCTCGATTTTCGCCACTGATTTCGAAGATCCAACGTGCAGAAAGAGAACCGAAGTCGATGGATCGAACTCCGCTCGGTTTCAATAGCGGGCGAGCAACAGGTCGCGCGATTTCTTGCCCGATTATGGCTCCGGCCCTCGATAAACTTTTTCTCTGGTTAACCGAAATGAACAAAGCCACGATAAATCTCTTTCCGATATTCCACAGTAATTTTCGCGATTTTGCTGTTCAGTTAAAAGTCTGGGAAAATTGTTGTGAAAATTTGTTCTGAAAGTTTATTGTTTTGCCGGAGATAAAGGAGATACGATGAGAGATTTATTTAGCAGGGGATATTGCAAAGTTCGAAGCGTGTTTATAAAAGTGAGCGAGAACCTTGCAAAGTTTGATAATTTAATCGATATCTCGCCTTTTTTGTGAAAAGAATATTATCGAGTCGCAGATAAAACCAGCATCACATTTTCTTTTAATTTTGCAATTATACTTATCTTCGGCGCTATAAATAAATCCACCGACTACAGACGATCGGCGAACACGAATCTTCGTTAGCTATAGCGTTTCTGCTCGACTATATTTAATTAAACTTGATAAAATATCAGCGTTGTCTATCTTATCCGAAAATCGATTTTTTTATTCATGTAAATAACACCGTAAAAATGACTATGTGGTCAATTCAATATATTTTCTATATTTTTGATTCTACGGTGACCCGTCCGGTAAGGTATTTTCTAATTCAGAAGGTTCTGAAAAGATGTTTAAAAAATAGCGTCGACCTTTTGCATCGGTGACGAAGCGTACAGTTCTATTTCGAGCCTACGATTACAAGTAACCGTGGTATTTTTACCAAGTTGGCTAACGAGAAGAAAAACTCTGTCGCGCACACAAGCAGCGCGGCGTTTCATCTGTTTTATTTTTTAAACGAAAACGCTGGTAGAAAGCGAGAAATAGAAAAAGAGAGCATTCGAACGGGCAGAGAACGTTGTCGAGAGAGCTGGTCAGCCTCGAAAATAGACCGACTCCTCGCGAGATCAAAACAATGTGGGGAACTATTGTATAAACTAGATCGCGGCTGCCCGAGATCTCTCGCGAATCCGTGCGGAACGGGAGGAACACTTTAATTTAACTAAAAAGTGGAAAGCGACCGCATTAATTGCGAGACAATCGACGAAATTTTTGGACATTTATCGCGAAGAATCGATGGACCAGATGCAGATTATAATTATCGATACGGACACCAAAAATTGCCTAAAAAGTGGAAAGAGACTGCGCGGTAATGTAAAATAATTTTTTGAGAAAATTTTTGGACCTTTACCATGAGGAATTGAATGGCTCGGATCATCGACACGGACACCGAAAATTCAAGTCAATGGAAAAATTGCATAAAAAGTGGAAAGCGGCTGCTAACGGGATACAATCAAGGGAAAGAATCGTCGGAGGAAACATTTGGATCTCTACCCTGAGGAATCGATTGAGCGAATTCGGATTATCGACGCGGATACCAAAAACTGAAGCGAATAAATGCAAGAGCGACGACAATTTTGATTTCCCGGTAGAGGAAACTTACCAAGGGACGATCGCGCGCGTAAAAGCCTTTGAACCAGGCAAAAGTCGAGAAGAACCGGGTCTTGGCCGCGTTTCCACGAGGCGCGTACCCTGTCCCTCGTCCCGATCGGTTTTCTGAGAAACCAGCGATCCCGACTCGACGCTCGCGATGAGTAGATTTCCCTCGCAAGAGCAAGAGCAAGAGCCAACGGGGCAATAGAGTTTAATAAGTTTTCACGGCCGAGGGAATGTTGGACGGTTGCCCTCGCGATAGCGCGGCCAACGACTACCGGGAATATCTCTGCAACTGCGAAAAACAGGCACGCAAACGCCCACACCTTCTGCGAAGATATTTCGAAGCGGTGATGGTCTGTGGAGCTTCCTGTTTGGTTCGAAAGGTGGAGGAGGACTCTTCGAGATGCCCACAACATCCAACAGTGATTCACCCGTAGACAACGCGTCGGGATCGTTCGATCACCTCTTGCGATCGCGATCCGGCGATCTCGAACAAAACAGGAAATAAATGGAAATGTATTTTCACCTTTAACAATCATGGCACGTGGAAAATAGTGGAACATTCGGTACTGTTTTCTTTCTATAAAATCAACAGTCGACTTGTTTAACAATTGTTTAGTCCTCCTTCATCCTCCATGTTTTCTTAACTCGACAGATTCGCTGCCGAAGTCTTTAACTGATTTTAGATCTTTATGATTCACACCGCTGAAGATAGCTTAATAAATCTTTTGACAGTAGGCTATTAACCGTTTGACTGGCACCTCGGCAACCTTAAACCCGCTCCATAAAATCAGAATAATTTATTGAATTCAACAATAATTGCTAGGACATACGATACTGTATATTTCTGTCCCAGTATTCCTGGAAACCCTGGTGCTCAATTTGAATGACTCAAAGTGTTAAATATAATAAACTTAGACGACGACCGAGCCCAACAGAGTACATTTACAAAAATGAATATTTCTTTGCAATATTAAGTTTGTAATTAATCAGAGCCCAGAACGGTTTCGTCTCTATTTTTAGAGAAACTCCGTCCCCGCAAAGGTTAATCATGCTCGTGGGAGCATCGGGGTCTACAAAACAAGGGGAATAACAGGTTAAGAAGCTCCGAGAGATCTCTCGAGATCTGGAACAATAAAACCACGCTTAATTGTTATAATAATATTCAACGGGACGGAGAAACGGCTCTGAGAATATTAAGTAGGAACGGAGCGTTTCATCATCGAGACAATGCTAGACCTCATGTAGGTCACAAACCGATCGATCAAAGTTATTTAAGTTTAGTTGGGAAATTTCGTTGGAACCACAATGCATTATGAATGTTCTACCGTGTACGAAGTGTCGCGTACTACGCGTCCAATTTATCACCGGATTAAAGTCGTTGGTAAACACAAACATTAGATGTAATTTACGAAAAATTCTACAACCCCGTTTCGAAAGTTCGGGACTTTCAAAGTTCGAATGGTTCGGACAAGCGAGAAGAGAAACAGTTTGTTCGATTGATAAGCCAGATCGAGAGAGGACAATATTCGAAACGAAGCTGCTTTGCCAAAATTGGGTTAATTGCGATTGTCTAAAAGCGGGGCCATTATCTCGCGACACGAAACGAACTTTCCACTCGACCCAATTTTCTCGTATCAACCACAATTTTATGTATTCGTCGAGGCATAAAATAGTAAAAACGTTGAGGACTCGTAAGATCGCTTCCCTTTTCGAAAAATCTCGCGAAAAGCTCCCGAGTCAACGTTGACCCTCGGTATCGGGAGCTTCGTTTGTCTTTCAGCCTGCTTTCTCAATCCCTAACCATGTAACATCGTGTTAAATTCACCGTGAAGATGTCTGTGAATCTTTATTAGCGCTAGAACTTCTAAACAGATCGAAACGATTCATTCCTGGTTTGTTCTCTTACAATTGAACTTATAAAATTGTGTATTACTAGACAGATCTTGAAGCAAAATAAAAATTGTAATATTGTATTTTGCTATCGAAGTCCAGGGAACAATGCACGTTAATTCGGTGTATCATCGCAGTATCTGTCCAGATTACCCGAAACTGAGATCCACGATTAGATACCGGCATGACGGGTCAAGTTATCGGTTTCTACTACGTTTCCCGCGAATACGATGATTCCGCGTAAAAAGCGCTGACTCCTTCCGTCGTGGGCCATTCGCATGAAACAGATATTAATATCGTTTCCGCTTAAAACGTGTTAACGGGGTTCTACGACTTGCGCTTTGTCGCAGGAAGCGTTCCCGATGCGTTCCGGAAAGCCGTGGTGCGAACGGTGAAAGTTCCCTCGGCGGCGAGCACTTTTCCTCGCAGACGATCCATTGCTCCGATAACAGTTCTCTCGATCGCTTCGTAGATCGCGGACGAGCGAACCATGTATGTTCGAACTCTGCTCTCGAATATTTCCAAGTCTGAACGAAGAAAATGTTACGAAAAATTGATTTGTAAAACCTGCCTTGTAAAATGCAGACAAAATTTGAATTTCCATGAAAATATGCATTACGTGAAAAAAAATTTAAATTGGGAATTGCGGTATTACGATTCGTCGTTTTCACGTATCGATTTCTATGATTATATCGCTGTCAAACGAATTATTATGAGTATAATTAGGCTCGGTAAACATTCCCAGAGAAGAATATGTGAAAGTTATATATTTATTTTCTCTGACGTAACTCTTTTCCACCTTAAATGACCATTCGGTGCACTGTGTAGCGTCCAGATTAGCATTCATCCGCAAACCCTAACGTTCCTCCGCCATTAAATCCGTTAATTTCACGAAATATTCATCCGCGACGCAACAAAGATTCGCGCCGATAAACAAATGGACTCGAATGGCGGCGGAAGAGGGAGAGAGGAAGAATAAGTAGTAATGCGCGTCAACTCTCTCGCGAAACAATGACGGTGACCTATGGCCTACGCGGTCGCCCCTGGTAAACGAATCGACAGAGTCGACTGTATCTTTCACAGTGTAATAAAATCGTTCGCGGGGAACACAACGGGCAAATGTTTAGACGCGAGAACGTCGAGAGCGTGTGTTTCATCGGGTCGAGTCACTCTTTCAAGGGCAACGATCGACTTCAGAGGAGACGCGAGAGCAGATCCTCGATCCAGGGACATGGCAGAACGAGACAGAGAGGAGATGGAGAGGGGGGGAGATCGGTTCCGCGTTAATCGTCCTTGAGAGCGCCTTGTTCACGGGGGAAACAAACGTCTGCGGCACGAAGGACAAAACCTCGCGGCCACCTGAAAATCCTTGCTCGGACCCCCCCTTTCTGCTCGCCATATTCGGCGATCCTCGAGACCGACTACATACAAACTGCACACGCTTTTCACAGAAGCTTCTTCGTACTTCTCCTCCCCGTACCCTTGGGACAAGGCTATCGGCCGCGGAACTCGGGTAGTTCGAACGCGTTTTTCAAGATGCGGCAGATTAAATGAATCCTTAGAAGGTGGGGGTTAGGTCTGGGTCAAGATAGAATACGAAGTAGATCATTCAATGGATAAATTGCCCTAAAAAGGATGTTCCTTCTACATCTTCTGTTAGGGCTGAGTGGCACGAATTTCGGTAGCTTGATTTTTCAAGGTAATTGGCTAACGACACAGTATATCAAATAAATTACGATCCAAATGAATCCTTAGAAGCTGTGGGTTAGGCCTGGATCAAGATAGAATACGAAGTACATCATTCAATGGATAAATTGCCCTAAAAAGGGTATTCCTTCTTCAACATCTTTTGTTAGGGCTGAGTGGCACGAACTTGGGTAGCTTGATTTTTCAAGGTAATTTGCTAAAGACACAGTACAGCCAATAAATTACGATCCAAATGAATCCTTAGAAGCTGTGGGTTAGGCCAGGATCAAGATAGAATACGAAGTAGATCATTCAATGGATAAATTGCCCTAAAAAGGGTATTCCTTCTACATCTTCTGTTAGGGCTGAGTGGCACGAATTTCGGTAGCTTGATTTTTCAAGGTAATTGGCTAACGACACAGTATATCAAATAAATTACGATCCAAATGAATCCTTAGAAGCTGTGGGTTAGGCCAGGATCAAGCTAGAATACGAAGTAGATCATTCAATGGATAAATTGCCCTAAAAAGGGTATTACTTCTACATCTTCTGTTGGGGCTGAGTGGCACGAATTTCGGTAGCTTGATTTTTCAAGGTAATTGGTTAAATATATAGTATATAAAATAAATTACGATCCGAATGAATCCTTAGAAGCTGTGGGTAGACTCTAGGGCAGAATAGAACCCGGAGTAGATCGTTAAACACTTAGAACTACCACTTATACTAAACAATACAATATTACAATGAATTACACAATACAAAGAGAACACACTTCTATAATTTCACTAATTGTAAAATGAAAAGATCCGTCGTTTTGACGGTCTCGGTAGTACTAACGTTAAGGAATGAATCAGTGAAGAATGGAATTGTACTTGTGTTGGCGTTTCATTAGCTACTTTTTGTTGTAGATATAATTTCTGTATCAGACTATTAAACAGCTATCAGCTGCGCCTCCCGGTTACGCAATTTTATATAAATTATGGGCTTATAATCGTTACGTGTCGATATTGCGCAATAAACAGAGCATAATACTAGTAGCAACTGCGGTTCTTTATAAACTCATAGTAAAGGCCACCGAATAAGCTCGAACGAAACAAGCAAGTTTCAATCCAGTGTTAATGTTCTCTTAAAAAATTGATTTTTCACAGTATCATTATATGCGAAAAAATATGTTAGATTGACTTCATTTGATTAGACCCTAACCTTCTCGCTGTGTATGGGGTGCGAACACACCTCGGGCAAAATTTCCAAAAATTTTCTAGGAATGCTATCTGTGATGTTTCAAATTTTTTTTAAGTATATGCTTATCTTTTAAAAATCAATAAAATTTTACAAATGCTTAAGCAGACAAATTTTTTCTTTCATTTTTCTTTCATTAAAATAGTAGTGCACGCAGAGAAGGTTCACGGTGTACAATTAACAAAGGTACGAATTGCGTCGAATCTTTCGCGATTCGGTAAATTATATCGAATCGACAGACAGTGCGAGGACGAGCAAAATCCGAGCAGAGGGGGCTCGACGGTGGCCATCGCGAGGAAGTCGTACAGTTTCTCGTACAGTTTCTCGTCTGGTGACCGTTATCGGCGACCACTTCCGCGTCCAGTCGGTCGAAACGTTTCGTTAATCTGTCCGTTAATCTCGATTAGCATTTACAAGAAGACTTCTATCGCCGTACGTCTTCGTGGAACGCTCGTCCCGGTCCGCTGAAGCGTTCAAACCCGAATCGATCGACGCGAAAAACGACTACCATATACATAAAAGCTGATCGTCGCCCTATCAGCATCCTCTCGCTATCAACCGCCGACGATAACAAGGAATTCCTCGCATACTCCTCGTCCCGAACTATATTTTTGCGAGACGGATAACCATCTCGTCTCTTCGACGTCCAATTAAACTGTTCAACTTCACTTTCCACATCGTACTTTCAGAACACAATGAGAGCCGTTTGAAGGGCCATCTTGCGATCCTTCGAACCTTCGATTACGCCATCGTCTGAGAGCATCAGGCATTAGTCTATCGCGATGGCGAATTCGTTGTTTAACCCTCGGACGGTGCACATTTTTCAGAAATATCACAGCTTCGTTTCACAATCTTTTAATTATATTATTCAAGAGATTTCTTGTGACATTAATATCAGTTGATTGCATAAGTTCGAGCCCGATTTTCATGGATGTTGCAAACTGTACTGCACGGTGAAATGAAAAAAAATTATATAATCATTCTTTTCTACACTTAGAAAAGAATGGTGATTACTGAACTGCGGATCTTTATGCAAACTAAAAATGTCCTGCATCGATCGTGGAAAGCAGGAGTAAAACAAATATCGATTTCATCCCGTAACGACTTTGTCGCATTAAAGACAATATCACAATATTCTTCAATTTTTCCAATCGTTGACTGTTTTATATTTTATCCAGCGAATTTCTTCATAAATGCATAAAGATCCGCAGTCTAGCGGGTTACATATAATTGATCGATAACGCTGTATTCTTTAAAATTTAACCATTGAATTTTATTTTCATGTCGGGCCCGAACTTGTGCGATCCTCTAATATTTTTATTGTTTTTAATGTAACAGTGCTTGCACGACTACGTCTGACGTTTTTCTGTCTTTTCGATCGTTTCAGAACGGAGATCTATGCATATCGATCTTGCATCCGCCAGTAGACGATCCACAGAGCGGCGAACTGCCATGCGAGAGGTGGAATCCAACACAGAACGTCAGGTGAGTGTCTCGATCGACCGTAGCGTAAGAAACCACCTATCCGATCGAAAGGATCGAAAAACACGCACACAAGTTGGGACACACTGTGTACATGTAGAAAATCCGCTCGCCTGCTGGCCGGGCCTGCGTGTTATCAGATATCCAGGAGGCTTGCCGGTACATACAAAAACGCTAAACGAGTTCTGGTTTTCGCATAGGACGATCCTGCTGTCCGTGATCTCGCTCCTGAACGAGCCGAATACGTATAGCCCCGCCAACGTGGATGCCTCGGTGATGTATAGGCGCTGGCGCGACTCCAAGGGTCGGGACAAAGAGTACGAAAATATCATAAGGTACGGTAAAGACCATGATATCGATCTATTCCGATCTATCGGTACAACAGGACCTCGATTATCCGAACGTGAATTTTGAGCAAATAATCATCACACGCAAAGTTTCACGATTAGAACAAAACCGTTTCTATGTATATTAACCCTTATCACTCGAGTGACGCCTCTGAGGCGCCATTAATAATTGCTGTACTGTTATTTAAAATATTGTTTACGTTATTAGATATCTGTCGGTATCTAATCAGTTACTAAACATTTAAGTATTGTATGAGGTATTACGTCAATTTTATATCCACCAAATTTAAGAAATCATACAGGATGGAAATATTCTAGATCGGAAGAAATCTTTAATTTTCCAGTTAAAATAACTCCGAGTGCAAAAGGTTAATTACTGGACTGCGGATCTTTATGCATTTATAACAAGACTGAGTAGATGAAATTCAAATTTGTTGAAAAATTTTAAAAATTGAAGATGTCAATATACGGTTTCTCCTCTATTAAAATGATTAAGGGAAGAGATAACATTGAATTCAGTTTCTGTTTCTTGCAATCGATGCAGACGTGTTTTATTTTACATAAAGATCCGCAGTCTTTTGTAGTTTCGTATGGTCCTAAATATTTCTGTCTTATTTTTAATTTCTCTTGATGAATACTAAATCGCCTACATTATATCTGTGGTTGTCTGGAAGAACGCCGCACGTCACATATGTACTTTCACTTTCGAGATATTGCAGTTTAATGTTTTGATCGCTAATGGGGTTTGACACAGGACGTCGATTAAATTGCATTATTTTTTTTCAGCCTTTCGAATTTATTTTCATGACTTTTTTCTGGTAAATACGTAAATCCTATACTATAAAGATTAATTAATGCATAAACTGAAATTGTGACGTGCGACGTTTTTCCTGGCAACCACAGATATTTCCTTGACGGTTTGTATTTGCGATTATTAGACGGCGGATGTTCATGGAATTTTCAATTTTTCTAGACAAATTTTAAGAAATTGGTACGAAATAGAATTCTATTTTCATTGTGGTAATAGCATTTGTATGCAACATAAATGAAAATCGTGCTAAATTCCGTTGAATTTGATACCAAGTAAATTGGAGAAACAGTCAATTCTATTGTGAATTGCTTGCTGAACGATGCGAATGGACGACGGTGAAATCCTTTGAGGAGGATCCTAGCGGAAGCAAAGTGTTTTGGAAGCGTTCCGGGGCAAGGAGGTGGATTATTCGTTGAAAGCGAAGAGGTATAATGAGCATTTGTGCTGTTGGTTACGCAGGAAACAAGCGCAAGCAGCTAAGATGGAGGCGGAGAAGGAGGGCATCGTTGTCCCGGTGACACTGGAAGACTACTGCATAAAGACGAACGCGAGGCCAGCCGAGCAGCAGCTGGACATGACGGACTTCTACGACGACGAGTACGAGCTGGACGACGACGAGGACGAACAATTGAGCGCCAGCGAGTACGAGGACGGGGACGACAGCGGCAACGGGGAGTCGTGATCCATTTCCTAAACAGAGGACGACGAAAAGCAAAAACAAAACAAAAGAACAGAAACGGAAAAAACAGAAAAAGATAAACTCGAATATTAACAAAAGAAAGAAAAAAGCAAAAAAAAAAAACAAACAAACATAAGTCGCTAATTATTATCAGTTCTGTATAGATTAATAAATTAACGGGCTTCTAAACCGGACGCTCTTTCTCTTCTCTCTCTCTTTCTATCTCTGTCTCTATTCAAGACGTGCCACCTATAAATTCAAGTACGCGTAATCGAACCACTTTGTTTCCTCATTGAGCGTTCCATGTAGCACGTACAGATATTTCAGAATGTCGTCAATTAACGCGCTGTTTCGTCCCAACGATGCTTGGCTCGGATGAACCTCGAATTCGTCGATTTCTAGCGTTCACCGTCGTCGTCGTCGTCGTCGTCGTCGTCGTCGTCCTCCACGTCCTCGTCCCGTTCAGTTCAGTTTCTTCGGAAGAGGACCTGTGTTGGTGTCCGATCGAGCAACTCACAGACCGTCAACAAGATTCCATCGAACCCAACTGAGTCCCTTCTAAGAAGAACCCCCAAATTCTAGAGACTAATCGAACTCGTTGGGAATGCCTTGTTTACATGCTCTTTAACGTAAGCAGTACACGGTGTACAAGACTGCGGATTTCTACGCTAGGTCAAAATTCTCTGCATTAATTGCAAGCTAAAAGCTCTATATAAAGCCGAGATTCATATTCATTGTGATATAGCCGAATAAACTAAATTTAATGTAGATAAATGTGAATTTTCTTGTTTCAGTTCCATTGATTAAATTATTTTGATTTTACGGGAACTTTTTGAGTTGATATTCGGCGCTTAACGTGTTAACTCGAATGAATTGAACGTGTCTTGAGATTCTTTGAATATCTTTACTGTTTTACCGCATAAATCCGCAGTCTATCGATAAGTATACTCGGTTAGCAGCACAGTGCTTGTTCTGTTGTGGTTGGCACGTCTGTATTTTTAACTAGGCGAAAGGAATGCGGCAGGAGAGGACCAATTGATTTACCTCGCGTCGCCGTTGTCTCTCGACGAAAGAACCGTAAACAAATTTATCGTAAAACGAATTTGAAACGATGGTTCGAATAATCGCGAATCGGGCTGGCTCAAATTAAAACCGTACGCGCGCGCGTCGCATTACCGTGACGATGGTACGTCAATTGATCCTGCATTTCTCGAGATTTCGATGTGTGGGATTTGCATTCGAATAAATTGACATCACCCCCGTTTCGTGTGGATTATTATTTATGCTACGAAACCAAAAGCTGGGATGGAAAATTCGATGTGCGAGCGAGAATAATTAAAGGGAGGAACAAACTGTCGGCGACCGAGCGTTATTTTTCAACGCTCAGTTTTTTTAACTGTTTTCTGAAGGCAGTGACTCGCACGTTCCGATTGTTCATTAGTCTCGATCGAGGAGGGTTCGAAATTTTACATTGGGATTAACGCCTGATCTATCTAGCTTTACCTACATGTACTGTATGGAAGAGAAATTAGAACTATCGAGCAATAAACCAAGGGTTGGCAAACTTTTTTTGGAAAAGGGTCAGATCGTAAAAGTTTTAGGCTCGGCGGGCCGGGTAGCAAACTAATTCTACTCATAAAACAATAAAAAGAACAGTTTCCAAATTTTCTTATTAGGAAGTCATATTTTTTCTCTATTCACGTAATTTGATTTATTTAGCACTCGAGTGATGACTCGGAGAGTGGCCACTAAAAATTGCTGTACCATTATTCAAAATATTGTTTACACGATTAAATATGTTGATGTCTAATCGATTACTAAACATTTAAGTATTGTATGAGGAATATATTCAATTTAAAAAAAAGATGTTTAATTTTCGAGTTAAAATAGTTTGCCAACCTCTGCTCTAAACGACTGGAATTTCAATAATTTTGAAAGAAAAATTAGACACAATTTAGAAAATTTACCGAAGTAGGCAAATTAGCTGTGAACTAAAATGATTAGAAGTTTAAATAATCGCCGGCAGGTAACGTGTTGTAAATTTTAAAACAAGCGTCTAGTAAAAACTAGTTGAAGAATATTTGCGAACGAACGCGAGAGCCACTGTGATTGTTGCGAATTTTAGGTCGTCGACAGGTTGTTCGCCCGCGATTTCTAGACATAGATAATAATTTTTGCTAAGACCGATACATATACCTTAAGTTTCAACTTTTGATTTTGTCATTCACATTGCTAAACAATCTCGCCGGAGGGGAATATCGTTTCCTTTCCGGGTGATTTGCGCCGCATCCACAAACTTAGTTCAGCTTAACGACATTTATTCCAATCTCTCGATGTTTTAAGTATTATCTTTCACACGGGGACAAAAAAAAGCTTTGTAGGTGAAACCTGAATTTAAACTAAACGTAAGTTCTATCACGTAAGCGAAAAGGGATAAATATACCAAGGATATATAGCCGTCGCTCTCGCGGGGCGGTGTGTATCCGTGCTCGTACGACTGAAAAAATTGTAAATAGTAAACGAGACCCGAGAATCTTTGAAAGACATGAAAAAAAATGTGTAAATGGTACGTACGTGTCTTGTGTCTTCGTTCTTCATTTTAGCCCGTTCCATTCGAAAGACCAAAATTGCGTGTTGAAAGTGTTAAACGAAACGAAAACGACGGACGAAAAAAAAAATAAATAAAAACGAAACAGAGATATCGAAAATGGAAAAAAACGAAATAAAAGCAGAGAAAGGATATTTAAATTTCAATATATTGTCTGAGGTAAGCATATACTCAGCGCTTTGTAGTGGTTAATAGCGGAAAAGAAGTAAATATCCCCCCTAGTTTCTTGACGTTATCGCCGAGAATCTATTTTTACGTTTCGTGTTTGACCCTCCTTCCCTTAGCTACTTAATAATAGACGGAAAACAATTGTGTAAGACAACCGACGTAAACACTAATAATTTGTATCCTTCATAATTCTTTTCCCCTTTTTTTGTACATACCAATAAAAACAAGTCTCTTCGTACAATTATTAATGAAACTAGTGCAATCATATCACACGCTCTTCTCAATGGATAGCAAGGAAACAAAAAGGGAAATAACACCTCCGCCATTCGGGTAAGAAAAGTTGTCTTTTATTCGTTCGGTAACAAGAATAGTATGCGATTTCTGTCAAGTACAAAATGAGCTATTATGAAAGAAGGAAAGTGTTCAAAAATCGTGCAACTCCAACACAATTGATTTACGCATAGTATCTTTTTTAGAGTCTACACAATCTACCATATAAAAACTTCCAGCTTTGAGAGCAGGCGTTTCAGAAGCGCCTGCGTAAAGTTGGAAGTCGAAGTGCTAACCCTTTGCGGGGAATTGTCAAATTTATGTTAGATTCCGATTATTCGAATTTAGTGAAACAACCAAAAAATTACTATGCCCGCAAGGGGATTGGTTGAGTACATGTAATGTATTCAATTTACACGCTCTGACTCCGCGTATCTTTCCTAGGTATTCCCACGAGTATGTGGTTCTTGGGCGTGCAGTTTTCCGGTATGAATTTCGAAAAGTACACTTTGTACCCGAACTGTTCCGCTAGGATTTTTCGATCGGTGTCGACGATGGCCATGCACTCGTAGCCCTGCTTCGTCTTCACGTTCTTCTCGTCGTGCGTTTGATCCGCCGCATGGCTGAGCACCATGTAATTTTCCTGGCGCATATCTTTCCTAAAGACGTCGCTCCTTGGGTAGGTCAAGTGATGACAGTCGTGCAGGGACCCGTAACAACAGGGACAGCAGACGAAGCTGGCCCTTCTCTTGATGCATTGTTGTATAACCAGATCAGTCGCAACGCCGCAAGCATGCAGCGACAGTCCTATATCAAACTTTCCCTTGAAATAGTCTAAATTACATTGATAGAACCGGACGTTCGTTAAATTGAGTTTCCTAACCCTCTCTTTCGCTCTGTTCAGCGACTCCTCTTTATTTTCCAGCAGTATAAGATTGCAATCAGGCAGCAGGTGCGCTAACAAGATTCCCAAATGACCGCTGCCCGAGCAGAAATCCACGATCACGTCCCCCTCCTTCGCCAATTTGATAACAGGCTTGCACATGTTCTGCAACTGCGCCTGTTTCCTCTTGAGCCGCGTAGGAGGCAAGGCCCCGCCTTCCGGAGTGGCGTCGAATGGCACCAAGGACCAGTTCAGGTTCAATTCCACAGCGAAGGGCTCAGAGTCCAGTGTGGTGTCTATGTTCAAGCTCCTAAATACTTCTAACGACTGCTCTACGTCCTCCTGTCTAGTGAAGATTCTGCTTCTCGGCTTGTACCTCTTCGGGTCGCTCTTGTACAAACTTTGGTTCGGCACTTGGGGAAGAGTGTAGTTAATCTCATTTATTGTTTTCTCGTTTGCCACCAGCAGACATTCCAGACAGTCGACGATCGCCTGGTCCTCCAACATCTTCCCGTACCATCTAACAGTCAGCGGGAGCAGCCCCTGCGTCGACTCGCCTGAAAATTCCGTCAGCAGGATGCGCATACAGACGAAGATGATGATGTCAGCTATAGTGATGTAGGAGCCCTCAGCGTACGTGTGCTCCAGCAGGTGACCATGTTTAAACATCTTCTTCGGAATGGTGTACTTGTTCAGATTACGCAGTCTGACTGGTTGCAGCATGTGGCACTCAAATCTGGCCATGCTTGAAGGAAGCTCGTTGCATGCAGCATCTTCGTTGTGTAGGAATTTCAAGGTAAGAATCAGATCCACCTCGCAGAACTTCGTCCAGATACTGGCTTCCGAACAAGCGGTCAGACAAGAATCTTTGAACCCTAACAATTGCCGACAACGGTGCTCAGGGGTCTTTGAAACCACATCCTTCACTATCTGCCGCAAAACCGCGCACAGACCAGCAATGTAACTGATCTTGTTCAGCGCGATGATCGGTAGCTCGCAAGAAGTCGCGTAACTCGAGACTTTGTTCGCATCCACGATTTTGTATTCGAAACAGGAGATGTCCATCTTGTAGGTTCGCTCCAGAGGCTTCTGTTTGCTAGGGACGAACCTGATTCTGATCTTAGAGCCGCA
This sequence comes from Lasioglossum figueresi, assembly GCA_028455805.1. Lineage (NCBI taxonomy): Eukaryota > Metazoa > Arthropoda > Insecta > Hymenoptera > Halictidae > Lasioglossum > Lasioglossum figueresi. The sequence continues at coordinate 6,073,323 of CM052195.1, read as the reverse complement.
GTACTTTATAGTGAACAGTGTCACTATGGTCTCTATAGGTGCCACGCAAAATTCTGTTACAGAGTATACCTCCAAGTAGATTTTGTTCATTTTCATTTTAGCTGCCTATGAAATCATACAGGTATCAACAGAAAAGTAAAAACGTATTCCAAATTGATTGGGCTATCTACACGCTAGCTCTCAATTGCCTCGCCACTTTTCTTATAATTCTCTGGCGCAAGACATTCTCTCTCCAATAAATGCTCATACAGGAACTGAAGGCTAGGACGAACATCACCGCTTCGAACTTCCAGAATGCTTTCTCTTCCAGCCAGGCTACCCTGTCGCAGCTAGAAAGCGATGAAAGTTGAAATGACACGCTAGTCATATTTATTGGTAATTATTAGACTGTGGATAGTTATGCAAAATAAAAATTTTCTGCATCATTTATGGGAAGCAGGAGTTGAATAAAAATTCATTTCATTCCTTAATAGCGTCTTTACATTGAAAACAAAGTAACACCGTTGTTAGATTTTTCTAATATTTTAGTGTTTTACATTTCACTTAGCTAATTTCTTCATAAATACATAAAAATCCACAGTCTAATAATTATCTTTACATATCTTTAATGGACCTTAGGGGGGTAGACTCGATTCTAGGATTGCAAGGGTGCAGAATGGGGTTTTGTCAGTAGTCAAAAGCACTAGATAAGAGATTAATCTAGACTGCAGTTGCCATCAAAAGTCCTATTTTTACGTTTACGAGGCATAACTTGCATTAATTGGAAGCATAAAGCTGCGCATATAGCTATTTTCATAAAGCTGCAACAAATTATGCCTTGTAAATGTAAAAATAGGACTTTTAAGAGAGACAGCAGTCTAGATTGATCCTTTATCTACCGCTTTTGACTACTGAAGAACCCCATCTTTGCATTATCGAGAAATGAGAAGGCGCATCCCGTACCCTTACAATCCTGGAAAGGAGACTACACCTTTAATAATAAAAATACATGTGTAAAGGCAGCTGTACACATTGCAGTTTACCTGTACAGATATAACTGTGATTCGATTCTCTCTCGATCACCTGTAAAGGTTGAGATAACTGTACGGTTCTATAAAAAGTAGTTTGTATACTAACTCTGGTTTAGCTTCACAGGTATGCTGCGCAGGTGAACCTCTCAGGTGTACTGCCACAATACTCAAGGTAGCAATATAAAATTATCTTACCTCCTCGTTATCGTCTCACCGCTTTTACATTTTATAACTTCCTTGTATCTCGCGTGAACACACACGTCAATGCTTTTACTCGCTAATTCAAAAGCAGAACAAGGATGACATTCCGAGATTATTTCGTACGCGTCGCCAGACAGGCATGCTGTATTATTCTCATAATTTTCTAGGTAGAGCTTGTTTTGATTGTCTGTCCAATGACTCTCGACGATTAAAACTAACACCGTTAGCCTACGATAAACATAGAACAATGATTTCTCATTAACATGTCGATGGCATCATTACGTGCAAGCGGCTTACTAAATGGAACTGTTAAACCTACGAAACTAACCCTCCCAGTAGCGTGATGGCAATTAGCATTCGTTTCTTTGTGCACAGCTCAATCATTTCACACGTCGTAGACCAACACTCTATTTCGCAAAGCTACGCTTTCCTGTCAAGTGACGTGACCCATCAGAGAAATTAATTAAACGATTACTCAACGGGCTAAACGAAATAAGCTCCGACTCACTTTCCGAGTAAACAATGTTCTTGTGAAATGGATGGATCCTGTGCTCCGTGAATATAGCACGTGTTTCGTCAGCCACGATTAGTTGTACGATGCTATCGTAAGATGGCGAAAAGGTGCAGCGAATTGTGGGAAGCCGATTCGTCTATTTAAATCCACAGACGAGGTAAAGAATAGAGATACAACTTAGATCATATTATAGACCCGGCTTCAGAAAACATGTCTTGATCCAAGATTACATCGTTTATCAGATGACTAGACAGCGAACTTTATAAAAAAGAGTAGTGGACGTAGGTGTAGACGAATTTAAAAATACTTTTATATCACTTTCAACCTATTGAATATATTTACTTGTGGAAAGATATATTTGTATCACGGTTTTGTCGTTCTTTACAATTCTTTATGCAACAAGTTTGCACCATTTTTCCAAATGTTTACGAAATAATGCATAAATATACTTGTATTATCTTGTGACGTCAGTTGTGGACAGCAGATACTAGGTTATCTTGGAACTGGTCGAAGGTAACAATACTTGCTTAGCCTATCAGCGCCTGTCGCCACAAAGATGTGACCGAATCTTGTTAAAGATCCTATAAAATTTATTTAAGAAGTTACGTCGTCTAATTTGATATGTCCTTTACAGTAAAAGACGGTAGAATTTTTTATTTTGCTGCAGTAATCCACGAACCTTTCTTAAACAGTGTTTATTATTAATTGTAACAAGAATATATTCGGAAGGAAAAAATACGCCTGAAACGAATTTAAATTTTCCCGCCAATTCCGGACGGAAGAGGTCTCATGCTACCTACTTTTCTACAACGCTTCGAATCCCCTGGTAAGTATTAAGCGAACATGTTTACAAGTTGGTATCCGACAAGGACAAACCTATACACTCTTCGAAGAAAGAAAAGGATAGATATAGAGTTTTCCAGTAGTCGATCAAATCAGTGGAACATTCATTAATAATTCGCTTACCAGTCATTATTTATAAATATTTGCAATTGGAAATTGTACAACAAAACTTGAGCTACATGCACATATCCTTTTTTGTTCAATTTTGTATCTTATTCTAAAGTTATTCAGAATTATTAATTATTTATTCAGAACCTTGCTCTCTACTGTAACCTCAAATTGTTTGACACGGTCCCTGTAAATAATTAATTCTCTAATTTTGCAGATTTCATCGATGCACTTCTGCATTGAAAGATGCCAGAATGAAGTCTTCGCTACGTTCCCATTGCAATTTTGTAAAGATTGAATATCTAATTAATTAGGTTTGAATCAATTTCGGATAGGTGTCATGCCTTGTATCTTTGTCCTTAGTAAAACCTGCAACTTCGATGAAAATTTGGAAACATTTACATAGAATGGGCCTTCAGGTACTTTCACACACAGTTTTTACACTTACAGTAGATAAATTTTTCAATTTCTTTGTTTTTTACACCCTTTTGCAAATCAATTTCAACCTTTCACAAATACAATATTTTTACATAAGTTTCTGTAAAAAAAGAAAAGTTTATGTAAATTAAGAAATTCAAAATTTTACTTATTGCAAAGAGGCACATCAAATACTTATTTAAAAGTAATTACCAATTCATTAACTTTGTAATGTATGAAAACTGTGTAGATACGTGTAATTCATTGTAGCCATTCTCTGATGAATAAATTTAAAAAATGAAAGTACATATGTACTTATTAAAGCGTACGAATTTGACTTGCAAAAGGGTGAATTTGGAGTGCAAAACCTATACATCCATTTCTACATATAAAAGTGATATGAAGGTAACGTAAAATATAAAGATAAACACAATAAGGAAATTGAGAAGGGAAAGAAGGTCTTTCCATTCGAAATTCCCTCGATCGTGCCACATAAAAGTCGCGATTGTTCCTAGGATTTCGCGTCAACCTGAAGAATGAAATTCTGATTGCAGATGAAACGAAAATAAAAAAGACGCGGCGCGGCAGCTCATCGGACGCTGGCAGATGGATCGGGACTGTGATATAACGTTTTTCGTGGAATGCGCGAGAAATAGTCGGACGGCAGCAATCAGGGGATGAAGGAAGCAGTTGACGAGAGATCCGGGGAGGACAGAGTCGCGCGGTAAAATCTTATCATCGACATCCAGTGGGATTTCAAGTGGCGGATAAACAGATCTCGTATTTGAGATTTCCCATGCGGGTCTGACGGCAGTGACGGCGTCGCTGATGCATAGATGCGCCAACGGTAAAGTACGAAAGGGGAGAGAATGCTCGAAGGAAGAGAGGGCCGTCGCCGGAAGAGAGAAAACCGAGGGAGGAAAAAGTTGGTGAACACCGGAACACGTTGGAAGAGGGGCGGGAACCAAAAGACGAAAAAGAGGAAAATCCAGCGAGTGGTCCGGATTCGCAGACGAATGGATTAAAACGAGGAGAGTCCCGTCGTCGACCGACGACCGTAGACCGTAGACCGTAGACCGTAGACCGTATACTGTCGACAGTAGGATGTCTCTCGAGAGATCTTCATAGGAAGAGATTTCGACTGTGTAATACCACGAGTCCGAAGCGGCCACGAAATTACATCTGCCACCGTTTCGTTCCATCTCTGGCAGCTCGCCGCACCGATACTCGATCCGTGAAATCATCCCGTAATCGGTTTCATCGACAAAATTTCACTCGAAACCAATCTCTCCTCTCCGTGGTCTCTCTCCCTCTCGCAGAGATATTCGGTCGGATTTTCCTTTCGAATTAACGCAATACCTACTCGGAGATTATTTGATACTTCTAATAAATTCGCGATCCCCGGCTAGAAGTTGGTCTCGGTATGTTTCCCGGTAGCCGTGGACCAGCAAATATAATATCGGGATATACCCGAGTACCCACGAGACACCCGGGTATCTTATGATCGGTGTGTTAAAACAGTAGAACTTTTGTTAGAAATTATATTGGCTATAGGCCGATAATTCTTCGACGAGGTTAATTATAGAGAAAATTATAGAGAAATTATAGGGAAATTATAGAGAAAGCAACATAAACAATTTTTAACCTTGAAGAACTACGTTGAAGTAACATTTCTTCAATAAAATTTTCGTTTATCCATTATTGTGTGCTATCAGGTTTTATTCTTGACACGTTATACACCGTTAGTGGGATCAGGACCTCGTATTTCGAGACAGAACCAACCGAGTACAATCTCATGAGAGACCCGAATACACGAGTAATTTTCGTTTACTCGAGTATGTTATGGTTTACCCGAGTATGTTATGGTTTATCCGGGTATCTCGTAAGTCATAGCTCTACTTTGAATAAATTCGCGATCCCTTGCAGAAAGTTGATCTCGGTACGTTTCCCAGCAGCCGTGAACCAGCAAATATAATATCGAACAATGCAATCCGACCCCTCGTGACAATTTTGTAACGGTAAAACTCAAGCAAAAAAAATGAAATGTAACCGATACACGAGAGCAATACGAGGACAAAGACAGAAAGAGGGGTGTTTTGAATTTTTCTCTTGTTTCGTTCCGTTTCGTTTCGCATTGGCGTCGCGTCAATCGATTTGAAAAGCAGTCTCCGTCGAAATTGCTGCGTCCAAATTAACGGTTAGAAACTGAAGAGAGTTTCGCGTTGTAAATTGTTCCATTGACCCGATTCCTCGAGCATTCCTCATCCCCCGCAAACGTTCGAGCACGCATACACGCCGCGTCCACGTACGTGTAATTTATCGGTTTCGCCGTCGAATTAATTAAACACGCGATTTCCACGGTACACGTTAACCTGTAACGTGTTTTTGGCTGTCGACAATCTTTTCTCGCGGAGGCTCGGTTATCTCGGAACCAGAGAATTCCTGAGCACGATCAAAAATGGCGTCCGAGTTGTCTCGTAGAATCAAATACGCCATGGCGCATTTATCGCGCAAACAATACACCTCCCTACTGGCACGGCCGAACTGGAGGAGGATAAAGAGGAGGGACGAGAACCTCCTGGTGAGCGATCCGAACGTCGCACTATGGTCTGGAAACCCGCTTTGGTAAAGCGGCCAAAGATGTGGTTCCTCATCGATTTCGATGGGGAAATATCTTACAAAATTCGATATTTTGAATAACTTTTCCCTTCGAAATAGTTGGCGGTTGGCTTCAGTTTCGGAGATACTAGCAAAAAACTTTTGAGTCAGATCTGGCTGAGATATGTCGGTCACCGTATACGGTGAAAAAATTTTACTTGTAAACGCTGGGTTAGATTTGATCCCAAAAACCTAAACTTGCCTACGATGTTTCTGCCGCACGAAGCGCTGTCCGCTATCGAGAACATCCATATCAATTTACAAGTAAAGCTTTTTGCGGATATTAAGTAAAGTCGCGATCTAGCTCCCATCGCCTGTTCCGAGCAGAGACAGAGATCGTGTAAGGAAACTATCTTTTCATGACTGCGTCGACCGCGCTGAAAGTATAAAGGATGTCGAACGTAGAAAAGGACAGCATGTAAACACGGACCGCGAAGGGACAGTGATCGTAGGGGCAGTGATCTTGTAAACTAAAGCCGACCGCCAAAACCTTTAAAGAGAAATGTTGTTCAGAATGAACGGAGTTCTTTTCTATTTGTAGAATAATAATTTGGATTCTAAATCTTCGAAAGATTCTGATTCCTTCGCAAAAAAAATTTGTTCAACGTCTTAATCTTGAAAGATCTACTTTCGGCCAGAAAAAATGAGTTTCCAGAGCATAGTGGCGTTGCGTGGTCAAAGTAGAAAGTCCAAAGACTCCTCGTATTTCTCTTTATCAGCCGAACCCGTTTGGGATTCGGCGAGCAGCGTTGAAAGCTCACGCCTCGAAACGCATCAAAGTCATGGCTCAGCCGAAACACGTCAGCAAAAAGTACGATCCAGAGTGAGTATCCTGGGAATTTACGGGGTTCGAGAGTACAAGGGATATCGGTGTGCCGATCTCGACTAGAAATCGGTTTGGTTTTCGAGCAGAACCGCGCCGCCGAGCTACCCGCGAATCCACCCGAAAACTCTCGAGGCGAAGATAACGAAACGTATCGTGGACCTGGCGCTGCCACAGAAAAGGCGAGTGAATTCCGATCGTTTTTAGCATTAATCGATAGCGGCATACGTTTCACTGTTAGAACGCTGTTGGCGAACTTGCGGTTCCAGACGAGCGGCAACATAACGGAGACTCTGTGGAAGGTTCAGAATTCGCGGTACCGGAAGTATCGATATTTCTGCAACGCCAGGCTGCAGCGGGAGGCGAGGAAAAGGTGAGGGTTCCTCCGGCGGAGCGGCGTTCGTCGTCCTTTCGTCTCTTTCTGAGGGAAAATCGAGAAAACGCCACGCAAACAACGAGAACGTAATCGGATTGTCCATTCCAGATGGAAGTTTTCGCACTCGCGGACACGATCCCGTAAAGTCGGATTTGGATCTCGCGAGAGCACGGTACCCGTCCTCCGAAACGCGCCCGTTCGTCCTCACTTCGAAATTGATCTCGCGATTCTCCGTCGCGACGACTGTTTTCAAAATCGAGGATTTTCCGGTTTCGCGCGCGACACGGTGAGAACGCGTTCGTTAAACTTTGCATGCAACTCGCGAATAGCTGGCAGGCACGAGCGACCTGGATGTAATTACTAATACGTAGACCCCAAGGGAGTTCCGATGTTCGTCGAGCAAACTCTCGAGTCTCCTGAACCATTCTCGCGCTCCCACACGCGACGCGACGCATCCCGATTGTTCCCTTACAGAAACTGTAACAAGCTCGCACCCGATAGCAACTTCGATTCGTTTTGTCTGCCTCTACACGCGCGTTTCTTCGCAGACAGAGGATCCAGGCGAAGTTGCGCAGAGCGGTGAAGCCCGACGAATGGGGACAACACTTGGAGTCCATGGAGAGGCTGGCCACACCGAAAACTCCGCCGAAACCGAAGCCTATCGTACGTAGACAGTCGAACGTGTCTCTCCTTCATCGCTAGACCGCGGGTCTTTATGCGTCCATGACGAGAATTGTACAGGGTGGTCCATTTAAGTAGAGAAAACACTGATCAGCTTTACCGTAAATTGATACCATAACAATTTTCTCTTGCGTTAAGCAATTCATTTCAAATAGTACGCCGATACACTGATAAAGTGTAAACTGATCAGGTATCATTAGTATATTGCGATAGTAAACGCGTTTATTTGCGTTCACGTTCTCGATTGACGAGTCTTGATCAAAGCCTGCGATCTCGATAGACACCAGTAGACTGTGGATCTTTAGACATTTATAGTGAAATTGAGTAAATGAAATTCAAAATTGTTGGAAAATTTTAAAAATTTCCTCCTCTATTAAAAGAAATGACATTCAATATGGTTTCTACTTCTTGCAATCGATGCAGAGAATTTTCATTTTGCCTAAAACTTTAATTTTCAAAGATCAAGGTCATTTCAAGGTCACGTTATTATACATATCCGAATGTATATTTCGCTCGGCTACAACGATGCGATTGAAAGAAAAATGCATTTATGTATCGAAAAACACCGACGACCTTGATAACTCCTAGAAAAATGACCTCGGGAGAAAAATGTTCTTGCCAGATATTCGTCTATTGACACCATGTACATTACATAAGAAATAAATTTTCGATCACAATAACCTGAAGAGATATTTAGGTGGCCTTCAATTCTTTTAATGTTCTTACAGTTTTGAATTGCAACAATTCCACAGTCCAATCAGTAATAGCAAATACGTTATTCGGGCGACCTGTTCTAAGTGGTTCACCCTTTCTGCATAATGTGTACACTTCGGTGTACACTTCGGTGCACCAGATTCTCAAAAACATGTTGAGTTGCGCGCGGCAAAGAGACTGGGGAACAGAGGTCAGCTCATTTGGGACCCGGAGTCGAATCGAAACCGCTTCTACGCGTTTGTTTTACGAGTGTGTGCGATGCAGGTTCCGTCCGTTTTCTGATTCCAGGGCAAGAAGAAGAAATGGAGACGGGCGAACGCGCAAAGAATCGACGAGCTGTCGGCTCCGGTGAGCAGAGAGTTGCCGGACGTCAGGGATCCGTTGATGGTGCCGGCATCAGCCCTCACCTACAATATCACCGAACGTGTTACACAGTTGGCACGCCACAGGGATTTACCGCTCGCGCTGCCTCCGCGGATTCTAGGGACTGTGTCCAAAGCGGCTCTCGCCGCCGAAGGTATGCTACCTGTGCATCCTAGATTCCAAATCCCAGATATCTCGGGTCGCAATCCTGCGCCACCGCGTACTTTTCTTTGAACTTTCCACTTATCGGACTGTAGACTCGCTTCCCGCGGTTTCCTCGACACGATTTCCACGAGTCTTTCGAGTTCGCGAAAAATTCGCGCCGATTATCCGTCGGTGCCAATATACGGGGTGTCCCGTCTCAAGTTTCACGTTTTACAGTCTCTCAGAATGATTGTTAACACTTTCAGTCCCCCAGGGATCTAATACGTTGACGTTCTTAAATTTTTTAAATATGTCCACTGCTTTAAATTGTACGTAACAATTTTTGTTATAGATTCATGAAATCCTCAGTCTGCTAATCGTCAATGGATACGAATTGTATGTAAAACTTGAAATGGGTCACCCTGTACATATCGATTCCCTTAACATTTCCGAAGAAGTAACGATCGCTAGACAGTAGGAATTTCGCGTCTTTTAATTTCGCAGCTACGCCGAGGCTGATCGTCCTGGCGAAGCCGGCGGAACGTCCTGCAGGAATGGAAACCGACCTGAGAGAGGACGCGTTCACAGTCTCGCCGCAAGCCTTGAAAGCCCGATGCTCGAGACGACTGAAGATGTTGGCCAGACCGAAGACCTACAGAAAATGAATGAATCATCGTTTCGTATTGTAATTTGTCCTCTGCATTTATCATTGTTCTTGTCAAGTGCAACATCTTTCATTACCCATTGAACACGAGTAATTGTCTTTCAGTTTGTCGTTGCGCTTTTCTGAAACGGAGGACGTCCTCCGGTTCGAGTAGCTTAGATTTAACTCTTTCATTTAACCCTCGCTCGTACAATTTCCATCACGGCTACTGGTAATTAGATATCCTTTGTCTTCCAAAAGACCATTTGCATTCAGCAACGATAACTGAACTGCGGATCTTTATGCGGGGCAGACAATGTTGATGACCTTTCTTTTTTTATCTAACAGGGACATTCGTCACGATCGATGATTTTATTCTAAATGCCGATTTAGAATTTGCTTAAAAATTACAGGCCTTCGATGTATGCAATTTTTGACCATTTTGGCGAAAACGAGCCACACTTACGAATTTTTATCTCGGCAACTGTTTGTCCGATTGAGCTATATTTTCTTTTGGTTTCTTCGGAAAGGATTGGGCCGTTATAACATAATGGTTTCAACCTCGATAATTAACTTTGTAATGTCGAGAAATGTAATCAAAGTGAGCCCTTGGAAAAGATCAAATTCTAAACCGGCAAAATGATGACTTAAACCCCGCCCCTAATTTCACATGGATTACAACATATTTAATATTTCGTTTGGAACAAAATCGTCGGTGGTAACGTCAAAAAGTGATGGATATAGCATGGAATGACCCATCGACAACAACTGTTAAACTGCGTCACTCATTTTCGTTATAAATCCATAAAATCCGCAGTGCATATCTGTCAGAAGAGCTCCAGCTCGACCTAAAAGAAAGGCTGAAGGTTGAAGGAATTTACCTCGAGGTCTTCGTCAGGATTCCAACTGGATTGTAGAGGGTAAAGGGTTAATCAATACGATTCATTTAACTATAGCACAGCTTGAAGAAGATCGTGCTCGCAGCAAAGTTCCGAGATTCCACGATTCTCTCCGCGAGAGAACAGTGAAAAGCCTGTCGCTGCCGGCGACTCCTCAGCCGTGTCTGTGGTGATTGGTCGCGGTTTGTCGTCGTATGTATCGCGGAAATAGTCTATCATCGAGCTATCTACGGCTCTGCGGCATATCAAAGCGCGAGTTCGACCGGCAAACACGCTCGTGGTCGGAAGGATACGTTCTGCCTCGAGCAGACACCGTGCCACGCAGATCGAACAGCAAATGGAAACGCAAAGAATCGGAAACGAGTCGAACCTTCTTACGATTCCGAGCACGTTCGGCCACTTTTGCCTGGATCTTTCTTTTGTCTTATTCCTCCACGGCCGACGACGCTTCTTCCTCCACCGATTTCGTTACGCGACGCTAAGTTTCGCTTCGTTTCGTGCCGCGACCCAGAGAATCTCGAAACTGTTCGAAAAGTTGAAATTCCGATCTCCCCGAATGGACGGTGCCTGCGATGTGCAGGGAATGTTGCAGCACAAAGATCCTTGCATGTTCGATCGCTGTAGCGCTCGGATATGTTAACTGTTGCGTCGGCCGGCCGGCCCGTACACCGGTGACACGAGTCTTTGCCAATCTTTGGGAGTCTGCGTTGGAGCTGTGATAAATGAAGGAAGCGAGATGTACGTTCGTGCAAGTATTTTCTATTCTCTTAGAAGTACTGGAACACGCTCGAGCAACATCAAACATTATTTTCGACTTTTGAATTTCTTTTATGGAACCCCCCCCCCCCACAGTTGTTTCAAACAATTAAAAAAGAATCTGTCCACAGAGTGAGCACCCACAGATGCCATAGCATAATTAATTTAATCATCAAATTCTTCTTCTCGAATATCTTATTCTAAACTATTTGCCGCGTTAAAAAATATGTTAAACAAAGCCTGTAGATCTGGACAGACTGCGTCTTTTATGTCGTATTACTTTTTTCCCCGTAGAACAAACGATTTTCGAAAAAATTGAGAAAAACATCTATCCGAAATTCAAAAACTTGTTTTGAAATTTGTAGATTGAAATACGGTTTCATTACCTTTTGTCGACAAACATTAGTTACCAATAGACAAGATATTCGAGAAAAACGATTTTATGAGCATTATTTGAATCGTTTTGATCGAGCTCAAACTTTGCACAGATATTTTTTTAATTGTTTAGAACAACTCTGAACGGCGCCGTAAAAGAAATTTCGACAAAAACGTTTGACAATTGTAAATAAGAGCCACCACCCAGTGTGGACACAGCTTTCAACGAGATGCAAGCGTGGAAGATAATAACAGTAATAGCGATAAAGTGGTTCTCCCTGGCGCAACGAATTTTCGAATATTTCCTCGGTGTATGTACAGTGCTCAGGTCCCCGAAGGGCTAGCTTATTTCGTGGCATATTCATTACACGACTTCGGATTAATTCCATCCATTTTATGGAAATGGCCTAGCCACCGTATCAGATACGGTTTAATGGATTTGAAGTTTCTTCGAGAGTCGCGACTATCTCTCGTGGTACGTGCAGTTTAGTAAGAACGCGATCGCGTAGATTCCTGCGATCCCGGTGTTCGAGCGAGAGGCTATGTAATTATGAATGAGCCAGAAAAGACTGACGAGAACGAGAGAGAGAGGGAGAGAAAGAGAGAGGATGGGAACAACGTTGAACGATGCTCGTGTACCGGGATCGGCAGCTCTCGAGCAGATAACCGCGCGAGATAATCGGCCGGAGCTTCTCAAGGGGTGCTTCTGCTGGCTGGGAGCAACAGTGAAAGGGTAACGGCCAAGGTAAAAGTGCTGTCGGCAGTGGTTGTCGGATGGAAGCACCGGGATCCGGCCGTATATTCGTTACACGGTACCCAAAGGGACTCCCCGGCTAACCTTTTTAATCGATTCAGCGATTAAAGCGGCTACGGCAGCTCATTTCCAAGCCGCGAAATATTTTCGAAACGTTCTTATCGGCTCTCGTCGATCGCTGATGGAACCTGTCCCGCGATTCAGAGAGATGTCAAAGATTTAGAGCCTGTTCACGCACGGCGGAAACCGCGCGATTTTGATTTCGAATTGTTGGACCGTGGGGACACGTGCGAACGAATACGAAGACGCTAATATAAATAAAATCCGCGCGATCGAAAACGCGCATTTCCGCCGTGTCTGAACGAGCTCTAATTATCGATTTAATACTCGAACTGCCGACCGAAAACGAATTACCACTTGTTTCGTTAACGTTTCACATCGCTAGACTGCAAATTTTCCGCATTCGTGGTAGCTAAATACGAGTGTACGATTAATACGAGGTAAATCGATGCATACGATTGCAAGAGAAATGATTAAAGAAAGAAGAAAATTGCGGCTCGTAAAGATCCGCAGTCTGCTAACGACGCACCGAATTTATAGGAAAGAAAAGAATGTGTTAAACCCCACCGCGTTTCGCTCCTTCTGCGTTCTGTAAAATCATTAACATATCTCTTTGACTGTATCGCAATTCAGAAAGACCCCTTTCAGATGTAAAATTACGGACGCAATTGGTTGAGTCAAAGTGTAAAATGAGGATCTCTCATCACGCAATTATTTTTTAAGAACGTGCGAGGGTTGCTGGAGAATTGGAATAGCAAAAGACAAAGGTATGAAGTATGCGAGGTCCCGAAATTTTTTCGAGATCGAAACGGGTACCCAAAAACTTCGAGATTCTCGCGTTTCGAAGAATACGAGAATTGCGCGTAGCAATTTTTGTTCTAAATTTTTTTTTCATGATGGAAGATATATGTATATATATATATATATATCGTGCAGACATACAGGAGGATGACAGAAGAATTTATTCTGGGACCGTTTCGTAGCCAAAAAACCGATGGTTATGGAACCAATACGAGAATGGAAATGGAATCGTAACCGAAACAGATGACAGTAGTAAATTTTGGCTCTTCGCAAACAGTTACCCGGGATATGGATTCTTTACATCCGTTTCAAGGATCGAAATAGAAATTATAACAGTTTTGAAGCGATATCGTGTATCCGTTAAACACACAGTGTGTGGAGGAGAGAGAGAGAGACAGAGAAGAGGGATGCAGAGACGAAAATTGGAACGGAATCCGATTTCGATAAATAAGGCTCGTCCTCTCTCGGACGTTCTGCTCGCAACTCTGCGATTTTACGACGGTACTCTGGCCATATTTCCGGTGTATATCGCGCGGAACGCGTTTCGTTTGCTTAGCAAGTTCATCGCGGTCCTGGGGAAACGCGTGTTCCGTGACTGGCCGGAGCTCGCGAAGCCCCAATCGAGTCACGGAACGCTGTTCTAATGAAACTTGTGTACCGTTTCCCGGGTTTCTGCGTCGCCTGTCCTCCTAACTGGAAAAAATAGGCTCTCGAGACGCTGCGCGCGTGCAGCCGGAGAGCGCGAGGGCGCGAGTGCGCGAGAGGGTGAGAACCAACTGCAAATAACGGCAAGCACACACCGCCCTCTCTCTCTTTCTCTTTCTCGCTCTCTCTGGTCTATCCTCCCTTACGCTTTCAATTTGTTGCGCACGGAATACCGTCGTTTGTCTCCATTCCCCTTCGCTTGATCCTCGATTAGAATTTAACGTTATCGTCACGAGTGCAGCTACTCATTGTCAATTTCAAATCCAATTTTGGACAACGCTGCCTACCGGTAGGCTAAATTTTCCTACAATGCCACTTTCAACACACTTCGCACCTTTGTTGCCTTCTGCATGCCTCGGACGTTTTTAAAAAATAATTGTGGCTCGGGTAGGGGTGTGCGAGAACTCGAAATAGCGAGAACCCGAAATATCGAGAACCCGATGGTCGGATCGCGTCGGGTTTCCCGAAAATTTCAAGAATATGACATATGACATTCTTGAAAAGAATTCGCGACGAACAACATTCTTTCGATGAAAAGAATTTTGTATAATTAACGCTAATCGTGCCGAGCACAAAATGCGAGTGGTATAAATTGTTTTATGAAAACTACAAGACCGAATTTCTTTTTAATTTCTCGCAATTTTTACAACAATACGTGCTTGAACGAAGAAATTTATCGAACAATTTCTAATGGAATCATCCTTGCAGCTTCAATAATTATAAAATAATAAATGTTAAACCGGTGATTAGTCCGATCGTGGTTAGGTTAGCGTTAAATATTTATATTGTATTCGATGTATAATATCTTCATAAATATGTAAGGAATAAATTATTTCGAGAATCCCGACCTCGAAATATTTAATTCTCCGCAATAATTGTCCCATCGAAGCGAACGTCTAATTTCCGTGTTAGAATCCTTTATTTCGTAGACGAAGGATATTTCGAGCGATCAAATTATGTTCGCCCAGTTACACGGTCGGGCATTCTGGTTCTTTGTAACAGTCGTTCGGGGTCGGCCGCTCTCGAGAACTGTTTTAATCAGAAGCTTTACATAACAGTTTGAAACAGTAATTTTCGGAGCCGTTCCAAGCTGGGCGATACACCGTCGACGGTCCGACTTCCCGGGCTTTATTATTTCACCGTTAGCCTTTACGAGACGTAAAAATATATGTGTCGAGCGCAAACGACCATTGCGAGAGTACACTGGTCGGAATATTAAATTCGACGGAAACGTCGAAATCGCGCCGCGTCGAGCGTGACCAGAAACGTTAACGAGATCCCTCTCACGATCGTGAAATATCCTCTTCGCAGCTGCCAGAGTTTCGGCGATTCTTGAATCGAATCGAACCGTACCGATTCCGAAACGAGATCGAAGTACGATTTTCCATCGAGGAGAGATCCTGTTTGTCCGAGACTGAATCGCGCGACGGGAGAGCATTGTATCGCGTGCACTCGGATACGTTGGATCGATTCCGCGATAGAAAGAAGATAGAAGTGCTCTCACGATGGGGGAAACTGGAAACGGGAAACGGGAAACCGGGCAGCGAGCTGGATCACCGGAGACGCGGTAGACTTTTCGAAAATCGGCAGAGTTTAATTACGTTCTCGTTAAGCCCCGTCGATCCGATTACAACGGAAGACGGTTTTTCCCTCCCCTGTTCGCTCGCCTTTCCCGAAATTCCGTTTCCAGTTTCCAGGTTTCCGGTTAGCGGGCGCGAGCCGCGACCCGTCGCAGATTATTTCCATGGAAATGAGGATCTGCATTGATTTTACGTCGAAACCGTGCACAGGTGATAGATTGCCCCGCTATCCGACGTCGATCAACTTTTCTCTTTTCGACCCGAAAAGTCTGCTGCGGAATTCTTGTCTTGCCTTTTCGTCTTCTCTCGCCTTCGCGAGTCGTCGCACACTGATCCCTATCGAGAAATTCAGTCCTTTTGCCTGTAATGAACTTTCTCGTATCGATGTCTAATCTGACTACGGATTTTATGCATTTATGACAAAAATTGGTAAGCACAATTTCAAGCTGTCGACATATTAAAAAGATTTAAAGACATCGCCGTATTGGGTAATCAGATAATTAAAAGAAGAAAGAAATTTAAATTTAAGCGAAAATTTTATAGCAATATCTCTAATGGTTCAAAAGTTATAACTAGACTGCGGATTTTTACGCATTTATGAAAAATTGGTTGGGTGAAATATAAAACAGTAAAAGATTTTGAAAATTCAAGAATATTGTAACGTTTCTCTTAATGCGACAAAGTCGTTAAGGGATGAAATCAATCAATGTAGAACATTTTTATAACAAAATGTCACTGAATTTCTCTCGCGGCGCCTTTTCTCGACAGCCTTCTCTCGACAGCCTTCTCTCCCGGCACCTTCGTTCTCGATTTCATCGACGAAAACGAAATTCCTCGGGGAAACACGTAATTTTCTACGTGTCGAAACGCGTGCCACTCTTTCCGTTTTCCGTTAGCCGCGCGTCTTCCGCATGGGCGCCGACGTTTTGCGTATAAACTGAACAGCTCACCTGCTCGGTCCATTGATTTCCCGCTGCTATTACTGTTTATGCAACGCTATCGATAGAAGCTCAAGCACCGCGTGATATTTCACCAATCTAGCGGAACAATTGCGTCGAAGGAACATTAATTTTCGACGCAAAAGCCGCGGTTCTCCTACTAATTAAAAGCGAAATTATTTCAGAGAATGTCGCATACGATACGCATGTATTTTCAGTTTATTGAACGGTCGTAGGTAAAATAGAGAAACAAAATTGTTATTCGAATATATTTAACCAGAATTCGTATCGGATACCGATATTCTCATGCATTCGAATCGACTGGCTCGTCCAATGATTTCAATCAGCCTTCTATGTAAGTATTCGCAGTAATTAACATTTCATTTAAGCTTTATTCCGACGGGTAATTGGACTTTTGTGGTATTAATATTCGGCGTGTTCAACGCTGAACCGCGAAGCAGAACCATCTCTGAATTCTGAATTCAACCGTGATCAATTCAAATCTATCGTTCTGTTTCAGTACCATCCATAGATGCTATAATTTGTCTAAAAGGATTTTCTACGTTTTGCCTTGACTTCGAATGCAATAACTAGACTTCGGATTTTATGCGTTAAATTGAGTTAAGTATATGACATTTTACAAAAATATTGAAAAAAGCGAAAAAAAATGGTAATTCGATGGTGCATTCTCACTTTACACAACGCACATCTTTTTTTTTCAAGAAATACGGAGAAATTTATGACCGAAGACCTCGGTGATTTAAATTATCTGAAAAAAGTACTAAACAAGTAACAAATAAACAATGATAAATATTAATATACGATAATAAAATTAAACAAATTATTACAAAAACGATATATTCATTACGATAATTCTCAGTGGATAGGCATAATTTTTTCAACGAATTTCCTTATGATTCAACCGTTATAATTAGACTGCGGATCTTTATGGAAAATAAAAATGTTTTGCATTGATTGTGGGAACCAGGAATAGCATAAAGATTGATTTCATCCCTTAACGACATGGTCACATTAAAAGCAACATTACAATATTCTTGAATCTTTTACTGTTTTATATTTCACCCAACCAAAATTTCTTCACGAATGCATAAAAATCCGCAGTCTGGTCACAATAAAATGTCACTAAATTTCTCGATCCAGCTCACTGTGCGGCGTCTCTCAAACAAAATGTAACGCAGTTTCGCCCAACGCTATCAACATTTAATTTCAGCCCGCTAGACTGTTGAAATATCATACTGTGCGCGTCGGCGAGAGGATCTCCAGCTCGTGAATTCAACTTGGCTCCTTGGTTCCGCGATAAAAGAGAGCGCGATAAAAGTTCCGCAGCCCCGTTGCGCCAGCGATATCATCGTTTGGAAAATAAGAATGCCTCGGAGCTCGGAGAAACAAGAAATCTGTATACACCCGTTGTTCCCCTAGCGAAGAGTAAACGACGAGAACCGACCGAAAGTTTCTCGATAAATCGTCCCGGCGAAGAACCGGCCATGGACAGATGGTTTTCTAAGGTGAAAAGGAGTATAATAAATATTGATACTCTGCGGGCAGAGGATCGATCGATCGGAAATCGGTTTGAAGAGAGAACGACGCCGTGGGACTTCGTTGGAACGAATCTATTGACACGATGCGGCAAACGGTAATGGACAAGGAGCCGGTTTATATGTATCTCTTCCGTCGAGTAGAATTCTTTTTCTCGTAAATTTGTCGAAAGTTATCGCGGAGACGAGTGCTGCGGATTCGTCGGCGAGAACCGAGATTTGTGGAGAACATCGCTAGTCGAGTCGAGTCGAGTCGAGTTTAGGCATCCTCAGAAAATAGTGAGTACGGTACCACACAGCTCGTTGCAACAGATTTCACTCGAAATACAGGGCGAACACACAACACCAGGCATGTATGTGATTGTTCTCGAAAACGTAGTAGGAGTAGTTGTCGCGTTCCACGTCCCAGAGGCACTGGAAACTCGCGTGAATGCTCTGATCGAGACGCTGAACGATGCTCACCTGCGTCACTATTTTGTATCTTGCAACGAGAAAGCACAGCATTATTATGCGACCATTCGAATAGGCGAGACCCGCAACGCGGATTTCAACGAGCCAAGTGCAGTGTCACGCGTGCAGAGTGCAATGCGAGAAGTCTTTCCATTTTTTCCAGAACCACGATCTTCGATATGGTAATTTGAACAGTTAGCGTGGACCTTTTACCGTGTCCTGTGTCATTTCTATAGATTTCCATCAAGTAGTTTGTTTATGGTATATTTTTTCAATCGATCGCGTTCTTTATGATCACCCCAATTCTTTCAATGAATCTCTTGTCAAAATTTCTTTTACGGCACTCCCAGAGTTGTTTCAAATAGTTCGAAGAAAAACTGTGCAAAGTTTAAGCTCGATCGGACAACGGAAATTTTTGGATTTTGGGCCATCGTTTATCTCAATTTTTTCGAAGACCTTTTGTTTTACGAAAACAAAGTAATGCGGCACAAAAGACGCAGACTGTTCAGATCTACAGGCTTTGTTCAACATAGTTTTCGACGCGATTCAGAAGATATTTTGGGAAAAACGGTTTTATCTAATTATCTGTGGGCATTCAAACTTTGCGCAGATTTCTGTTTTAATTATTTGGAAGAACTCTGGGGGGGGGGGGGGGTCGTAAAAGAAATTCAATTCTGTCTCAATTCTATCTCAGTTCTATCTCAATTCTTATAATTCTAGCAACCATTTTCTGGCTGTCGCGTTTCGCATAAAACAGAGAACCACGACTGATTTCAAATGTAATGAAACTGCCGCAGAAACGTTCCGAACAACTTGGCAACCAGACCAAAATATTAATTCTCTTTTTCCCCACGGTTCTAGTAAAAACCCGATCTCGAACCGATTCGGAGCAACTCTAAAAAAAAGAGTCGAACAATTCTGAACAAAATTACGAACGGGTACGGGTCTCGGTTCTATTTCTCTTTCGTTCAGGAACTTTCCAAATGCACTATGCGTGTGTGCACTTGTTCGTTGTGCAGTAGAACTAAAAACCTCTGTGTACCTGTCGTAATCCTTTTTGCTGATCGCCTTTTGCACATCGGAGCCAATTTCCTGGCATAGTTTCGCAGCCTGATTCGGATTATAGGCCGTCACCCATGACAATTTATGCTGCATCGTCTCCATGACCAACCCGTCGACCACCTCGACGTTGAAGCTACGGAACGATTCGAGACGGTAGGTGTTTTGGTACTTGGGGATCTATGCGTGTACGTTCGACGGGGAAAGGACGTTTCGATTAATCGTCTCTCGACGATCGTGCTCGCCAACGTTTTTCAACGCTTCGCACTCAACGCGAGACGTTTAACGTACTTTCAATCGATCCCCGCGCTTGTGGAAGAACATACGGCTCGCAGCAGAGCCGATCATCGATACCCTCGACATCAATCGCTTTTTAGCCTGAAACATCGACGATTTTCAAAGCTCCGACCACATTTTACCGAACGGTCTTCATCCGACTGCGAATTTTATGCGTTCGCGACTAAAACGATTAGGTGTTGGTGACGGTGTATACATAAGAATTATTTTGTACAAAGATCCGCTGTCTATTCGGTAGACTGTGGACTTGATGTGTTTTGAGTTTCATCGAAATCGGTGATGTGCACCCTTTTCTGTATAATTACTAGACAGAGAATTTGATGTGCGTACGACAAAAATGAGTACGTGTAATCTAAACTAGTTAAAATATTAGAAGAATTTGATAATACCGTTATATTATTTTCAACCTATCAAACATATTAATAAAGAAGATTAACACTAGATTTACGGGATCCGTCAAAATGACGGGTTCTAAGAAAAATATTTTCTTAATTTGCGATTATTAAGATTGTAAAGGTGCTCTCCTGAGGAATTATTTACCAAATTTATTTCTTTGGGTATATATTATTGGGAAAATAGCCAAAAATTTGGATAAACACATCCTTCTTATGTTTATAAAGTAATGTGAAATACTTATTTCTACAGCTCCGTAAGCCTAGCGTTAATCTCCATTTTACTCCAGATCGTTGGAATTCAGCTACAAAGTTTTTCTTATGTATTCGTGACAAAATATTGTCGTATCGTTTTCAGCACTGCGACGTCATTTTGCGCAGTCTTCGTCAACGTTCCGAATAATTACCCCCGCTCGTTCGACCGACGAGCTTCGAGTCACGGTTCTGTCCATTTTTCACGGATTTCTTCTCGACTTCAGGCAAATTTAAGAGTTTTCAGACGACTGAATGCACAGTATCCCTTCACTATTCCAATTAGTGTATCGCGAATATACATCGACGACCATTCCGAAAAATTCAATGCGTGTCTGTCTTCGAGTTCGACTGTTCGATAACTCGTATGTTGTATGTACAATGCCTGTGTATAACGCGATATATATGTTGTGCCTTTTGTTTAGAATATGACGACTCGTTTTCAACTGACTTCGCTTTCGCAGCACGGTACAGTGGAGTATGAAAGAGTTTCGCTCTAGCGTGATTTCGATAGATTTTCCTGCGGACTATTATCTTTTCAAGTTGATCGAAAAATATCCGAGAAAATCGCACGGTAACAGGCCTCCGATTTTTAGTTAAAAGTCTACAATTCTATTAAAAATTATATCGTTGTATTCGGGAGAGTTCGTAGAAGCGTTTTATGCAAGAAGTTTTGGTTGTTTTGATTAGTCTTTAAAACATGCTTACTCGTTAACGTTCGATCACGATGTAATAAAAAATTATGTATTTCTATTTGGGAGAGTCTGTAGAATCGTTTCGTGTAGAAAATGTCTGCAAAATTTTTCCGTATGAAGCAGGAAAAATGTTTAACGCAGCCAAGTCGAATAATACCCACCCAGTTTTTGAGGAATGTCTCGGTTGCTTCAATTACTCTTTAAACATAATTAAACGTTCGTAATGTAATAAAAAATTATGTAGTAATATTTGGGAGGGTTTGTAGAATTATTTCGTGTAGAAAATGTCTGCAAAATTTTTCCGTATGAAGCAGGAAAAATGTTTAACCCAGCCAAGTCGAATAATACCCACCCAGTTTTTGAGGAATGTCTCGGTTGCTTCAATTACTCTTTAAACATAATTAAACGTTCGTAATGTAATAAAAAATTATGTAGTTCTATTTGAGAGAGTTTGTAGAATTATTTTTTGTAAAAAATGTGTTCAACATCTTTTCGTATAAAGCAGGAGAAATGTTTAACGCAGCCAAGTCGAATAATACTCGCCTTCTGCGTTAACAATGCCACGCTCAAGCCCTGTTCAAACACATTCAAAAGTTCATAATGTAATAAAAAATGATGTAGTTCTATTTGGGAGAGTTTGTAGAATTATTTCGTGTAAAAAATGTCTGCAAAATTTTTCCGTATAAAGCAGGAGAAACGTTTAACGCAGCCAAGTCGAATAATATCCACCTTCTGCGTTAACAATGCCACGCTCAAACCCTGTTCAAACACGTTCAAACATTCATAATGTCTTGAAAAAATATACCATCCTATTCAGTACAGTCTGTAGACTCCGCACAACAAATATTTAAATGTACAATCGCATCACGAGAACTCCTCGTAGTTGAAACGAATGCGACTTCCCCTTGAAAGTTGAAATGTCTTGAATACCGAGTATAATGGAGAGAAAATAAGTGTCGAACGACGTGACCATTGACAAACCGGGAGCTCTGCCAGTTCTTATCGGATCGGGGAGCGAATAAAATGAGAATCGTGTCTTCGTAAAAAGTTCGATTCGATCTCACGATAAATCCCGATGGGTCAAAGTTTCGAAGAAGTCGAAAAGAAAAAAGAATGGATAGGGACGAGATGGGGTTGGTAATTCTAAATCGCGATAGTAAAGCCGTTCGAGCTCGTTAACGTCGGCCGGGACAAACTTACCTATTGAATTCGGTCGCGTAACAATACGAACAATTCCGGCCGGACTTCTGTTGTCCTCTTATGATCAGGGTTCTCGCGTTAATTCGGGCACTGCGAACTCGATCGTTTCGAGTAACGGACGTCGCCGGACACGTCTTAATCCTTGTGTAGGGTTTTCAACAACTTGTTAATGCTCCTCTAAAAATATTATAACTAGTTTATGGCTTATGAAAATGGTCCAAAAAGGCCAGAATATAATATTTTTAAATCAACAACTTGTTAATGCTCCTCTAAAAATATTATAACTAGTTTATGGCTTATGAAAATGGTCAAAAAAAGCCAGAATATAACATTTTCGAATCAACAACTTGTTGATGCTCCTCTAAAAATATTATAACTACTTTATGGCTTATGAAAATGGTCAAAAAAGGCCAGAATATAACATTTTCGAATCAACAACTTGTTAATGCTACTTTAAAAATATTATAATAAACTGCGGATCCTTATGCGTTTATGGCTTATGAAAATGTTCAAAAAAGGCCAGAATATAAAGTTCGATAGAATTATGTACAATTTCCATTTGTTTTGGATCTGCGAAGGCTGTTTCCATTAAAAATATGATTTTATTAAATTCCACTTTCTTCAAATCTTTGTCGACAAAAATTGAAAAATGCATAAACATCCGCAGTGTAATTATAAAATTTTTCTGAACGTCCATTCTTTGCACGTTAATGTATTCGTTTATAGTCTCAAAATGAAAATTTGTGCAAATATGTGGAACACGAAAGGTTTCAAATAATCTATACAGTTTGGTTGCCTACATAAGAGTTAAGATCGATTTATACTATCGTACCGGCATCGGGCCGACTAGCGACTGTCCGACAAACTCGCGAAGAATTCTGGTGAAGCATACTGCTATTTTTTCTTTTGAACTAATTGCTTAAAGTACGATCTTGAAGTTCCTCTTCGTTAAAGTATTTTCAATTTTTCCCAAAAGAATATCGAAGCTATATTGTGACATTCTAAAATATTGAAGAATTTTTTCTTCGTCGTCTGTTATACTTTTGAATTTTTCTTTTTCTACATTCGTGCACACCGAAACAGCAACACCTCTTTCTCTTCTCAGCTTCTATATCTAATAACATCGATATTACATCCAAATCTTTTACAGTTAAACGAGAAAACCCTTTTACTATCTTCGCAGGTCTTTACAAGTCGTTGCCTTACCTCACTGATCGGATGCGGACTTCAATTCCGCGAGAAAAAAAGAAAGAGAGGAGACGAGAGCCACAACGGAAGAGAATTTCTTCCGCGCAGACATCCAACTAGAAGAAACGCACAATATTCATTTGCGGGAGCTGCGCAGGGACAAAATGGTGCGAGGGGCAGGTATTCAAACACCGAGCTGCGATTCGCAGTTTAATAAAACACTCTGTTATATTTCATGATTCTTTTGCGCTCATTTCTCTTTACAGGAAATGAACAAACTTGCAGATCCGCCGGCGATTCGGGTGCTGAATCAAGAATTGCGAGGGTCCACGGGAAAAAGGGAGAATGTCAATTTTCGCGGAGTTTAATTTCATTGAAATTAATTTTACCGGCTGTGCAGCAGCGAGTGAAAAGTTTCCTCTTGCGTGCATGCCTAGCTGTGCTGGAAATTCTGGTGAATAGAGAAACTGTAGATTTTCCTTTCTTCGAATCGTTCCGTTTTCTCGTGGACTCTTTGATTCGTTTCCTTGTCCGATCTGCTCGGGGCAGAACGACTTCCGGAATCGGTAAAACAGTTCCAGAAAGCTGGTCGGCTAGGCGAGTAGGCCGATCGATCTTTAGGAAACGATGCACAGGATGGAACGCCTCGGAAGTCGATCGGAGGCGGAAGCGTTACTTCACCGTAATGTTCTGTCCACCAGGAGAAGCAGACTGAAGAAAATCGCTCTCCTATTCGCGTTACCAGTGCCGCCGTGCTGCATCGCCGCAGGATGTTCCCCTGAAAAAACACACGTTCACGGTGTTCCGTTCGTTTACAGCTTCGACGGTGCTTTTCCCCCTTAAGAATAGTAAAAAGAGTGGTCGCAACGATTTATCGTTGTTGGACGACCCGTTGCAACCTCTCTACGCTCCCTTGTGAATATAAACGATCTTATAGTCGGTACTACGATTTTTAAACGCGAGGAAAAAGAACGCCCGGCGGCGTATTCCTCTTGAAATGGTTAATAAAAGGGAACTGTAAAAGGAACGTATTCTTCTCAGAAATTTTTAAAGAAGGAAACTTTGTAAACCGGAAAATTGAAATCCCTTCTTGCTGAGGGGCTGCCTGTATTTAACATCGGAAAGTTCTGGACCCTTCGAAGATGCAATTTATAAGATGAAACGTTGTTTGTAATCGTGAATGTTAGGAGGATATTTTGCTGACACGAAATAACATTATTATATGAGATCACATTAAAGAAGATGACTTCGGAAATAAGATTTAAGACGTCTTTTTAGGACGCAAAACTTTCAGACCTAAAATTGACATCTCGTGCTATCTGGGTTAGCGGAATCGAGCAACTAGTGTTGGAGATAAAAATTCACAGTATAGAAAACATAAAGCTTGATAACGATCTATTGAGAGTTCCATCCGAGCTTAGACGAAATAGAGAAACGCGCGAGGGAAGGTGATAAATTAGAACGGTGGAAAAAAAGGACCGAAAGCGCACCCGTAAAATCGTTCAACGAGACGAGCATTCCTCTACGGTCGTTATGGGTTCGTAGCTAAACCACGAATTTATATGCTCACCGTTTAACACGTGGATCATGACACTGGTTGGCGCCACCTTGTTCGAAGCACAGGTGTAATTCCCACTGTCGTTGAGCAGAGCACGGGTTATCAACAGCTTGCTGGTGGTGCCATTTTTGCCTTTCTCCGTTTCCAGAGAAACGCCACCCCTGTCGAACGTAAAAATTAGAGATCTCTATTTCACTCGTATTTCACCTATATATTTAAATACACGTGTACTATTTCAGGTATATTTAACACACGCGCGCGTTAACGTATCCGCATTTTAATTCGCATCAATTTTTAGGATACAGTTACCGATTTTCGAGACCAAAATATGGGTACATAAAATAGATAGAAAAATGAATTTGAAAGCCACTCACGTTAAAAAAATGTAACCGACTACTCTTCTAGTTTATTAGAGAAGAATCTGAATATGTTCTAATATTCTGACAATAAACGACTTCTTTTGGGACAACAATATTCTTAGCTGTCGGGTAACACCATTCCGGAGCAACTGCTGTTTCTGACATGTTTAAATACTTTCATCCCAGTTCTACAATTCTCAGAAGTTTAACTTTCCGCGTCTTTCGCTCGCAGTTGCTCCATTCCATTCTTAATTATTTTGTTATTCAGTTGTACGTGGAAATTTGAGTGCTTTTATTGTATGGTGAGAAAAATGTGAGAACAAAATAAAATAACATCGATGACAGAAATTAACCCTTTGCGCTCGAAGCTATTTTAACTCGAAAATTAATCATTTATTCCGACCTAGACTATTTCCATTCTCCATGAATTTTCAAATTTTATGGATATGAAATTGTTATAATATCTCATACAATAACTAAATGTTCAGTAATTGATTAGATATCAACATATTTGTAGTAACGGATTTTTAGACAGGATGTCGTTGGGTCCTCAATGGCAGGAAGATGGCCATAAAACAGAAAGACCTGGCAAAAGCCAGGCCCAAGGGAAGAAGGCCATTAAAGAGAAAGCGTGCCGGACGAAAACCAGGCCCAAGGGTCGGCTGGGTTTTCCGAAGACACACTCAGGTTATGGGGATGAGTGCGGGTGTATGAGTGAGGACGGGAGAAGGACATTTTTGTGAGAGAATGAGTCAGTTGTTGGTTGATCGCGAAGAGTGAAGGTCTTAGTGCATTGCTTGCGAGTCAGAATATTTTGTTGTGTCGTAAAGTCTAATACCTATTCGATCCCTTATATAAATATACTTTTAATAAATAAAGTTCAAAAACACTGTTACCACATATTTAATAATTTGAACCAAATTTTGAATAACGGTATAGCAATTTTTCATGGTGACTCTGAGTCACCAATCGAGTGCCAAGGGTTAATATCAATGTTCTAAGAATTATGCGAATTCAAATGAGGATGCGTTAATGCATCTCTAATAGAAATAGTATGTAATACGAGTATGGGACCCGTGAAACTCGAATATACACGTGACAGTTCTCCTCGAGTACTTTCTTCGGAGTACACAGAATCGGCTGGGCGAAAGGAGAGTAAAGTTATACGTAACATGAACGCACCTTGGACCATCGAAATCGATCGCTGCACCAGCATGATACCACGTCACATTGCTGGGAGGAATGTCCTGTGTGTCCACGATGCAAGTTAAACCGATCGTGCTACCCTTCTTCACGTACACTTCTTCAGGCCCGGTGATCTTGGCTTGAACGTCTTCGTTGATGTAAAAAATAGATGATGAACTGACGTCTGCGAATCCAGAACCGGCGGAAACTCACCTAGAACTTTCAGTACAATCGCCCTGTGGATCTTGGGCTCCGTGTTCACTTGGCACTCGTAGGTCCCGGTGTCCCAAGGTTGCACGTAATCTATTTGCAAGTTCCACTCGTCGATGTCCTGATCGCCGACTATCGTGAACCTTGCGTCGCTTGTGTAGGTCGCAGACATTGATGTCAGGATGTGCAGGTCCTTCTTGCGAATCCAGGACACCTGTCGTGCAACGTGTTCTCGGTGGTTGCAATTCGTTAATGTTAATTCCAATTCTACAGGTAGTTGATCGATAGACTGCGGATTTTATGCATTCATAATGAAATGATATAGAATGACGTAGTAAAATGGTTTAAGGACGTCCCGTGTACAGGTTTTGCAAATCAATTTCAACCTTTTACGAATAAAGTATTATATTTTTAAGTAAGTTTTTGTAAAAAAAATCAAATCAATTGTAACTTATATAAAAGTAATTAGCAATTGAATAACTTTGTAATGTACGAAAGCTGCGTGTAGATATATTCGTTACTACACAAATAATGTAACTGCGTTCTCCGAAACAATGGACAAAATTTCAGTGACGTGTTCAGTTCAGTGTAGCGTGCCTAAATAAATATATAATTTAACCTAAATAAACAAATAATGAATTTGAAATATTCTGAATGGGTGAGATTGATTTGCATAAGGTTGAATTTGACTTGCCAAAGGGGTGAATTTGGAGTGCAAATCCTATATTAGTTTCCGATTGAAAGAAATAATTGAAAGAGGAAAGAAATTTTGATTTCGCTACTGTGTCTTGCAATCAATGCATTTTGTTTGCATAAAGCAGTCTAGCGATCAAATAGGTGTCGTCTAACACTTTGTGTGCCAAACAGGCAGCCTTTGATAGCCTAAAAAATTTAGTAATCCATTTAGCGAAATAAAAATGGAAAAGTTGATTTCGCATTAATGCAAAATTGACAACTTCGTCGTCAATTTCTGGGAGACGTGGCACTCGAAGTGTTAAAAAAGAACGCAACTAGACAAATTCTGAGAATCTAAAACTACCAGTCTGGAAGGAAACAAAATTTCGAAGCAATTGCGCTGGATTGGAATTACAAGGAACATAATACCTCGCGGTTCGGAACTTTAGAAAGATGACGAAAGGCATAGCTTTTACGTTCACGGTAGTAAAATGGATCCCGGCCGCTCGATAAAAGCAACTAAATTGCAACTGCTGGGTTCACATTTGATTGAAATTGTTTCGAAACTCGAAGCAGGGTAAACTAACGAGGTTTCACTGCAGAAACACGAGACTCACGGTTCTGTTCCCCAAATTCTTGACGCGACACAACAGCACAACAGTTTGCCCGACAACGGCGGCCACTTTTTGAGTTGGATCTTTGTAAAAAGTGGTCCTTCTCGTCCCTCGATGTGTTCGCCGTTCGGTCCTGCCGATCTCGTCTTCGAATCGTTGCGCCGCTAAAATTGAAGCGCCGGTTAACACACTTTTTTCATTCCCACCGTTAAATTCTCAAACGTTTGCATCGATCAAACCGGAAAATGCTGTTCCCTAATTATTATTATTCAGGAATTATTTCTTTCTGTCCATTTCGCGTGGAAAAAACGAAAGATCACGTTTTGAAAGTTGCGCAATTTCGAAGATACTTTTCGCGATTCTACCTTGGTTCCGGTGATCGGAGGCCGGTTCGGCGCGTAACAGGTGACATCCGATTCCAAGCAGTATAAGAGCCATGCCGTGGAACGGTGCCATTTTTTACCTAGTAAATACTTTCATGTTTCTACTCCTCGATAACTGCTATCTCCGAGTTTATCGGCGATTCCAGTGGCGTTCCTCGAAGGATGAACTCCGTTCCTTGTTCTCCATCATCCCGTGCGACTCGCGGATTACCATATGTTCTCCGGAATTAATCCGTTTCCCAAGAGAAACGGCAAACGGATAAAAATCCCAACGACACGGTTGACATCGCGGAAAAACGCGCCGTTTGGTTTCGAACTGTGTCGAACGACATATTTTGTTCAGGAAAAGAAAGAAAAGATATATTTTCGGCGGGAAGTTAAGAACGCGACGATCCGCGGATGACACTTGAGAACGACGCGCGCCGGGAGCGTTCGAAACACTGAAAGCTCCTTCCTGTTCTGGAGAAGATGGTAATGCGGAAACGTGAACGCGCTGGCGCCTCGCGATCGCTGTGCGATTGCGCGATTCTACGGAAAATGGCAAAGTACGCACAGGGTGTCCGATTTTAATCTGGGTATGAATTATTGATAAAGTTTCTTGACTTTTCTTCTGGTATGTTGAAAACGCGGAGAAGAAGTTGTAAGAATTACTTGGAAGATATCTGTAACTTGGTGATTTTTGAATGAGAAAATTTATGAATGCACAGATGCGTGGCGGCTGATACCATCAAGTCACCCCACTGTTCTCGGTTATTACTGGACTGCGGATGTTTATGCAATTTTAACATTTTTGTAGATAAATTTGAAGAAAGCGGAATTAGATAAAATGTTATTTTCAGTGGTAGTAGTCTTTATAGATCTGAAATGAATTAAAATCGTACAAAATTCTGTCATATTTTATATCCGCAGTCTAGTTGTTATCTATCTAGGGCTGCTTACAGCTGCCTAGGGCCAGCTAGAACTGCCTAGGGCTTCTTACAGCCAGAGCTGTGCTAATTTAAATATATTGTAATTGAATTACGAAATTTAAATGCATTGTATTTTATATATCATGAGTGTAATCGAAATACAATGCAATTAAAATACAATATAATGTAAGTTACTCAATGTGTACGTTGCTCGCTTAACGTGAAAAGTATCATTAATTTTCATCCGTGTTTCTTCCGTTTCGTATTCGCAGACAACTTAATTTTATGTTTACGTTTACGAGGATGTTTTCTTACGCGACGATGGCCAACCTTTCAAAAGCAATCTTAGTGACAAGATGTTTCAGCAAACAGTGTTCATTAAAATTAATTTAAAACTTGCTGACAACTGCTATCAAATTAAGAATATTCTTGTTTTCGGTCTTTCGTATTAAATAGTGTTACTTTCTTTCTGTGGTCATTTCGTCCTATGTCTTTCGACAATTTATATATTTTTTCTGAAACGAACGTATTACGAACGATACCATGCTCGTGACTGACATTAATCTTTTTCTTTTTCCACCTCTTATATATTCTTCTTATTTATAATTCATAATTACACTGTACTTTGTATTTGTGATTCAATTGTAAGAACGAATTGCGTTGTAATTTAATTGAATAAGAGACCAGAATTACAATAACGTTATAATTGAATTGAATTATATTCATAAATTACATTGCAAAGTCGCTTGAGAAAGTTTCGATCTCTCGCAAAAATCCAGAATTCGTGGAATCAATTCGTCATGTTCCGCTTCACGTAACTGCAAATAATGTAGAAAATAAATCTAGAATCTTTGCAGCTTTTGCGTATTAAAACGTATATTTTCACATTCTGAAGCTGGCACGCCAAGAAAGGCATACAGCTTTGTCGTTAAATAAGGAAAAGGGGAAACGAACGGTGAACTTAACCAGTTCTAATAGTACGTTACAGCGTTATACCAGTGTTATACATATATATATATATATATATATACGTATATATAAAACGATGGCTTCCGGTCTGCGAAATCTCTATACACAAACTGCACGCTACTGTTCTCGCGGTTTCGTCGGAGGTTTTACAGGCTTCGCGGATCTATAACGAGACGGTTTCACATTATTACTCGAAACAATAACACATCCGTGTATATTACTTGGGCTATGCAATTCATTTATTGTTACACCTTAATTCGTAGAAAATAATAATGATAATATACAATTTTTATGCTTTTGTTTCTTTTCTTTTCTCTTGGCTTTTTTTTTCCTTTTTTTCATCAACAAAGATAATACAATTACAGTACTGACAATAATACAGTTACAGTATACGCCGAGACCGTGGGTTCTTCGAATAATCGGTTTTCAATTAAAATTTCCGGTCGCCATGTACAAAGCATGGAAAAGAAAGTGTTCCTCGCATCGTTCGTTCGTTCTCAATCGACGATACCGTCACGTTCGGAACGCTAACATCATTTTCAACGAATTCGATTAAAACGATTCAGTTATGATACAACGATCGACAGCACTATCGCCGATTAAACGCAAAAGATCACGGTGCAGGAACACTTCCTGTCCTGTAGGATGTCTCGCTTACGATAGCTATCGCAACATTGCGCTTCGCATTCGTGAACATCGCGTATTTATTAATTTAACAACGACGAGCTTTAAGTTCAAAGAGGAAACTAACGACCTTTCAATGGCAGTGAGAGGAAAGCTGTCCCGCACAACGGAAAGCAACGAATTCCCTCAGGCTAAAAGTGAAAATGAAAGATGATCACTCTTAACAAGAGTGTGCATGCGCGTGTGTATATGCGTGTGAGGGTGTGTGTGCTATCAAGTTGCACAGTCGATAACGTAAAAAGATTAATCAGCGCTCGATGGGTCTCGATCTCGATCGTTCACCGATCAGAATCGTATGAAATCATTATGAACAAGCTCTCGAGTTGGCCTCGAAGCGTCGCCGTAGTTAAACGGCCTCCTCCTCGTCGTCAATCCTAACTTCTCCTCGAATGCACTCGTTTAACCTGTTGAACGAGGTAATTCGTTCGTGATCATTACTTTTTCATTTTCTTTTTAATCCGTCCGACAATTCCTTCTCCTCTTCATCGTGGTACTATAAAGAGACCATGGAAGTTATGCGTTCGCAAGCTAAAGAATCGAAAATCTTTTTTCGAAAATTATTCCAGAAATCTGTAGATCAGATATTCATAGAATGCACTTTAACCCTTTGCACTCGGAGAAATTTTAACTGGAAAAAAATGTTGGTATCTAATCAATTACTAAACATTTAAGTATTGTATAAGTTATTATGTCAATTTCGTACCCATGAAATTAAAAAAATGACAGAGAATTTAACTACTCTAGGTCGAACAAATATTTATATCTCATGGGTATGAAATTGATGTAATAACTGAACAATACTTAAATGTTTAGTAATTGATTAGATACCAACATGTGTTTAATAATGTAAACTATATTTTGAATAATGATCAAGCAATTTTTAGTGGCACCTCTCTCAGAGTCACCACTAAGGGTTAAAGGTGTTTGCAAAGTAAATACAATGTCTTTTAATACAGATTCGTTTATATTTTTATTTGAAAATTTATATTTGCATAAACTCGCACAATCAACCCGTAAGTACTACGAATTTGCTTCCACATTTGTTGGACAGTGAAGCGCAAAAGCATGATCGCAAGAATTAATGGTTGCGATTAGAAGAATCTTATTCACCTCGTAACAACAAAATTGTTGTTACTTTAATTTCATTCGGGAAAGTCGCCCGATCAACAGATTAAATAAGCGTCGCCAATTTTTTCGAACGAACGCGTTCACGGTCTCGTTCGCGAAATTTACACGCGCGGAAAGTTCGTTTCCCGTGGGAAACGTGAGTCTCGACTTGAATCGAACGGAAAATCTTTTGTTTGATCTTCATCTTAATCTCGTAATCAGAAGCACATCCGCAAAATATATACAGGTGGCCGACAAAACCGTGAACGCGTCGATGTTTCTTTTTTCCTCGCAATGCAACTACCACAACTCGCAATCGATTTAGAGCTTACGATCGTCCCAGAAGGTCCTGCCCTGTAGAACCCGGCGGGAATCGTTTTGCGAGATGAGAAATTGCAAGGAAACGAGTCTGGCTTCTTTCTTGATGAATGGAGGCTCTTTGTAGCTTACAAATTGCAGTAGATTGTCCACCAAGTTCGTGCCGCTTTCATTTTACAGCGAATTCCTCCGTCCCGAGTCACGGATTTCGATTAAAAATCCACGACAATCCACGGCGCTCTCGATTCTTTCTACATTTCTCTAAACAGACTTTTCATTTTAACTGAAGTTTGATTATAAGCGATTTCTCGATAACAATTTCAATTTAATCTAACAATCTCTTTCGAGATTAGTTTACAAAAGAAGAAAGATTTCGTTCGTAAATTATGTTACCTCGAACGATATAATTTTATTCGTTCTTTTGGAATCGTTATGTACAAAAACGCTGAATGTCTAACAAGAACACAGATGTTTCGTATAAATGTTGAATAATCGACAGCACCGTCAGCAAGCAAATATTGTTGTTCCCAGCGGATTTTGAAAAACAGAAATTCGCACGAACTCGTCGGACGATCCTCCGGCGAAAGGTTACAAATCGTTCTCCCGTTACACGCACGCAGAAACAACGGAAACACGGTACGTATTCTCGTAAAAGATTCTCGCAAAAATGACGAATTGCTTGGGGATGGGAAAAAGGTTTCGCTGTTTCTTCTCTGGTTTATCACGGACCGACGCCGTTTCGCAAAATCTGAATGTACAACGGGCGAAATCGACTGGTTCTCTCTCGCGTTTTCGATCCGATCCGATCCGCTCTCTGTATCACTGACAGAGCTCGCTGAACCCATTATTCTCGAGAAGAAACTTGCCGGAGCCACGCCGGAACGAGAATAGTCGAGTCGAATAATACAATAGCATCTTTTCTTTTCTTTTTCTTTCTTTTCGTTTATCACAAACTTTACAGAATGTATATAGATCGATTAACGGACATACTATCAAGGAAAATTACATCCTATTTGTATATAATGATTAAGTTAAATTACGGAACGCCCTTAAGTGTTATTTAAATGCTCTATTGCACGATGGAGGAATGATCGCCATGTGGGCCTCGTTTGATCAGGTTTGCGAAATTTTGAAACTCGAGTCACGTAGAACGTAGAATCGGCTTCCCATCAAATATCTCGGTTAATTAACTGATCTAATACTGATTTCTTCACCTGGTCCGTACTCACTTTTTTTTCAATCAAACTTCTCGCAAAAATGACAATATCCTACTGCGGATCTTTATGCGAAATAAAAATTGTCCCCGTCGATTACTAAAACGAAAGAGCCCAGATAAAAATGTTTCCCTCTCTTTAATCGTGTTAAAAGATTGAAAACAGTGCATCGAGACTTCTAAAAGTAATTTTTCGTCAGAAATGCATGAAATCCGCAGTCCAGTAATCGTCGTCGTCGTCGTCGTCGTCTCGAGAGTACACATCTTGACACAAACACAGGACGAAAAGAAAAAAAGATATACACATATATTTAATAGAAATGTACAGCAGTCCTTGACACGTTTACGCTGCCGCGATTGTGTTTCGCTAGATAGAAATGTAATCGGACCGCGGATCCTCGTGCAAATGTTTTACTCCAACAAAACGATAACTAAACTAATTCGTCCCCACAAGAATCTGCTCCGCGAATGTTGAATGCCAAGCGAAATGAAAACCACGCGAAATTTCGATACAGATGCATTAGTTCCGCTGGTCAGCCGTACGAAACGAAAATATACTGTGCGAACGAACGAGACATAAACTACTTTGACCATTTTTAACGCTGCCGTACGATTGGGTAGATCTATCTCGTGTTTCAAAGTGCATTTCATCCTCCGCACACGATCGGAGTTATAGCGATTGCTTCTGAATGCGATGAAGGCTCCTCCAACTGTGTTTGAAAATTGTTCAGATGAATTTAATTTACTTTCGTCTTCGGTTTCGATAACTTTATTAATTAACACTTTGTATACCGGGAGCTTTATACATTTATGGCTTCTGAAAATTTTCAACAAAGCGTAGAATATAAAATTCGACAGAATTTTGTACAATTTATGTTTATTTCAGATCTGCAAAGCCTACTACCACCGAAAATAAAATTCTATTTTATTCCACTTTCTGAAACTTCGTCTGGAAAAGTTGCAAATTGCATAAACATCCGCAGTCTGGTAATATAAGATTCTCAGCGAATGTCATGCTACTAGAAAAATTGACTAAGCGATCCTCGGTTGAGTTGCGAAATTTTGGAAAATATTATCTACCGGTAGTTAACGTGTTAATTTTTTGATTGTGGATTGAAACTCGGTGCTTGCATTCTCTTCCGTTGCTAGTTCATGCGACGTAAGATTAACGATTGAACTGTCATCGAATTTATGTCTCTCGAATGGTTAATCGTTGCGTATCGTAGTCCGTACAGTCACGCCTCGAAAGATTCGAAGAATTTCTTCGTGAAGAATCAAAAACATCGCGAGAATTGAAGAGATAGTTCGAGTGCATTATCGTTGCACCGAGCGGAGAAGTTGAAAGGTCGCTGGTCGATACACGTGGAGAAACCGAGAGGTCGATTCGAATCTTTCGAAGTGCTATTGCACGTGTATAAAACGTTGTAGATACTACATACAGTACGAATCGCCATTGCAACCGAACGAATTTCTATCGTAGCTTCAACGAACAAATCGAACGATGAATTATGCGAAATAAATAAATGGTCTCCCGTTTACAATGCGCTCACGATTACCGTAAACACCGCGTTCGACGCTAGAACTGTTCCAACAACGAAAATTTTATCGTAGCAGTGAATGAATTTATTTTTAACAATTTTTCACGCCGTCTTTTTCTTCGTTTATGACCAAAATGGGTAGATGGGATGCAAACCGGGAAAACGTTTGAAAAATTTCTACGCAATCTGTATGCAAATTTCCATTTTTACGGGTTGTTTATTCAAAGGCGGAGCAAGAAATCCTCATTTAGATGACGAAACAATTTTTAACAGTAAAAATAAAGTGAAAAATTATTGTAGTTCGTATACATGTTTCTTGGTACTTTACAAAATTTGTGGACGTCATAAATGCATAAGATCCGCAGTCTGGTTTAATTATTCTCTATATGCTATGTAATTTCGCCGTACGTTTCTAATTCGCTGGTTTAAGTCTGATTTCCAGTAAAAAATTCGTGTATTACTATTTTGTAGTTTTTTTCAACGTCATATATATTTCCAGTTACATGTTTCGTTGAAAAAAAAAGTAAGGTGACGGAGGGCTAAGGATGAAAATAAATATCTGTTTAGCTACTGCCTCTCGCGAGCGAGGCAGGGAACGTTTATTTCATAGAAAAATCCGGATTCTAGCAATTACTATAGCAGTTCTAGCGTGTAACGCGCGAAGGTTTCTGTGAAACGTAACTAGGGAGGGATGGATAGTGTCTATGAAAATGTTTAAAACGTACACCGTGTAATTGTGTTGCATTTGTCAAAAAAAAGAACTAAGAAAGAAAGAGAGAAACAAAATATATATATATATGTACATATATGTATACCATGTAGAAAAATTCTTTTCGACCAAGAAGCGTTTCAGATCTGGATGCTCGAAAAATCGCATGACTCTTCTAATGATACTTGAGCCTGAAGTCTCAACGATTCATAAAAAAAAAAGAAATCGTTTCACAATCGAAACGATGCATTGATTTCATTGTCTACTTCTATGTGTACAACAAACGTTTCAACGCAAAAGGATCACGTTCCTCGAGGTTCGACAAAGAGAAACGACGTTACTGACATAATCTACTCTTCCTTCATTTCTTCTTCTTACTCTCTTTTACTCTCTTTTACTCATTCTTCTTTTTCTGTTTTCTGTGTCAAAATTCTCTTTTTAACTTCTTTCTTTCTCTTTTTCTCTCTCTCTCTCTCTCCCCCTCTCTCCCTGGCTCTCGCTCGCTAAATGAAATTCTCTTAGTGTTATTAATCGTTATTATTGTTGTTGTTATTATTATTTCGTTACTATATTCGTAAACGGTGTATTCCGATACACATATTAACGTGCGTGTTCGCTGTTCACTTGCAGCATTGTAATACATCGATATACAGAATACAGTAATGAATGATTCAAGTATACACGCACGTACGTTTGCGCGTATCCATGAGCGAAACGAAACGCGCGGTACACGCATACCTACGCGCGTATATATACAAGCATATATATAATATATGTATATATATACTTATATATACACAGGTATATACATACAGCTACATGTTGTACGTGGTTGTATGTATATAGACGTGTATATACGTAATGTATATGTATAAGCATTATGTACAACGTTTCTCATGATATCGATCACGCAATTCTGAAAACAGCAATTAATGTGTGCTACCTAGTATTAGCTAAATTAATTATTTAATTATTATCATTATTATTCAATTATTATAATAATATCTATTTTTATACATAGTATAAGAGTATGGATCTTCCTCCTTTGTCCTCTCTTTTTTTTTTCTTTATCTACCGAAAACAGGTGCAGCTCAGATGCAACTCGAACAACCGTCAGTGCACACACCCATCCGAGCTATGAACAACGGGATGGGGGTGTGATCACGCGTGAATTTTTTCCCGTACGATGCATAAATATTAGTAAAAAAAAGGAAAAGAAGAAAAAAGAAAGAACGAAACAACCTCATCGGTGCCGAAGGGGTAAATCGATAGTATTGAAAGACCGTAGATCGTCTAGCCTGTCTCTTGTATCAAAATCATATGTACAGAATAATTAATACAAAAAAAAGAAAACAAAATCACCGCTTTAGTGGCTACGATACCGGAGGCGCAGCGAAATTTCCCGTTTTCGCTTTTTCCCCCGCGAGATCGATCCGAACGCGCCACTCTCCTTTTTTTACTCTCGACCGTTTTTTTGCTTTTTCACCGCGAAACAAAGGACTGCACAGGTAGGCCTTGAAGCATTCGTTGTTAGAAGAACAAGAGGCGAAAGGGAAATTCAGACGGCGAACACGGTAAAGAACACAACTGAGAGAACGCTTCTAATTTGAATCGTAATGGTAGAGAGTGTCGTCTCTCTACCTCCAACTCTAGGAGCCACCTCTAGGGCCACCACTAGAGGTGGAGTGTTTACGGAGAACGGGACAAGGAGGTCTGCTCTCGCACGCCCAAGTTTCTGTTAATAGTTTGTTCAGAGCGGAACCAACAACAATTCCTATTTATAGCTGTTAAGAGTGCGGGAAGTCGATGGTATGCGTCTCGTTGCCGAAGATCAAACGCAGCCTTTTCATCGGCGGCGGCGGTGGGTCCAAGTTCAGCTCCCGTTTCTTGTGCCGTCTCTCCCGGTCCCGAGTTTTATGCTTCTTCTTACGTCTGCTTCGTTCTACGCCCTCCACGCGCAACACTTCGTATTCGGGCTCGTAGCTGTCCTCGCTGAGACTCGTCCCCGACTCCACGATGTCTTCCAAAACCGGCGAACGCTTCATACGCAGGGTCAGCTTTAACCGACCAGTCCTCTCTGGCGTGGTCGGACAAACTTGGCAGTTCGTCGTACTCGTCTGCCACTGGCACTCGGTCAAGCTGGCCGGTTTTTGGGCATTTTCGTTGTTGTATGTTGATAATCTGCAAAAACAAATAGTCAACTCTTTCACTCTTTCATCCTTCTTCCTCTTCACCTTCGAATGACCTTCAGCAGGATGGAAATAGATACAATCTTTCTATCTATTTCCATTTATTTTTGTACTCAAGGTCGCGCGAAGGTCACAATTATAGTAGTAGGTCATTGAATTCGTCTCGACCTTGGCTGTTATGTGCTGACAATAAAAATATAATCCCGGAAAAAATGATTCTCTCTACAATATGTCTCCTGAAGCTAAATAATTTATCCTGCAGTAAAGTACACCCGGTATAATCCAAGAAAGTTCACCTTCAGAAAAGTGGCTTGGCCGTTTAAAAATAAGCACGTGTTTCTCTGACATTTTTGTTCTACTATCAATAACAATGAAGATACTTAAAGTGCTCCAATTAGATGGACTCTACACATGTTCGTCCGACTAGTTACTCAATTTCATGCTGTCCCTCTTTACTTCAGCTTGTAAAAACTGGCCAGCCAATGAGAGCAAGAATCTAAAGCGCTACTCGCTGCTTCGGAGCGTCTCTCGAGCAACGCGACGCTACAGAGAGAAATTATAGAAACGTAAAAGCAACGTCGATTGATTTACCTTTTCAGACTTTCGCCGTCGACCGAGTTCTCCCTCGATTGACTGCTGCCGTCCGAGTCTGCGAACTGATTTTGATTACAACTCGCAGGCGGCCACGGCTCCTGCGGGACTAATACTGGCGGCTCGGCTTTATTGCATTCGTCGTTATATTGCATTTCTTGTAAATGCGACGTAAGCACAGACGCCTGGCGAGTGGTCTCCTGCTTCGTCCGTCGCATGATCGACGGTATTCTAATGTCCTCCAGATTGCTCTCCTTTTCGCTAAATTCGTAGATATCACCTTGAATACCGGAATCGTCGTCGGCCACGCCAATGTCGGTGCTCGGCATTTTCTGCCGATCCCTTTTTTGATTTCTCGTCAGGCGGTTCTTCGCTTTCGCCACTTTGCTGCGGGTCTTCGAGACGGACGTGATCCCGTTATCTCCGGTTTTAT
Source organism: Lasioglossum figueresi (assembly GCA_028455805.1). Taxonomy (NCBI): domain Eukaryota; kingdom Metazoa; phylum Arthropoda; class Insecta; order Hymenoptera; family Halictidae; genus Lasioglossum; species Lasioglossum figueresi. The sequence goes on along the minus strand of CM052195.1, from coordinate 6,034,228 downwards.
GCTCGCCCATTGCCTCCAGTTCCTCCTTCAAACCGGACGAGACAGACCTTTTATCGCTGAACAACTTTTTCCGACTCTTATGCGATCTCGACGTGCCGTTCGATATTTCATGCTGCTGCAAGGACTGTTTCAACAGAAAATTCTGACTATCCTCTAAGAGATTGTGGCTGGTTGCATTGCTGTAACTATTGGTCGCCATTACACCAAAGTCCGAAGCACTTTCTTGGCATGGCTGCGTCCGAGAATCCGCATCCGTTGCGAACGATTCAACGACGGTCGGTTTCTCAATGTTCATCTGCGTATTCTCAACGTTCACTATGTACACATCGTTCTTAAGTAATAAGTCGTTTTGATGAGTCGTCAATACCGCGCCATGACAGTCGACAGTTTTCTCGGCATCGGTTTCCATGCTCGAATTGTCCTCGATGAAATTCGTTTCGCTGTGCTCGTCGTTCACAGAGAACTTGATGGGCTCCGGAATAAATTTATTGAACTTGCCAGCCTGGTTCTGCACCAGACAATTCATCAACGTGGCCGAATTAATTTGATCGCTGGTTTTATGCTCCCTGGTAGGATTTTGAGCGGCGAACAGTGCGGGAATATTTCTACCGCTTTCGATAATTACGTTCTCAGGCGATTTTACGCGAATCGGAGGCGTCTGCTCCTCAATCTCGCAGAAATCATCCGTTTTCGTTGGTTCGTAATTGGCTACTTTGTTCTCGTTGGAGTCTTGCTGTTCCTCCAGTTCTAAAAGATTTCTGAGACAACTGTCCGACTTTATTGCTGTTACGGATACGCTGTTTGCGTCCTCAGAATGACCGGTTGGGGATAAACTATAGCGACAAGTCCTAGACTGGTACTTCTCTTGTGGGATTAATTCTTTGTTACTAGCCACGTCTAAATGATCGAAATGAATTTCTTCGGGTATGGAACTTACATGAACTGAATCACAGGTATTTGTACTATAATGATCTTTTCTAGAATCGGAAGCATTAACATTATCTATTGAATTAGAGTTAACTTCTACGTCGCCTGTTTCTTTCTCGTCGAACGACGATTCGCTATCCAATTCTCGGTTATCTTTCAGAAGCGTTGGTGAACACTCTTTCTGTACGTCGGAGCAAGTCGACGACTGTTCTATCATGTCATGGTGCGAGGGCTGAACATGGCAAATGTCGTGTATTTCTTCATCGTTCAAAGTGTTCATCGTATCGTTCAAAGTGTTCTCCGAATGCGATTTATGAAGTCTCGAGTATACCACTTCTTCGGTTACTTCCACTCTGTCGGAATCCTCTTTGCGATGACTTATATCTTCTATCTCGATGTTCTTCGCTATGGAACCGTTCAAGGGAGACCTAGCTTTTTCCGAGACTCTGCTCTTTTTCGTCTCCGTTCGTTTGTGTAGCCTGCGAAGCAGAATTTCTCGTTAGTCGTCGGCGATGGCTTCGATGACCTTGACAATGACACATGTTATCAATGGAATAATAATAGAAGTCAAATAATATGTGCTTCCTTTCTTCGATAATTTTGAAAGGTTGAAAATAGTGCATTGAGTCTCCTAAATTCTTGTAATCAATTATTCAAACTAGGTTAGGAGGATGTCCTTGATAACGTATGTCAAAGTCAAAGTGATCAGAGCTAGCTCGCCTAAAGTAAATACAGTAATGTTTAGTAATTATTCGAGATGATCAGAGACACCTTCTATATCGAGACATTACTGTAGTTACTCGAAATGGCGTGGAGTCTCACCTGGAGGCCCTAAGGGTTTGATTGTTTTTCACATTGTTCTGATGGCCGTTGTTATTGTCGAATTTACTAAGCTGCTTATTTCGTAGGTTCCTCGTTACGGAATTGGTAATGGCGGATGGGTGCGGTCGTGATGCTTGCAGCACATTCTCTCCATTGTTTATGCTCGGCTGTTGCTGGGCGATGTCAGAAAACCGACAACCTTGCGCGATCAACAATTCCGCGTCGTACTTCGTCAAACCCTTCCTCCGTAGCTCCTTCATGCTGAGACTCTGCGGTGCAACTGCTGCATTACCAACCAGCACCGCGTTTCTTTCTGTTAAAGCAGTGTCCGCTTGTTGTTTATTGCGATTCAATGGCTGCTGTCTATGTTTCGTACGATTAATACGATTGTCCGTTTCCCTTAGACGATATCCTGCAACAGTTTTCCATTCGTTAGTAACAAACATTTATTTCACGAGAATAAACTCTAAACGAAGTTGAACAATTCAAACTGAAGTCAACTTGTAGAAAGTACCGGAGGAGAGCTCTTCGCCAGGCTTTTGCTTTTCGAAAGCTCCGGTTCCTCTCCTCTCGCAGGTTTCACACTCGCAATAACAGTTACCATCCCCAAAGAAGTCTTCCCCATAGAAGCATGTTATTTCCTCGCCCACTTCGATGTCCCGAAGTACCTTAACGCAAGCTGTGTCTCTTCCTGTTGCCACAAACTGTATTTCATAGAAGTTACATGGAATTAATTATTAGCGAACAGCAGCAATAAGATGAAAAGAGAGATGAACTGGATATACTCATCGACCTTGCAATTAGCCCTGCAGTCGTGGTTAATGTACGCCGCTGGACCCAACCACAGTTGCGCACAATTCTTCCTACAGCTAAACATTACAGAAAAATCGTTCTTTCCGGGATGAAGTAACGCTGCTTCCTCCTGAAACGTCATTTCACGAGTAAATGGAAATTTCAGTTCCCCTCCGCCTCTTCTATCATCACTAACAAACCTTTTCGCTGAGCTCAGCGATACAACCAACTAGACAAGATATTTTGTCGTGCTTCAACCATTTTCGAGTTGCACAAATTTTGGCACCTTTTTGACCCTCTAGAGAATATCTATAACACGGTTCTATTGCAAATCCAGAATCCTTGTCGAAAACTCGTAAATATCGGTAAATCTAAACAAAAAAAAAATACAGTTGGTTTTAGCAGATTTAAACAGGTCACGGTAAATATTTCCTTTTCGCAAACACGACTCACATGCTTCTCCAGATTGATCTGTTGCTGCTTAGATTTTGTATGCGGAAGCCGTGCACCCCAATCCCCACCCATCAACTTTTTGTATGTTTTCTCATAATTTTGCGTTTGAATAAATTCACAAATAATTTTTTTCAGTTCTTCTTTATTTGCTTTGAGTGGTCTATACCTTTATAATGAAATAACCATGTTTATAGACATTCGAGTTATTACGAGAACATCTTATTTCCTCGCACAGATATTTACCTAATGTTCATTTTATGGGTGGTAAATCCTAAATAAGGATCTAACACCAGAGAAGTTGCTAGGTCATCGTTGTCGGAGAGTTCCTTGGGCGTCATGCCACCGCAACTGCCAACATTGTTAGGTTGCATTTTGGCACCCACCGACCCACCTAATCTTTGCTCCTGCTTCCGTACTATAGCTGCTGAGCTTTGAATGGACGAGCAATCCACCACCATTCTGTAATCTGTACTGTTACTGCGGAAAAGAAAGAGTTCGTTTTACATTTCACAACAACATAAGAAGAACCACATTAAACACAAATTATTTCGCATTTCCGTTACAAATGACAATCTCATTTGTATTAAATATCGTGTGCTAACTGTGTGAAGTGTACAAACGAAATTACCTTGAACGTATGCTAGAAACGCTTATTTACAAAATGACACTTTAACTGGACAAAACGGATGCGAGTGTGACAAATCACGGAAAGATCAGTGACACAAGATACATCGAAGCGAAGAAACGGAAAGATCATTACGAGATGATGCACTGATTTTAGGTTCACATGGTGACGTTTCGTGGGCGAAAAGGTAAAGAGTAAATACACGAAACTCGAGGCGAAACGAACGAAAGCGATGAAGAGAAAAATATAATTGTTCGGTAAAGAATGCACTGCTAAAAATTTCGGGACGTCGACACATCGATTGTATCGGTGAATTTGTTTGCGAGTCGCGTAAACGTTAAATAATCGAGAGACAAAGCATGTGCGGGGACCGAAGTAGCGGCACGTCGGTGTTAGGTGTTGTTTCAACAATATAACACGAATATCTGGAGATCATGCTCGCGAACTCTAATGGCGCAGACGAGCCAGAGCGCTCCTAGAGGCACGCTGCGCTCCAATTTATCCAAAGAATTTCCGTCCTTCCAACGAAACTCGAGAACGAGCGAAATGTCCCATCTCGGTCCTAGAACCGCACTTACCTTAAAGAAACTCTCCTGACAATAGAAAACATGCATTTTGCTAGCAATCTCGGACTTTTTTCGAATAGGACGAAGACGCGTTCGGATCTATCATGGCAGTTCTACTATAAGCACGCACACTTTCCCTATTTTCGTGCTGTAAAGGTACTGATCATTGTAACTGAATTGCTTCGATCCTCTCGTAACTCGAACGGAACTCGGCGCACGGTTCGTCGAAACAAATCCAGAAAGGATGACCATTTAATCGTGAATGCAAGCGAGAAAATCCATGTTTTGGAACTACAGAATGTCGCGAACGTCATACATATATATGTCTTGAACACATCGGTCTAGTAACATTTCTGACTTTACCGAGCTGCCTGAATTACTCTAAAGCTTTCGCGGCCCCGAATTTCCTCGGAACGATTCACGAGCGGCTTGTTGAGAAATTACATTGCTCCGTGTGTGGATACGAGCTGCTCGCTCGATCCGATATACATTTTCAGTGAACATTTCTTTCTGTCCCTTGTCAGAATCGAGCTGAAGTTGTCGGAGACATTCATTTGGTAACGTGAGATTTGAAAGATGTAACACTGTGTTTCCATGACAACCGTTTTGATATTTCACCGTTCTCTCCGTAGCAGAGTCTGGCGTTAATCGATTAATATTTTTCATTTGATTGATTAATTATTGCTCGCAACTCGAGAGGATTAATCGTGGATAATTGCAATCGATTCGATCGACTGGTGCAATTCAGTTGCCGATCGCTGGCTAATATATTATAATCGTTGATCGTTATAGTTGTTATACTTTTTAACTTGTACCGTCAAATATTTATGTAATTAATAAGTAACTCACTCATCTATTCAATCGATGATTAAATGATTAATTAATTGCGACCGACCATAGAATAAATGAAAAATTTCATCGCTGACTTTCATTGATAAGTTACATTTTGTTTATATAATCGTTAATTGCATTCACGTTGAAATAATTGCAATAGGAATTATCACGGTATCTGCGAATTTTCATTGTTGATTTTCATACTTTGAAAATGTGCATAACGATGTGCATAAGTTTAAATAGGTAAGGGAACATGAGTGTGTCATAAGGAATTAAATCATTATTACTACTACTATAGAAGCTGATATAAAAAAATGTAAATGAATTTTGGTCAATGAATTAATTTTTCTTATAGCATTTCTTAAGAATTCAGTTCCGCAAGCTTTTGTAAATAAAATATTGAGAAATGCAGAAAACGGATGACAAAGAATCACATAAGAGAAACATATAGTTTTATCGCAGGAGCGACTTATCAGTTAAAGCTAAGCAAAACAGCTGATACTTTGGATTCGAACGAATCGTTAAATAAATAAAAAAGTTAATTCACCCGACGAATACGTGAACTATGATTTCCACATTTATCGCTATCAGTAATCGTATCTAAACTGTTACCAATCAATGAATAATATCTCGCTTTATCAATGACACACATGTGTACAATTCATTATCAATATCCTCGTTAACATCTCATAATTCAGGAAGCACAACAAGACATTAGAGGAAGGTTAAGAAACAGTTATGTTTATAATGATTGGCTGATAATTTACAACCGCAACTGTGCTGCCCTCACTGCCAGAGGCAAGGAACTTTGCTGCAGCAGTGACAAATTTGAATCTGTTTCAATTAATTGATGCATAAATTATATTTTTAAGCAAAAGTTATAGCTTATTTCTGTATATGGCTCTTGTTCAATATTTCCTTTAATCCTTAATATGAAAAATATTTATGGATAGGATCATGAAAAGAAGAATACAATTTTTATTTGGCTCCTGTGTCCTGCAATCAATGCGAACATTTTTTATTTTGCATAAAAATCCACAGTCTACTAATCAATTACTACACATTTTGGTCTTGTAGGTGTGTGACAATTTTAAAAATCATAGGGAATGAAAATATTCTAGGTCGGAAGAAATGTTTCATTTTCGAGTTAAAATATTAGGTTGGTGCAAAAATAATTGCGGTTTTTATTGAAACATTAACGGTTTTTCCAAAATGAAAATTCCGAGGAAGATCCATGTAAAACCTGTGAGAATGCGATTTATTTCAGAGATTTAAAAAATTACGTATAGCTTCAAAATTGAAAAATAGAAACCGCAATTATTTTTGCAGCAACCTGGATGGACACTGTCTCGCTGAATATAAAGACTGAAATTTAAAAAAAACAATTTTATATTTCCCGCTCATCGTCTTTTCTCTTTTTCGAACGCCTGCGCACAGTCCGATGCACGATGAGATGGTGGGGAGAAAAAATGCGACGTCAAAGGGGTCGCGAAGCGCGACGTTTGAGAGACAGTGTCTCTATTTAAACGCGCGTGCGTATTTTACATGAGATATCCACAAATCTGTGCTGTGAATATCAATCTGTAAATACAGAATTTACAAAGCTGAAGTTTCAGAGTTCCAGACAACTCGTACAATCAACAAATGGACTTTCCTTCTTTTTTCTTATCGGATAAGGAGCAGTAGATGGGCCACAGTCTCAGTGAAACCACGTGCTAACCTATTCTTCTCATTCAAAATACCAAAGATCGGTTATTAATATAATAATAACAATGACAGACGAATTAACAGACAATGGGAACCAACGTTTAAAGAACATAAAAGATGGTGTAATTGATTTTGTTGCTGGATCACTTGGTAAAAACACACAGCTTTTACATTTGTCAAATTATATGTCTTAATTTTCTTATACAGCTGTGTTTCAATTTTAATTCGTGATCAATTACGTGATCTAATTACATATCCAATTATATAAATCGAAATTTTCGATTTAATTTACAGATAGTGGAATAAAAAATTTGTTATTGCTCGATCTTAATTCAGTAAAAATATCGTGCGATTCGTTCGAAAATTTCTGCCGTGATTCGATCATTTGTAACTGACATGTGCAATCGCAAAGAGAACGTCTAATGAAAGTGTTATATGTTTAAGTTAAAGGAAACGCGAGTATTTTCTATATTTCTATATTTTTCTTTTATTTATTATTTCAAGGTGGGACAGCACTTGTGCTTGTCGGGCAACCATTAGACACTGTTAAGGTAAAGATGCAAACATTTCCTTTCATGTACAATGGAATGGTTGATTGTATCGTTAAGACAATGAAAACGGATGGAATAATACGTGGTTTATATGCAGGAACTATGCCTGCAGTGGTTGCTAATGTTGCAGAAAATTCAGTTCTATTTGCAGCATACGGGGGATGTCAGAAAGTCATTGCAAATATAATAGGTAAAATCATTATCATCGCGGAAACGAGATCACTAGCTATTAGTTTACAAAACTATGTTTCTGTAGAAGTGAACAAGGTGGAAGACATACCGCCTTTAGGAAATGCATGGGCCGGGTTTTTCGCTGCTTTTTTCTCCTCGTTAACATTATGTCCGACGGAGCTGATAAAATGTAAATTGCAAGCGATGAAAGAACTTGAAAACGAAACGACAAAACTGAAAACTTCAGCTAGGGTAATTTAAAGGGCAAATCTTTTGAATTACGATACAGCATAAATATGAGTATTATCGGCGATTTTTTTTTAGAAACATATTAGCTCATGGGGATTAACGAACCAAATTATTAAGGAACAGGGGGTACGTGGCCTTTTCAATGGCTTGTCGTCGACCATAGTACGTGAAATGCCTGGATATTTTTTTTTCTTTGGAGGTTACGAAGTCACACGAGCACTACTCGCAAAACCAAATGAAAACCGAAACGCTATCGGTTGGCAAAAAACTATGGTTGCTGGTGCCGTTGGCGGCACTATACTATGGCTCGTAATATTCCCAGCGGACGTAGTTAAAAGTAGGATACAGGTTAGTTTCATGCGCCATTAACGTACGCGTGTGTATACGCAACAAGCGCGACATTTAAATTGCAATTCTGTTCGAAGGTGAAAAGTCTAAACGAACCGGCTTTAAAAGTAATGCGAGACATTGTCAGGAAAGAAGGTTTTACTTCGTTGTACAATGGTTTGAAACCAACCTTAATAAGGACGGTACCAGCGACGGCGACATTATTCGTTACCTACGAATATTCGAAAACATTTATGGAAAGCTATTTCAATTAACAGATACGATGAAATTTGTATTCATTAATTTCACTTACATCGAACTGAGAAATGTGGTTACTGAATAATTATAAATTTATATGCATATGTAAGTATTATAATATAAATATGTTCTCATGCCAATGTAAATAATACGACCAATTGTAATAAAAACTGTATTACTAAATGTCTACTACAATGTGAAATTATAAGTGTACTTGCCTCTTTCAGCTGAAGCATCGTTATCATTGGGAAATGAATACAAAATAAATAACACTATTTCTTGTCTTTTTCTCTGACTACATATTACGGAATTTAATCTTTCCAATAATCGACGGGTTCATTTTCCAAAACTAATTTTTGCAAGAAAGCACATTTTTCCTCCTTCTTCTCATATTTGTCCCACTCATATTTATCGAGCTGCAAGAATTTGGATAAATTCGTTTACATTACGCTTTAGTAAATTCATTATCAATTGAAAGATATTTGAAATATTACTGGAATTGGTATATATCCGATAGATTGGAGTTGCCTGAGTCTTGCACGCACTGGACCGGTATATTCGCCATGGTTCATTACTCGAGAATGATAGCTCAACGGAACTAATATTTTCCACTTTATATTCGGTATTCTTTTAATTGTTCCGTTTGGCATCTCTGATAAAATTGGTTGGGCTGTGACGCTTTTGTTTTGCTCGTCTAAACCAATGATAATGTCGCTGATATAGTAATGCGGCAGAATGTAATCGAAGTAAACATTTGGTCCAAACACCTCCTATTGTGATCAATTTAAGCGATCAATATCTGCAGTAGCTTGAAATGTCTTTTTTGGATATGATTTCTTAAGCAGGTAGATTCGTTTCCAGGATTGCAAGGATAGGTCAAAAGCGTTAGATAAAAGATAAATCTAGACCGCAGTCGCCCTCAAAAGTCCTATTTATACGTTCACGAGGCGTAATTTGCATTATACGGAAGCTAAAGCTGCGCATGTGGTTATTTTCATAAAGCAACGACAGCTACGTGTTGTTGAATAATGCAAATTACACCTCGTAAACGTAAAAACAGAACTGTTGAGGGCAATTGCGGCCTAGATTGATCTTTTATCTAATGGAAAAACCCCAGCTTTGCTTTATCGAGAAATGAGAAGGCGCATTCCGCACCCTTGCAATCCTGGAAAAAAGACTACTCCCTTAACGAACGTACCTTGCACATGTATAAAAGTTCCGTTCGATACTTCAAATAAGCGTAACCCTCGTCGACAATCTCCTTAGCACAAAATTTCTGCAAAAATAATACCGTCGAGCGTAAAGATTTCGGTGTATTCTGAATGAAGAATTATTAAGTAATACCTTTACTAGACAAGTACGCAATTCGTCGTTCAGCAGCGGGCCTGTATAATCTGGTAATTCTATTTGAACAGTACAAGCAAGAATTAAGAAATCGCTTGATAAGAGCCACATATTGTTCTTGTGTGCGTTTGTAAGATACGCAGGTTCAAATACAAATCTAAGCAGCTCTTCCGAATAGATCTTTTTGTACGATAAATATGTGAGAATGTGAAAAATAACTTTTGGATGCCTGTAATGCATTGTATAGAATAAATTAATATTTGTTTGAATTCCTGGTAAGAGCATATTCAAGACGAACTTACATCATAACTTCATCTGATCTAACGGTTTTATATGTTGACAATAACAAATTCAAAATCCTTTCACAAGCATCACGATATTCAGAAGGCGGGCTAATTGTACAGACAGCATAAAGAATCCTTTCAATATCTTTCAATCTTGCAGTTGAAAATTCCTTCTCTACTCTATATTTAAACTCAATATTAATCTTCTTAAGAATAAACACATCATGATAATGATGACAAACAATAGTGATAACTAGACTGTGGGTCTTTATGCATTTATGAAGAAATTGATCCACAATTGATGCGGAACATTTTCATTTTGCATAAAGATCCGCAGTCTTGTGATAACTATTGTTTTACGTTAAACATAAGTTACCTCTCACTAATATGCTTCGTTACAAAAGGATCGTATACACGTAGAGATGCCATTGTTTGACTAACATGCATTAAAAGGACCAACGAGCGGTTTTCCATGACCAAGCGAAATTGTACCAGAAATTCATTAAATTCCTCTCGAATATTGAGATTGGCGCTGTATCTAAAAACATGAACACATGTGTTAGTTATTTCAATAAGAATAAACAAGATCATTTAATAAAAACTACCTTTTCTCTACCTTATTTGCTTCATTACTGCTCCTATGCTTAACTCTTGCATGGTAGATACATTGTTTGTAACTTTTGCCATGATCTGCTCGATCAACTGTGAATTCTGAATTTTTCTTCTGGATAGAAAGAAGCCTCTACACGCGATGCCTATGTCATCCGCCGAAACTTCTGGTAATTTATCTAACAATTGGCACTCGAGCTCGAACATCTGCAGATTGGGTGCTCTGCACATGCTCATATAAAATAGTACTTGAATCATCTTTTTCCCGTTTAGCTTAAACATTTTCGATGCCACCTTTCTTAAGCAGCGCCACATAAATTGGGCCCCGTACAACTGCAGTTGATAAAATGCATCTATTGTAAATAATAGCACGTCGATGTCCGCGGAAAAGAATCGTTCCATACATTGTTTACTCAATTCTTTGGTAAAACGATAATAAGATTCCATATCTACCCACTTGCTATTCATTACAATTAGATATGGCATTAACATATGGATTTCCTTGTTGTTGAACGCAGACAGTTTCGTCGTGAGATTGTTTAAAATACTTTCGTACATCTCGTCCAGCAGACACGAGCCGTTCAAATGATAATGCGCTAACTTTTTCATAGCATTTAAACAATTCGCTGAACTTTCTTGCGTCCAGTTCATATTAACTATCGTCTCGACTTCGTCAGCGCTGACAATAAATGTTGATTTAATAGGAGGGACTATAGTCTCGGTGTAATTCGACGAGTCTTGTAAAAACTTATGCATTTGCCTATGCTCGGTCAACTTTCCGACGACATTTTCCGGAGATTCGTTTGGGTTATACGCAATGTTCGTACTTGTTCGGTACACGGGAAACCGTTCATGTTCCTCTGGAAATCTTTGAAATGTAATGAAATTTCTTTTGTTCCACTCATTATTGCTACACGTCACGTGGCTCGATTGTTTACATAATCTCAAGTCGAACAATTTTCGAATATTGCCGTGTCTGCAATTGAAAATCCTTTTTATGATAACACTCATTGTTCCGATCCACTGAAACGACGTAATTTTCTAAATGTACATTTCTTTTATTGTTTTCAACATATTCCGGTAGACGTAACCGTAAATGCATGTGCTCGACTGGAAGCTAGAGAAAAATACAAAACACGTGACTCTTTCAGGAGCGTATCGAGACGCTGAAATTTTTGGGGAAAGGGCATCAATGGCATCGATATATTAAAATTTTTGTTGTTCAATTCGTGAATAGTCAAATGGATTGTTTAAATATAAATAATGAGCAGAATAAACTGTCTTGCTTACAAGATTACGAATGCCTTGAAGGACTTTTGCCCAGGATTGTTTTAAATATATAGGTACGGCCATACCTGACGAAGAAGGGACCAATGAGAAGCTTATTGTACTTGTTCGAAGTAAGTTTCGATAAAATTCGAATGATCTATTATATATATATAGCTATATTTTCACGCAATTTTATTGAATCAACATCATTTTTGCCAAGGAACAGTTTCGATTAATGAGGAATGGGGCCAGCTTGTTCGCAACAAGCACAAATAAATAATTGAGCGTTGCTTTCTCTCGCTACATAAGTCTAAGAATTTATTGTAGAACTTGTAAAATTTCAATATATATTCAGATTTACATGTCAAGATATCTCTCGTGTGATCGCACAGAATGTTACGCGCAATTTATCATTATGTTAAACGCATCAAGAACGCACGAAATTATATCTGGAAATAAATATTTCGATTAATACTGTACCATCGCTTCCGAACGTAACGAGGTTATTATTAATTGTCGAATAATCGTTTATGTACAAGTGTTTCATTTACTGGTCACTCTTACTAGCGACGATTACAATAATCGGTGATTACTAGACTGCGGATTTCATGCATTTACGAGTGGGTGAAATACAAACTAGTAATACTGTCATATTATTTCAGATTCATTGAAATTATTAAACGAAGAAATACATTTTTATTCAACATCTCTTCTTTTACAGTTGACTTTGAAACTAATAAAAGATCCACAGTCTAGTATTCACCTATACCGCGTAGGTCCGACACTGCCGACGATGATTAATTTCGTACTTTCTTTTTCATAGGATAGTCCAAGGAATTCTGCGAATTTCAAACGTGTTTTCTAATGCTTCAGCAGACAATGTATTGTTAATAGCGTGGATACAATGTTTTCAATCAGATCACAGTATCAGAGAAAAACGAGGACAGACGAAAGGGATGGTTACATGAGACGGTCACAAGAGGATGGAGGGGAAAGAGAAAGTGCGAGGGAGCAGAAAGAAGGGAGTTTTATTCTCGATGTAAACAGTATAGAAAGAGGGCAAAACACACACATTTCTGAAAGTTCGATTAATGAAAAATGTTTGCACGAGTCGAGCAAATATTTATTTCCAGATCAGTCCATTTAATAGTTGGCGTCCGACGATTCCAATTCCGACAAAAAGTTTTCCATGGGTAGCCTTCGCTCGTCCATCTCGTTGTTCCTTTGTTTGTGGCGGGCGGAATATGCCGCGTCCCTTTGCAGATCCTGCGATCAAAATCAGCAGAATTGGTTCTACGTTCTGTATTTTAGTTCAATTCTCATTCAAAATTCAGAACGCTCAAAATACGATTGATGGAAATACGAATTAAAAGCAGGGTGTCTAATAGGGATGGGCGTGAATTATGAATAATTCAATCGAGATGAAGAATTAGGATGACAGTGAGGAAATTCACTCTGGATTAAAAAAATCACGATCACGGCGTGAATGAAGTTCAAATCTCGACCGTGATCGTGATTCTGCAATCACTGTGATAAATAAATCTAGTCGAAGGCCTAATTGTACGCGCATGCGTATGATCGACCGGTCAGCTGACTGACATTTGAAAAGCGCGCGAACCGCCAATGTTCTCCAAAATAGAACCCTAATTTACAAAATGATTCGTCAAAAAGAATAATTGAAGAGAGACTTCTTCAAGTTTATTGTCGCTATTAATTTCATGTGCGCAATCAATTAATTTAAATTAATGTTTAGGACTTAGGACGCGTAAAGACGTAAAATGAAATGAAATGCGACTAAGTATCAGGTAATATGAATTTCTGTTCTGTGTTGTAAATTATTGTTCATTTCTTCTGTAGATTAATTGCAAATTTATATTAGATGGTCGAGAGTCAACGCTTGAATATTTGACCGTGTAAAGAAGAAATCGAACACTTTAAGCGCCCGTACAGACACGCGTGGAAATCTCGCGATTTTTGTTTTCGATTGTTCGACCACGCGGATACGTGTGAACGAATACGAAGACGCTAATGTAAATAATGTTTCCGCCGTGATTGAACGGGATCTAATTGTAAGATGAAGAGGACTTACGTTATCGAGGAGAGACATCAACAGTTTCGACAGCGACAGCGAACTGTAAGGGATGCGATGTCTTTCTCCGAGCTCCCTGATGCAGTTCACATTCCCTTCGCTGCCATCGCAACCCAGCCTGTATATGTTCGGAAACATCGTGCGTTTTCTCGACATCGATCCTCTGCACTCTATATGGAACGGGTGCTTTCTAGAGGGTTTCGGAGAAAACCGTGTTTTAATGTCGACGAAACGATATTACGCATATAATCGATGCTCGCGTGGGTGGCGGATGAGGAATTAATTAAAAGAGAAACGAACGTTGAGGAGCGTCGCTTGACAGGAATTTCTTTTTCTAGAAAAACACGATTCTCGAAATAGTCTCTAGGAATTCGAATCAGAAGTGGCGCTCCTCCAAGTTTTGAACGACTCTTCGACGACCCTACGAGCGTCAAGAGGGTGCACATGTATACTTACTCGCAGTCAACCTCGTCTGCGAGCTTCTCGCCCCGGATGTGGAAGTAGCACAGGAAAATGGCAAGAACCACCATGCACCGTTGGACGTACACCACAGCCTAAACACAGAATTAATAGTCGTTCAGTAGCTTGCCAACTGAAGGATATTGTTAGTCAATAATACGTTATTGTAGAATTGAATTGTAAAACGGAGATTATCGTGTCTTCAGATTGTTAGTAGCTGATTCTTGTTGGAGCAGATACTTCATTATCCCCTCTGGGGGCATCATAAACCATTTTGGGAGGTCACGAACAAGTTTCTGGCAGTGAAGCTAATCAAATCGACAAAAAGACAAATCGACGAAAAGACCGGTAACATGACTTTTCTCACACCTGTTACTCCTGGCTTGGTTACTTAAAACCGTGCTAGGGAATTAATAAAGGGTGGGGTGTTTTTAAAGTGTTGCGGTAACAATAACTCATATGTTAGGTAGGACGACTGTATAAAGTTGTGGCTTATGCGAGAACAGGCTTATGCGAGAACAGGCTGAAGACTGAAGACTAGAACGGAATGATGATTTCTAAGGGATGTAAAAATTGTAGTGGAGGTGGCAAGGAAAAGTGGGAGAAAATTGGGAGTGAGCTGTAGAAATGGTCCAGACGCTGTCTTAAATTCTAAAGACACTTTCGTAGGTCTCGCATTATTTTGCGTCTCAACATAAACAGAGCAAGTATTTCCAGTAAAGAGTTAAACGCCATTGCTTGGAGCTAACTCTCTTTTACAATAAATCCATTGCAAGCCCACAGTGTTCTAAATGAAATGGGGTATATAGCAAAACGCTTTCTTCTTGTTGCAGACCCCTCGATTGCAATTGCGAACAAGCTGCTTTGAACAGTCCGAAGAGAGTGATCGAAGGATCTACCTGTTGCAATAGCGTACAAAGAAGCGGAACAACAACGACCGCGAATAATCAATAAGCGTCCCGTAAATTCGCGCGTAACGAAGCGGTCGAGTTCCGCTAAATTTCGCGAGTCTCGTTTCGCTGGCAAACGGAAACAGGGCATCGAGTATTTTCATTCAAAATCGATATATCAGATGCCCATTTATTTTCCAACGCGACGGGAGCGGAGAAAGGGAACGGTTGCGGTTGCAGTCGGTGTTGCAGTTGCATCAGCCAATTTGTGGCGAGTTTGTTCTCTCGTCGATGCGGCTCTTGTTACTTGCCGGAATCATCTATGTCGCGACACGCTTAACAATCTTGGCGCTCGGAAAATATCGCGCGGAGAACCGCGTGGGACGTCTCGGAAGATTTAGGCGACCGTCCCTGTTTATGACAACACTGGGAACATTCGACCGTGGATAACGAGTAGACGTGTAACTTTTGCATTCTATCGGAGAAACAAGCGGCTGGAGTTACGATCACAGTTCCGCTCTTCGAAAGTTTCAAGACGATACCGTGCAAAACAACGAACTTCAGAACTTTGGGGACACGTATTCGAGCTCGCCGAAGTCTGTCAATGGATTCGTTTCTTCGTATCGCGACTTCGATCACGATTTCATGCGCTCTACTACTCCCAACGTACGGCGACTATTTATGAAACGTTAGAATTGCAAGAAGTTTGTTTCTTTGGAGAAAATTATGAGAAAATGACAGTGGCTCTAGAGCACGTCACCGTCATAATTAAACGGTGCCGAGCAGTTTGCGCGTCAAATCAGAATCACTCGATCAATTTCCAGCTTGCGACTCGGGTTTCCCGAGAGGATATTGCTAGAAGCATATCGAGGTTGGAAATGTGGAGGCGGTCGGTGTATCTTCGAATGCTACATGTCTGATTATCGAGTGCGAAAAAGCACTGACGCAAACGTTCGATGAAAATAAAATCGTTTATGACAGACACTCGGAGGAGTCGTAAAGCAGCGTGAAATTGACTACCGTGTGCAGTATTCAACTGACACCGAAACTATTAAAATTAGCTTTACGCTAACGCTGCAGTGGGACAAATGCCCGATCTAGCTGGAAAAATATCTTCCATGTATTCTTGTTCCAGAACTTTCACTAAGAGTAATGATACCTAAAATAATTTCAAATCATAACAAACACTTCGAATCGTAACAAAATTCTAATAAAGCGTGCCAACCCCAGGTGCGCTTGAAAATGTATCGGGTGTTTGATCGGTTCGATTTAGATCTTAGAGACCGATTGCCGGTCTCGCGAGAAATCGGTGGAGGAAATCACCGATACGATCGTTATCGATTAAACGACGAGCCTATATCGAACGATAGACACGTAGACTCTCTTGCTACGCGAGATAAGTTTTAACGCGTTTTCCGGGCTGGTTTTTTGCATATCGTCGCGATACGTATTATCGTCGTGAACATCAGTTCGTCGTTCCGCATATTAAAACACCTAGAATCGCGATCCGAACGTTCATTTCGAACAGCAAGGTCGAACGCGTGACATTTAAACCCTCCCACACTTCGTTTCTTTTACTGTTATCATTTTCTTTTCGTAAACGATCTCTAATGGACCGTTGATGCTGTTGGTTTTACTCCGCGAACGAGTGCCCGAAAAAAGTGCTCATGCGTCACTGTACGCGCACGCTGCACCTTGCAGAATATTACTTTGCAATCGGAACATAGTTTACGAAGGGCGTCTATTATTAGGATTTAATGGGTTGTTGAATAAATTCAACGTAAACGCGTCTTTACAAACTCAGTGATCGTTAGTTAAAGTCTCTGGGATCCGCCATTTTGTCGGGCGCCGTAGCTCTAGCGCAGAACGTGTTCTATCATAGTGTATATTCTTTTAACCCTTAGAAAACCGAATTTTTCTTCCGGCCTGAAATATTACCATTTTATATGATTTTCTTAATTTTATCGATATAAATCTGATATAATACCTCGTACAATACTTTCGGTACTTCATTAAAATATTAAATACGTTTAGTAATTTATTGAATAGAAATTTAATAATGTAACAAATATTTTGAAGAATGGTATAAGAATTTTTAGTGATGCCTTCCTCTCTCTCTCCGAGTCACCACTCGAGTGCAAAGGATTAAATGTTCTTTCTGACAAAGTGCAATCATAGAAAATTCTGGTAAGAGTTAGAATGAGTTCTAGAAAGAGAAGAAAGGGAAACTGTAACGAGAAAGATTGTCGAAGCAATGCAATATACTGTAAATAAGCGAACATTGCCATTCAGATTGGAGGGTCCAGCGTCGCGAAAACAGTGACTTTGTAATTTCATGTCGTGGCGATGACGCCACCGGACGCAGGCGAATATGTATTAACCCGGAATTTATCAAAGGAACCGCCGAATTTCGGGCGGATGGTAGGTGGTGACGTGCGATAACATCGCATACGGTTAATTTTAGTTAATTGGTGGCCATCCTAATTACGGAAATTATGCAAATGGTTTGCTATCGACGAGCGCGGCCCGAAAAAGCTTCCGGGCGCCCGCAGGCGGTTGATGTTTCGCCGTTTACACGGTTCTCCGGGAATTCGCGAGAGCAAGAACCAATCGGTCGCAGAACTCATCAAGGTTCCACGATTCTAACCAAAAAGCAAGATCAAGGCAATGCGCGAATCAATGGACGCAAACGCGAATCAATGGACGCAAACGCGATGCAACTCCCACACGGATTCGTTCGTCGTGCATCAGCGGGAATATTTGTTGTCAACCGTCGACGAGCTCCTTCGACAGGTTGATCGTCATCGGCAGCGAAATTATCTTCGTTTACACACGCATCGATAAACTACAGTTCCACCAAACCGCATTACTTAACCCTTTGACGCTTGACACATTTGCGAGATTGCTCCGTACTCCGGAGAGTGCGTTTTTGGAGCCGCGATGCACGTAATTTGTTGATTGCCGACCTGTATGCTCGTTCGTTTCCATATTATCCACGTTCATTCTCAGGTCGTTATATTTTACTGGTTTTAGATTAGACATGGTAAGAATAAAATTGATATAAACTCTTTCACTACCGTGGACTAGATATATCTCGCTTCCACGATGTCGAAAAATCAATGCTATGAACGATTAGTGTTTATTTTGTATGGAATGCTTGGAAGCGTGGGTGAAATGCATAATGTGCCGGAAAATTTTTTACAGAAATATTTGGTTTCCATTTTTTTGCAAACTACACATTCTATTGTTGGATAAGATTTTCTTCTGTGAGTTGTATTTTTGTATATCAGATCTTCTACATCGATTACAATTATTCCTCTGCATTCCATACGAGATAAACAATAAAAACTCTAATTGTGTAGAACATGGAGTATTTTATATTTATCACTTTAATCGTTTTTAAAAATATGGATTATTTTATATTTATTTATACAAATTTTCAAATAAAACACTTCGTATCAATCGTAGAGACGCTCAAGATATTTCGTCCATAGCATTGTACGAGAAAGTCATGAAAACGAGACATCTCGTCCACTGTAGCGAAAGGGTTAATATCAAACATGCTTCAAAGGGGAAGGTGAGAGATATTTCTGACGAGTAATAAAAATCTCCAGCTACCAGGAACCGGAGTAAGTGTATCACGTGTATTATACGATTACAGTGACGCGCGTTCTCCCGTATCGGCTTTATTTCGCGCCGGGAGACGAAAGGTAACATCTGGCCGCTTTCTAATTGAGAAACATTGCGCGAATGTTCGAAAACGAGTTTACGGTTACATGCTCGAACGTGTCACCGTGTGTTTGTCCTCTTTACATGGTGCCTCTCGCGTTTCTACCCCTATTTCTTCATTAAGATATGTTCGAAGTACAATGTGCTTCTCTCGTACAATGCACGATTTCGTGTGCGCGCGACTCAAATTGAAATTTCAATCGACACGTTCATTTGTTCGAAGTCCTAATTGAGGGAATTGGTTGCGAACACAACGCGAAATTATAATAAGTCGCGTAGATCGTTCTCGTGAAATCAAAGTATTAAAAATGGAGAAAAATTCCAGGTTCCGGGTATAGCGAATTGCACTGTACGACGCACAAAGGAATCCGGGTTATCGCGTGGTAATGTGATTGTCCTGAAATTAATGACTTTTCTCCCCAACAAAGCCAGTTAAATGGAAGTTTGTCCTCTTCATTATTTGAATCGCTTGAAAATAACGTGACCACACTCTGTTATTCTTTCGACGCTTTCACTTCCGTTCAAATGCACCAAATCTGCAATCCGATCGCGCCATTCAATCTGGTTCGCACTGTATGAATGTGTTCTGACGAGTTCCGAGGGAAGAAGCGCATACGGCGTCGGAGTTCGCATAAGAATTTGTTCGTTCGAGGCTGATCTTATTCGGAAAGTTGTTTCGATCCTTCCGACGCGACGCGAACAGTTTCGAACAGGCGCACAATTTAATTTAAGGTCGTCCGGACATCGATTAAGTCGATCGTAAACACCGGTACCAGTAACAATCCGCAACAGAGAATTAATTATCGAAGGAACCCCCTTTCCCGGTATCAATTACTGCGTTTTCGTGGAACCACGTCGTTGTTTGTCCGAGGGACGACAAACATTAACACGACAGGATCGAACACCGTAAGAATAATGTCGCTTCAATCCTGTAAAAGACAATTCCCCGAGGTGCTCTCAAACCTTTCGTCCTTGAACGAAAACCTTCGGGGGCGGGCAAGAGAGTTTGCTGAGAAATTTTCCGAAGACACGCCCTTACCCGATGGGACACACGTACGCCTCATAAAAATCTCGCTTTTTCATAATGTATCCGATATACGAACAAGATATTAAAAATCACCGTATCGATCAATCTTTTTTGCCAAAGACTCGCGGGGACTTTCGCACATTTATATTACTTTGACCATTTCTTTCGCAGGTTTTGCATCACGTTCGGATTCGGATTTCCCAAAGCTTTCATATCTGGTTACAATCGCTCGATCGTTAACGCAGCATGTTCGATATGCGATGCAGGCTAATGATCACGTTCCGGGGACCTTGACGAACGCTCGATCAATCGTCGGCCGAGAAATTAATTACCCTCAAAATCGAAGTAAATTTTCTAGGTTTGTTGGTTACATTTATAGGTTTGTAAACATTCAGGTATTGTATGAAGTATTATATCAATAGACAGCAGATCTTGCGCATTCATGACAAAAATCAGTAGGTGAAACTTAAAGCAGTAAAAACATTTAAAATATGTAAAAATACAAGGAGTAAATCTTCATTTAGCTTAATTTCCATGCAAATGATGTATAAACATTTTATTTTTTTAAATGTCTTCGTCGATTCCAAAATACAGAGACTAAATAAAAATTTCTTTCTTGCTTTAACTATATTATTAAATTGAATCACTCTTCAACTGCTTCAAATTGTACGCACCAATATTTGTTATAAATGCATCAAATCCGCAGTCTATATATCAGCTTCGTATTTTTCAAATGAAAGAAATTGTATAGAATGAAAATTGTCTAAGTAATTGTCTAAGAAAGAACTGTTTGGTCATATGCAAATGCTTATTATCATAAGCGTCGAGCCGACATTTTGTTCTATCGAATAAATTGCATCGATAGCCGTTTATCATGCCGGGTGATCACGTTAACAGGATTCAGTGAAGGCGTTCGTTCGCAATCGCGGATGTTTGCCGCCCACGCACCCCATTCCCCACCCCCCGTCGAAGCAAAAGTGTAACACCGAACGGATCGCCCTAACTTTTCGCGTTATGGGAACGGTCGCGTCGTCGTTGGGCAAAAATATTCCCGATCCCTCGTTTACTTAGCGACGAACTTCTTCGTCTTCTCGACGGAGAGAAGAATGATCGAGCTCTTCCTCTCTCGGACTCGATGTTCTATCGGTCGCAACTGAAACGAAACGGCGAAACAACAATAAGGGAATGGCGAGTTCTGTTTGGTTTTTGTTTCTGTAACTAATCAAACGCCTTTCAAGCGACTGTGTGTGCCAAGGGGTGCGTAAACATTCATGGGAGCAATTTGCCTGCGTTGTTCAGGTGAATTCTCGCGAGTTCCCTCGACCTTTTACTGCCACGCGCGTAGTTACTGTCTAACGAGACAAAAGACTACAGAATTCAAGCTGTTGCGTTCATTAGATAAGAAACTGGGAAGACAAAATGTATCGTTACACTGTGAATCTTTATGCGCATTTCTGTTTCATAAATTGTATTTATGTATCAAATTTCTATTATTTTTTATACACATTTTTAATGTTGCTTTATCGGCAGAGGTCGCTAGCAACGTGGCACAGTTTTAAATTAATTTACTGTAGCGAAACCAATTGATTTTGAAGAAATGGTTCCCAATGTGTGAAACAAACAAAAAAGAACAAGTTTAAAGTGCAAACACACACAGTGCAGATTCGTAATATTTTGATTACGAAAGAACCACGGATCGTAACAAAATGCAGGTCTCGCTTCTGGAACGCAATTGATTTTAACAAAAGCGTCCCCAGTCGAGAGTCGCGATCGATTTAGGGAGTAGGTCTCGTGTTAAACAACTGTACCCTGTATTGAAGATCGAAAATCCTCAAGAACTTCCATTCGACAACATCGTAGATGCTTGAAGAGCGTTGTCGAAGCTGCGGAGCCGTAAATTATTAATTTACCGTTCTCGCGTGGCAAGAGTAGGGTGCAATCAAATGCACAAAGGATTAGGCGAAAGGTTATTAAGTCGCGAAGCTTCCCACGAACGGAAGAAGAAATTCTGCCAGCCGAGATGAAATTACGATGGGGAACGGATGCTGGTTTAATAATGCTGTTGCGGAGGCGTTGATGTAACAAAAGGATCGGCGAACGATGAGCAACCAGTTAGGAGAAAAGAAGATAAAGAAACGGGGTCTGAAATTTAGATGAGCGAATTAAATGAATAGGGGGGGGGGGGGGAAGTTACGGATAGCGAGCAGCGATGGGATCGAGCACCTCACATAAATTTTGATCCCGGTGCAAGCAATGGCGAGAATGGTTAGATATCTTTCAGAGACGCGCAGACAAAATATCAACTCAACTCTCCGAATGTGCGGGGCTCTGTGCCGGCCCTGGATATCATACCATCCCTGCATATAGATAACATTATTTCTGAAACTAAACGTACTCACGAGTATACTAATTGAAAACCTCCCTGTTTCCGAAGAGAAATCGAAGCTGAAGATATACCACTTGGTCAAATTTCAGTCTTGATCCCATCGCTAATGGCGAGAATGCTCAGATATCCGGAAAATCTATTATCCAAAGATTGTTCTGGTTGGGGCGGATATCCGAGGACGAGAGTTGTTCAGACAAGAGCGAGGAAACGCGGCGATCGCTCAAGACTCGGCAACATCCTTTCATCTCGATCCGATGGTCGATCACCGATTTTATTTTCTCGCGAGATCAAACAGAAACAAGACAGCAGCGTAAATAATCAAGAAGGAGAGATAGCGAGAGAGGTGGAGGACAAAAACCGGAGGCGGAGAAGCGCCACGAACGCGCGATTTCACCCCCAACCTCGGCCGGGATGTGGGACGCTCTGGCGTCTCTGCGTCTGCTGGCATACAAAAACCTCTTTCCTCTTCGGGTACCCGCAGTTTCTGCGTTCGCTGCGGCTTCTTTTCGAGCCAAATTCAACGCGTTTTCGTTCCCAGTCCACTCGAATTTAACCCGCCAGTGCATATCGACACGCGGCCTCCGCCGGTAGACGCCGTCTTTTCCACTGCGTCCGTCCCGTCGATCTTTAAACTCCATTCGCATCGGGCGATAATCTAGTTAATCCCCGCACGATTTTTTACTAATTTTTAATTTTTTTCCCCTCGTTCGATAACACCCCTGTCGTTCGGAGAGGTTAATTTTTATGAAAAATGCGAGGTTTCTAGCTTTAAAAATTACGAAAGTGGTCTAACAATAAGTCTGTATACGCCCGCGGTTGATCTTAGGGTGATCGTTCGGGCCTTGTTTTTGCACTGCGAGGTGCCCGTTTTAGTGGTGGTTTTATTTCTAACAAGAGGATCTAGATGTTGACTAGAAGAGTCCAAGTTGCAGTCTAAGATGTAAGCTAAGAAATCCCCGGTGCAGTCTAACTGGAGGACCGAGAGTTCGCATATTTATCACCTTGATCCTCCCTATCTATACAGGGTTTCATTCCTACCTTTTCTACCGTATTTCAATTCATTATATAGTAATTCTGCACAACTCTGGCCCAAGAGACGACGATTTTAGGCGTTTTATGGCAAGGGACTGTATCGGTATCCAGATACGACCGGAGGCCGCAGGCCGCTACAAAGTCATACTTTAAAAAATTGGACTCAACAGCTTTGGTTTTCTTGAGACGTTAGAAGAATTAGATTGCCATCCAATAAAATTCTTATTAATCGCAATTGCGAAGGAAAAAGTAAAGGACACGATTTTAAAATTTTTTATCTACGCCTCTAATGAAAATTTAAAATATGTACTTTGCAATTACTAAGTAAGTAATTACGCGTGCAAATAAAATATGCGGACATTTTGCTTCAATCGTTTCCGCCCACGTCACCCTACGAATCCGTCGCATTTCCGCCGTATGTTTCGATCGGCGTAATTATTATGGAAGCCGGAAAATCGGATAAACGGAATTACGCTCGTAAATAGTTATGGTCGCTGTCGACTATAGCGATGAGCTACGACGAAAATCCCCGGCGCCACAGCGAACTCACCCGTACAGTATCTAACGAAACTTATCCGTAACAGTATCGAAAGAGTTCGAGACGAAAAGTATCAGCGCCTCCGACTTGTAACTGCTATAAAAATTTATGATCCCGTAAGAAACGTGTTTTGTAATTCTGTATAAGGGACGGCATATTGAAACGGCGAATTGGTATCGTAAAATATATCGAACGGAATCGGAAGCTTTCCGCTGTCGTCTAACAATGTCGTGAATCAAGAACCGTTCTTCTTCCTGAAGCAATAACTCAAAATGACAATGGGGCTGTCTCATTGTTGCGACAAATGAGAAATACGATATTCAGACTGTTCATGCTGTTACTGTTTCTTCGTAGAACTAATTCGATCAACAAATTGCAAGACGTACACAGAAATTTAATTTTATATTAAAATGCTTTATTCAAAATCGCTCGCAGATTCAAGAAAACAGGTATCACTCGCCAGATCATCGACCCACGAATCTATTCGTTCACTGGTCTTGATTATCAAAAATTGAGAATAACTTGACGAATTCTAAATAACTAAATAAAGAGGGGAGATACTTATCCACCGTAGAATGTATGATTTATACGGGCGGTATCTGCCCGATTAGATGTGTCGCCTTATTATCGAAAACGGCGCTTTTCCCACGTGTTCTTTTGCGACAGATATCAGATACCATTTACCAATCGCCGAAGGGTGTACGAGGGAAACAGAGGGATCGTTTCAGCGAACTGTTGCGGCCCACTTTGTCAATGACTCCTGTGGTACAGTGTTTTATCGAGTTCGCGAACACCGATAACGCGAGTCTATTCGAGAACGATGCAATTAGCTGCGAAAAGTTTGCCACTTCTTATTATGCACTACTATTCCAGTCGAAGGTTTCCTAAACTGTGCGACAATTCGTGTCTTTGTTTCTTCCTCTTTATTCTGTGTGTCAGACGCACTGTTCATCCCGGATAACTAATTATTAGACTGCGGATGCGTATGCAATTTTTAGAAAGTGGAATCAAATGTGCCCGTAATTACGAAAGTGGACCAAGTCATATATTTCTCGTTACGAGATGTTTAAAGGAAAAGGATGTTAACACTAAACGATCCTCGTATAATGTTGAAAATATAAAAATTACATTGAATTAATTTAGTTTCACCCTTTGCACTCGGAGCTGTTTTAACTCGAAAATTAAACATTTCTTCCGACCTAGAATATTTTTATTCTCTATGATTTTCTAAATTTGGTGGATATGAAATTGACATACTACCTCGTACAATACTTTAAATGTTTGGTAATTGATTAAATCAAATTTTTAAATAAAAAGCGTTCAATTATAATCGTGTTTTGTAATGTGCGTCGTCGCAGTTCAGTTACCTAGGATTAAAATTAATTTCCTGAACAGTCGATGTCGTGGCTCGACGAAATTGTAAGACCTTTCCGGAACGAATGTACGCTACTTCAACAATTTCCTCGAGTTTTTATCTCGCGACTCCGGGTTCAATTGTGACTCTGCGTCACCTTTGAACTTCCCGGCTTTCTTGTGTCGATATTGCATATTTATGTATGCCCGCTCGATAAACGGGAATCAATGATAGAAACAACCATGAATTCTCATTTTCGTGGTGTCATTCATATGCATATACCGCGGTGCTTCCGATAGATATTTAGAGCGTTTCCTTCGCGATTCAATTCGATCCGGCAACCGATGAATTATCGTCGAGCGTATTTTATCTCACCATAACGTTCTCCGGAGTGTCGTGGCCCGACCGTCGGAATGGAAATAAGTGCATCGAAATTTCCCGCTCTCCAGTAAATAAAAATAGATCTCTGTGTTTTACGATCCTCCCCGGAGGATGATAGTTCGCGAAGACGCGGGACGCGACAGTCGAGCGAAGGATTGCTTTACCGGCGAATGTGTCGAATTATCTGATAAAAATATTTCTTTTCCAACAGGACCGAGTCTGTTCCATTCCGATTCGAAGTGCGAAAAGTTCGTGCCTGATTCCTTGTATTTTAATACGAGATCGATCACGAACTTTTTCGCTGACCTAGCAGTTAGGATTTATTTGCAGTAGTCGGGTCGTGCAGCCATTTTGATGCACACTGCATTAAGAAATCGCTTGCAACGATCATCCTCGTGGATCTCGTTACGCTAACAGGTTGTACAGTGCACGAGAGTTCGAAAGTAATTAATAGACTGCCGATCTGAAATACAAAGTTCGATAGAATTTCATATAATTTTTACTTCTTTCGAATCCACGGACATTACACTCGCAGTGACTCAACGAAAAAAGTTATCGATTTTTTTAATTCAACTCAACCAAAACTAGAATTACCGAACAATACACTAGTTATAAATATAGAAAGAATAGTGGAAGGTGATCCTTATTTTGTGGGTTCTTTACTCGAAGCATTCGCTCCATAAAAATCCATGAGACTAAGGAAATCGAATTAGACTGTAATATACTAAAATTACAGAGCCACCGAGTTCCAGTTTCACCCTAACGCGATATTTAATTTAGAAACCGCGAATGCAATATCGCGTACGTTGCGTATGTGCAAATGCGAAAATATTGCAACACAAAAGCGGCTGTAACTCGAAAATAGGGTGGCGTTGGACACAGGTACGCGCGTAAACTTTTCTTGCTGTTTTCGCGTACCGAATGCACCCCCGCACGCTGCGAAACTCCCTTGATAAATTCGCATCGTGTATATCAGTTCGCATTCGAAACGAGCATACTAAAATCCAGTTACTACTTCGTTCTACCAATGACTGAACTTTTCTGAAAGCATTCTCATCTATTAATTCTACGGGCTAATTGAGTCGATGCCGGGGAAAGCGCGCGAAACTTCAAAATCGATCCGAAGACATTAGGAACCGGGTCAGAGCTGCTCTAAAAGCTCTGGAAATGGACAACGGTATTCTACGATGGAGAAAGGACGACAGACGAAATGTTTGTGCTCGTCGTAACCCTCGTGCACGTCACACCTCTGTTTCCCTTCGCCCTCAGCTCCGGACACTATACTTTAAAGCAAATTAGGCGCGCCGCGTGCCGCGGCCTGCAGCCACGAAATCGTTCGCGTTAACCAATACACGCATATTCTCGGTTACGTCTTCCGCGAGGATTCTACACGGAACGGTGTTCAATTTCCCGAAGACGTAGAGTGCCCGACAAACACCCGGCGAAACTCCGCGGGGATCGAACGCTTTTTCTAATTGGAAAAAGGGGAACTCCGTGTCAAACTATTAGGTTTGGCGAAATCAATCTTCATCCGAAACGGCGACTTGCTGGCAAAGCTAATTCGCCCTTCGCGAAACACGTCGGGCTGCAGTCGATGTTAACGTTCTGCACTTTACGCGAGCTTCATTTTGTAATTTTTCTATCGAGTGATTTCGCGTTAGATTCATGGAGATAGATCGCCGCGATGCGTTCGCTCGAGACGATTACTTAGCGAAACTATGACATTAGCGTCTTATCTTCAGCGTGACTGGCGCGTGAAGGATTACTACACATTGACTACCGAGGTGGCGAAGCAATTTATTGAATAAATGTTTCTGGGAGGATTTTTACAAGGATTTTTACAAGGATTTTTACGTACTATTTTTAGTATACGTTTTCTCTGAGAATACTGGGGAGGATATGAGAACCTGAGGAATCTTGACGTGTTTCACAGCAAATCAAGCGATCTCTAAGCATAAGAACAAGTCTTCGAATCTTATCTTCGGCGTGGCTGGTGCGTGAACTTTCTCGAAGAATATTGGAGAGCTTATGATACGAGAACTTGAGGAATCCAGATGCGTTTCACAGCAAATCAAGCGATCCCTAAATAAAAGAACAAGCCTCCGAATCTTCAAGTAGGAACGACCAAGAAAACAATTCAGAACAAAATATAGACGGAAAAATAGTTCTTCAAACACGTTAAATTTTCTCCGAGAATCACCAGATAAAGGTGCACAAGACAATTAGAAATGATCAGAAACTTCTAGGTAGAGAATGAACAAGAGAACCGCGAATTGTTAAAGAACACATCGGGGTTTCTAACACGCTGCACTCGGTGCAAGAATATTGAAGTAAAAAGACATGCAAGACCGCCAAAAGTGATGAAAAATACGTAGATCGACCAGCTAAAATTCCCACAATAAGCTCCAATGACTTACGAGAACTTTTTGGAAGAAGTAAAGTAGAGTGGCGAAATACGTGTCACTCACCGTGGTCATCTCGAGGATGGGGTAATCGGAGTTGGTGGAAGCACGCGGACCCGGCGTCAAGTCCTCCGGTGTTGTTTCCGGTGGATGGAAGAGCGTAGCAGGCGTGAAGAGTTGGTACCGGTCGGTCAGCGTCCGAACGAAGAAGCCTGATAGTCACGAGTCACGAGTTTAGCGGATTCGAGCGGTTTGGCGGGTTCTTTTCACGATTCTGTCTCGTCCGACGAAGATAGAGAGGGGGTTGGTTTGGTACCGCGGGAGCCTCTGAGTTTGGAGGTCAGAGGGCGAGTGATTGGTGGAGCTTGCGCGAGCCACATTTATACTGCAAGCATTCTCGCCCCTCTTCGACGGCGTTCTTCTGTGCCATCAAGAGGCCCCCTCTTTTTTCCCCCTCCCGTACCTGTTGTACCCACCACCGACGTGTTCCTCCTCCACGTTGTTAACGGCCGCCCCTGTATGTTCTACATCCTTTCCCTCACCCTCTCGCCGTTTCTCTCTTTTGCTCTCTTTCCCTCTGTGTTTCCCTTTCCATCATTCCCCGTTACGTCATTGGAGCGAATCTCCACCCCGGAACGATGATATCACAGAAACTACGTCGATGGAACCGCGACGACCGCCAAGAAAAACTGCTTTCGGCAGCCCCTTACGTAGATTCATGAATGAAAGTTCGTGAATGGAGCCACGCCGCCAGCCTGCAGCCCAGTTCGACCATCCCACGAACACTTTCCCTAGTTTGCTTTTACTATCGAACGATCGACGTCGTTGTTTCACCGATTTTTCTAGCAGCCCCGAAGTGCGTCACCGATTGTCCACTCATCGACCATCTTGCTGCATGCTGCTCGAATCTCCAGGACTCGTAACAGGAGGGTGACGATGTGTTTTGTTCGATTGTATTGAATTTCTTCTCGTTCGGAGACTTCGTAGTTTCTGACTTCGTACTTGAACCCTCTGGCAGTTTAAACATCCCGTCGCAACGCAAATTAATGACCAACCATGACAAAAACATAGAATGAAGCGAGGATGTAAATTGAATTTGAAAAATTGGGTTGGAATAGTTGCGAGCATTAGTGTCTAGAATTGACCTGGGCCAATCGATCTTGGGACCCAGCAAACTGAATTGTTCGCCAGTCTTGTTGATTCGACATCGAATCGGTACAAGGTTTGAAAATTTGTACAAATCAATGAGCAACGACTAGACCGCGGATTTTTATGCGTTTACGAAGAAATTGGCTGGGTGAAATATGAAACAGTGAATGTTTAGAAAAATCTAAGAATGTTATTATGATTTTTTCAATGTAAACGATCTATTAAGGGATGGAGCGAATTTTTATTAGGTTGGAGAGAAAGTACTGTCGTATTTTAAATAAGTAGGTGTGTCATTGGGAAACAGGAATTGACAGGTTATCCGAAAGATGGCAACAAGTTGTTACAAATAATGGAAATTATATCGTTGAATAATATTAAACATATATTTTTATTTTGCACAAAGATCCGCAGTCTAGTAATTACAGGTGAACGGTGAACCAAACGATTAGTGTGAAAAATCAAGGATACCATTTTTCCCCGAAAAAGTCAAGCACATCGTTCACCGGAGAATTGTGACCAGACACCTTCGAGAGCCTAGTATAATTGTAGTGATTGCGCGTGTCCAATGTTGTCGCTCGTTAACTCTCATCACAGAAATATTGATTTTTTGGGAACTTTATCTATATCCGCGGATTCCACGCGATGAACTTTCCTCCCACGATTGTTCAATTCGTTGTAATCGTATATATCCTGCCATTTTACGATGTTCATGTGCTAGAGTATGAACGTACATATATATTCGTATAGCCGCAGATGAAAAGATCCTATATCAGCTACTTTATTGACTTGCACATTATTCGCAATATCAGTCGTGACGTCATTCAGGCTCCTCCATCAACGAGCACTCTGGATTTCTAACCAGAAAAAGATAGAACGGTTTACAATATTTTTCCCTGACCGAATAATGCTATACTATTTTTGATGTTGTTCAGGCTATTCCATCGACGCGTTCAATTTATAAACGCGAAAAGCTGCGATAATGTCATTAAAGGGGCAGACTCGTTTCTAGGATTGCAAGGGTGCGGGATGCGCCTTCTAATTTCTCGATAATGCAAAGATGGGGTTTTTTTAGTAGTCAAAAGTGCTAGATGAAAGATCAATCTAGGCCGTAGTCCCGTTGAATTTCCTATTTTTACGTTTACGAGGCTTCGGCAGCATGTAGCGGTCGCAGCTTTATGTAAATAGCTTTATCCTTCCGAATATTGCAAATTACGCCTCATAAACGTAAAAATAGGAAATTTGGGGACGACTACGGCTTTTATCTAACGCTTTTCACTACTGATAAACCCCATCTTTGCATTATCGAGGAATGAGAAGGCGCATCCGGCACCGTTGCAATTCTGGAAACGAGTCTACCCCCTTAATGGCTAGGCTGAAAATTTTCATCACTGTTCAAAATTTAAAGAATTCAAAAAGTAGCTACAGCATGTAGCTACATGAGCAGCATTATGCTTCCGAATAATGAAAATTACGCCTCGTACACGTAAAAATACGATTTTTTAGGGCGATTGTGGCTTAGATTGATCTTTTATGTAGTGCTTTTGACTACTGAGAAATCCCATATCTGCATTATCGAGAAACGAGAAGGCCCTTAAACTTTATGTTATCAAGCACAGCCTTCATTTTTCCAAATTTTCGCGTACGACGTAACAAATGTGAATAAACGATCGTTCAATTATATCGGCAGCTGTTCTCCATTACAACTTCGGTGCTCTCCAGTTTTCTGTTCTGGGGTGAACAACAATGATCGCCGGTACGCGACGGCAGGAATTTTTCCATAACATTTCGAGCTAGCTTATCCTGTCGCATCCACCGTCGCTGATGGATTGATGTTACAACGTATAGTTTTCAACCGAATTAAAAGGACAACGTGTGGGCTCGAGTAGCGTTGCAGCCTGCAGATTCTCGTTGCCGATGATTGAAGGGAAAAGTTGCGGGTGTGAGAACGTAGTTTGACATCGGGAAGATAGTCTTCGGGGTACAATGCGTGTCGCCGAGCGTCGTAGGAATGCTCGTTGTTGTAAATGATTACGCCTGCGAGCCCTGCCCACCAAAATAATGTTCGTCCTACACGGAACATCCGCGAACGCCCCTTATTTTGCATCTACAAGCGAAACGTCTTCAAAAAATTATTCTGCGACGAATTTCTTGGGAACAATCCTTTATCTTGGACTGCGTCTTTGATGCGATCACGGCAACAACGAGTAGGCGCAATTGAGAGCGATAAACAGATTGAAGGGGTTTAATTAGAATTTACTCAGGTTATTCAAATTGTAAAAGAATGGAACTTCTGTTTGAGACTAAGAATAATTATAAGAATCAATTCGAAGGACATGGAACTCTGAACAAGTTGGTTCCAATTGAAACAGTGAAAATTGTTCTGTGAGGTGTAGAATATAATTTTTCAATTGATCGACAATTTAGAGGATCGCGGGACCACTCTGCGAAGTATCCTTTCACCAGGACCATAAATGTTTCCCACCGAAACTGTATCAGAAAGACAGTGCTCCGTTTTTACAGACGGAGAAGAGAGGAAATATTGTGAAGGTTACTCGAGTAATCTTTGGGAACGGCTGCGATTGATTTTCAGAGCATCCGTACGTACTCCAAGCATTGTGTTTCGGTGTATCAAGATCGTTTCGAATTCGCTTGAGTGAAAGAGACCTTCTCCTACTTTATTTCCGTCTCTTGCATTTTACCATCTCACGGTTTCCATCCATCATCCATTAATCTAGCCGACGGTAATACATTATTTTGCTTGTTATAGAATTGACTCATCAATATCTTTACAGATACCTAGAAACGTTCGATTTTACTTCGACATTGGAGCACGCTAATAAATGGCGCCCCAATTTTCAAACGGAAATCATCTTAGATTATTCTAAAATGCCTGTAGGTTGCGCAGTATAATAACGATAATAGCAACAACGTCTTTACTACACCGAAAAGAAAAAGATAAAGAAAAGATATACAGAATACTTGACCTGGATAGAACAAATAAAACAAGATAAAATATCAATAAATGTTTCAAAGAACGTTAAGAAGGTAATGAAATAGAAACGCGCCTAGATAAACGCCTTTGCAGAGGAAGAAGGTCTAAACAATGATAAATTCCGTGCCTGGAAGTCCATGGCTAAAGGTACATGCCCATCCGAGAATAAAACTATCGCGAGCTACTCTCGAGAATCAAATTCGTCGGTGTACACTCTTTTTGGAATATTTCTCTCTTCTTATTAAGCGCGTTGCAACAATTGCAGCAAACTTTGGCGTATCCATTCTGTTCAGGAGTATCCCTAAAACGAAATTCAAATGACCACTTACCTGAGAGGACTTTTCAAGGAATGGCTATCACGTCAATCTCCGAGAGCAAAAAATTTCTGATGAAATTGGACACGCACCTATACATTAAACAAATCCGTTTGCAAGTTCTCACGATGAAGGAATTTCTCTTGCAGCTTTTACAAGAGACAGCCACAGTTGTTGTCGCTGAAAGTGTCGATCCGATCGAGACTTATCCACAGCTGATAACACGCGCATCGCATTGGTATCGGCATCGAGAAATGCACTCGAGAAATTACCGGCGATGGTTAACGAACGTAAGAATTACAGCAGCGAGATTTTTTTTCAGAAATAATTAACCCACAACACGCGCGCGTGGGCCTCATTAAAATCGACAGGCAAGACTTGGCAGGTAGGTATCTGTGTAATGCGATAAAGCAGTCGCTTGCTTCGTCTTGGCATCTTTTCTTTGAATAATACGTAAAATCCTCGTTTTCCATCGGTTCCACCTTTAATTTTCACGTGCAGCGTAACTCGCATTGTTTGCTACGCGATCCCTGCAACGGAACGTCGCCGAGGTGCAATGTTAACCTACATATTATGTCGCAGGTTCGTGGGACGCAGATTTTGTGCATTTCCATTGATCAAAGAAGGATCGATCGGCGGGTAGAAAAGAATGTAATTCTTGAATTATCCTAACGATCAATTTAAAATACTTACAAGGGACGTTACGCAATCGATTTATGCCGATTTTATTGAATATCTCCGAAACTGTTAGGCTTAGACGAAAATAGCCCTCAATGTAGGGGTGAAAAATCCGTTTTATTAAATATCTCCGCAACTATTAGGCCTAAATGAAAATTTCCAAATC